>OX595839.1:7866278-8467729 GCA_951392215.1 Epirrita christyi | reverse complement strand
TCTATGGATGTGTCTATGCTGTCTATGGATTTCTGTCACAGAAGTCATTGTCAAAAAAAATATTATCTGTGCTGCTCGGGTTCTTTCGTAAAAGGCGTGATGTGAGCAGTACGATTTCATTTCTATAAAATATTTTTTTTAGTGAAATGCGGTAGCGCTTGTCGATACAAGTTGATAATTATTGTCTACATAATATGCCTTGAGTTTTTTGTGTCATACGTTCATGTCTTCAAGTACGGGAATGCCGATCACCCATAATATCGTCACCAGCAGTAAGTATGATTTTTACACTTGATTAAGTATCGTATGACTCATTATAAGAAGAATAATTCTCTACTTTGCAGAAAACCAAGTGTGAAAAACAAAATAGAAACACGAAATCTAGAATTTCATAATATTTACCTACCTTGCATGATTTTATAGTCAATACTATTTTTCAGCTGTAACAATCATTTTCTATCTCCTGAATCTACTCTGTATGCTAGCTCAAGCCAGCCAGTTGTTACTGATCTCATAAGACCCAAGAATTCACATCATTTCTATAAATCTGATAAAATATTGTTATATTTTAGTTTTAATATTTTAATCGGGCTGCGTTTGAACCAGGTGGCAAGAAAATAGGGGTGCGCATGGGGCAGGAGGGGTTGCCTAGATTGGTCCTAACAATGTGTGTTACAATTAGTTCAAAAACGCATACACTCAATTTGACACACCACTAAAATCTATGAAAAAATATGCCACTCCATTGTGGCAGTCCCCCATGGGGGAATTCTAAACAGAAGTAGAGATATATACATTTAGGTATCTCTATAATCATTAAAGATGTGGGTACGAAGATTGCAAGATATATTATTCATATATATAAAATTTATATTACATTTATCAAGTTATCTTGAGTCAAAAGTTGGCTTAAAGTTTTTTATTTCTGTACATTTTCTTGTATGCAATCTTATTTAAGTTAGAGCTTAGGGTGTATATCTGTTTCTACTAGATTCCTTCTACCAAAGAGAAAAAATTGCTTTCATAGTATTTCATTCTTGAATCACCTAGTTAATATTTTCTATAGTTCCATATTTATTTAGCATTGGTTCAATTGAAAAAATTCTGAATTAACCCAGGAAAACAACTGATGGATTGGTATATTATCACACCAACATATTTGAGGATGTTATTTTAGATACAACGCCTTAACCCAGGAAGACACTTTATGAGTGATTGGTATATTATCACACCAACATGATTTGAGGATGTTTATTTAGATACAACACCAGTGTTTATCAGATGAGTATTACACTGATTGATTGATAGAAGACCTTGAGTACTCATTTTAATGGGGTTATTCTATCAACAGTTGATTTAAAATGATTGTTACTCTGGTGCTATGTGGGAATTACATCCTACAGAGTTTTCTTGATCGACTAAGTGCAAATATTAGTTCAACCAGTTGAACTAAATTTTGGACAAAAATATTCCAATTAGTTAAATTTTGCCAACTACATATTATAAATAATAAGTGATTGAACCAATTGGAATATTTTTGTCTACTGATTTCTTAATTTTTTTAAATTCTTTCGTTAAAAAACCTAACCTTATTGACTAATGATAATACCCATCAATCATTCAAAATCAATCACCATCAATTGTTAGTCATTTAGGATGTTCGGTTTTTTTTTCATACAAAAAATATCTAGCGTTACTTATGAATGATGGACACTTTAACCTAACCAAAGTACCTATTTCAATAATTAGAAAGTTGAACTAATTGGATCAATTCAAACAAATAAATTCATCCTTAAAAAAAATGATAGATGTTGAACTAGTTGGAATATTTTTGTCTAATTAATACTAATAAATAGTTGAACTAATAGTTCAACGGCCTATTGGCCGTTTGCTTCTGTTATATTTTGTTGTAGGTACATTAATGTAAAAAAAAAAATGTAATCCAAGCTATTTACAAGGTTTTTATTTTACACATTAGGGACACGTAAGAAAGGTATTCTAATTAATATATTTGTAATAAATGGAAAACCCCAGTTTACTGTAGTGATTGAGTTACTTTTAAAAGTAGTTTAAATAGCAAATTATTTGCTATTTGCAAACGATTGGTAACCTATGTTCTTTATTGGCCATACACCAACTAAGACCCATAACATTAGTATTCATTGCACACTCTACCTTTTATTTGCTCTGTACAACCTGGCACTGGGATTTTCCATACCCATGTGAACAACCATGTGTGATAATAGGCTTTTTCCTTGTATTTATTTTGACCCTGTATTGAACAAGCTGGACTTTTTAGTACTTATCTATTATAATCTTATATCAAACAATGTACATGCCACCGTATTATCTGTTAGTACTGTGGAATGGGTGATGCGGTGCGTCTGGGTGCTGTTGTGTATCTAACCTAAGAAAAGAACCCGCCATATCTTCTAATGGATATGGTAAAAGCTGACTAAGAGATTACACCAGGGGATGGGCAGTAGCATCCACCTGAGTACTTAGCACAAATACTGCGATAACTAATCCGCCTGCAATTTGATTTTGGCAAATCCCCCTATTCTATGAGGAGGCCTCGTTCAGCAGTGAACGTCTATTTAATTATTTAATCTTAGTTTTTTTTAAATAAACTCATGTTTTCCTTTTTGTTTTAGACTATGAAGTCATTGGAGAAGCTAAGTGGCAAACCTTGGACAGCAATGGCACCGAAAATGAAGTCTATGTTTATGGATACCAATATTCCAAAATACGCGCAGTGGTATTTCACACACTATGCATACTATCATGTGGCATACCGTATTTCGCGATGGCATACTATCCCATGATACACCGATGCAAATACATAAATGTCCCTCTGAGACATGCTACCGCTGTTGGCAGTGAGTGTTTCTAATAATTAAGTTTTTACTGGAAGCTCTCTGTGAAAACAACCTTTGGAAAAGGTTGCATGAAAAAATAGTTTTTCTAGATAAAGCCAGCCCATTTAACCCTGGTGTGTGATTACATCAAAGTGGTAATCCATCTATCTATCTACCTTTGGATCATAGAAATGAACATTCATTATGTTTCCATGAACCACATTTGAAAAGACTCTATTTAATGCTTATTTATCCATAGGTCAGTAATTATGGAAGCCTGTTACTTAATTTAATATGTAATATTTTTGTAGTAACGGATAAAAAACGCAGTTTCCAAATTCAACATGTGAAAGAAATGGAGCTCAACCTGTCCAGTCACCGGGAGAGCAGACTACGCTACTTCATGCACCAACACAATCGGCATATCTGGCATGCTGAGCACGGGGTCTTCATCCATGTTATTACACTCAACCAAAAAATAACTATAGCTGTGTTGATGGAAAATTTGTCTGGTATCAATAAGCGGCAGCAAAATGAACTGTAAGTAACTTCAATAAGCTAATATTAGATCTTAGTTCTATTCAAGATAAGTGTAAAAATAACTATTTTATTAGTTGTAATAATAGCTGAGAATCCGAGGTATAGCGCATGTTTATTCAAGAACACATCTCACAACCATTTTAGGTTCAAATTGTTGTTTTATTCCCGTGACGTGTCCGGCCTAAGAATATACCCCTCCGTCTCTTCCCGTGGATGTCCTAAACGCTGACTGAGTGATTACATCACGAGATGGGCAGCAGCATCCACCTGAGTAATCAACACTAATATTGCAATCACTAATCTGCCTGCCAAGCGCTGTTATTATGGCAAATCCCCCCATAGCATTCTACGGGTAAGGCCTCGGCCAGCAGTGGACGTCTAAAAGCTGCTGATAATGATGATGGCTGAGAATCCAAGGTATAGCGCATGTTTATTCAAGAACTAACAAACAAGGCACTAACAAGGAACTGAGATATGGTCGCTTACTATTGGCCGTATGGACAAGCTCAAAGTCACGCAGCGGGATATGGAGAGAGCTATGCTAGGGGTATCACTGCTTGATAGAATCCGAAATGAGGAAATCCGTAAAAGAACCAAGATCACTGACATAGCTCTCAGAATTAGCAAGTTGAAGTGGCAATGGGCAGGCATGGGCAGGTCATATAGCTTGTAAAACTGACAACCGATGGAGAATAAAGGTTCTCGAGTGGCGACCACAAACCGGGCGACGCGGTAGAGGAAGGCCCTCCACTCGATGGACTCAAGACATTATAAACGTCGCAGGAAGTCGGTGGATGTAGGTGGCTCAAGACCGTGCGTCGTGGCATATTAAGGGGGAGGCCTTTGTCCAGCAGTGGACTTCTATAGGTTGATGATGATGATGATTCAAGGACACTTCTTATCAACATGTTTCTAGGTTCAAATATTGTTTTAGGATCAAACTGTACGGCCCAAACTCGGTCGTAGTCGCAGTGAAAAGCTACTGGAAGCTGTTTGTTGAAGAAGTATTCAATCCATTCTACCTGTTCCAAGTATTCTCAATCATTCTATGGTCTATGGATGAATATTATCCATATGCGACATGCGTTCTGATTCTGTCGGCGTTGTCCTGTGGGGTGGCGTTACATCAAACGAAGCAGGCGAGTAATTTAACTAGATACTAAGCAAATGCATCCTCGGAAGAAAAAAAAATATTAAGATGGTGTGTAAGGACTTCGTATACAACCAGTTGTTTGGCTGTTAGCTGGCACATAGCCATATTCAAGTAGCTAAGAAACTTGGTTAGGATATCTCTTTCTCTCCTGGCACATGTCAAATAAGAGAGACACAAACAGCTATAGCGAAGTTTGATGAAAACGGCCTGTGCAAATATTGCTACAAAGTATTTTGATTGCACCCTGTCTTTAATTTTAATGTTTTTTTAACAGTTGAGCAGAAGAATCCACAATATGGCGGGTCAAACCAGCTCGTTTATGGTGACTGTGCTTCGTCCTACTCTGACGAGTCGGGAAGAGTGTGTTGTGAACGCGAGCCGCTTGGTTCCCGGCGACGTTTTAGTACTGCCGCCTAATGGGTGCATCATGCCGTGTGACGCTATGCTGCTCACCGGCACTTGCATCGTTAATGAGAGCATGCTTACAGGTATTAATCTTACTAATATAAATGCAAAACATTTGTTATTTTTGTCAATCACGCTGTTACAACCACAAGCATTACAACATGTTCTTCTATGAGTTGGCCACATAGAACGAATGCAGGACGCCAGAGCGCCGAAAAGTCTTCTAAATGGTAGACATGACCTCGGATGCCTGGATGGAATACAGCAGGACATAATTGCAAATTGCATATTGGCAATTGGAGTTTTGCTAGAGAAATTTTGCTTGACCAGGCTAAAACCCCCCCGCGGTTGTAGTAAAGTAGTCACCGTCGCTTATAGACGCAAAGAACACCGCGGGCATTGTCGATGCGTTGCCTACCCTGAAGATTACGTAATTCTTGAAGCGGCCCATGTCGTAACTAAGCGGGGAAACCTTGGATGGTAGCTCATTCCACTGATTTTTACCCCGGTACCTTGCGAGCGAAGCCGCGGTTACTAGAACTGAATAATTATAGTAGTGAGATTTAATTACTAAGATAATTTCTATGAAACAAATATTTAGAAAGAATAACCACCTCGGAACTTGTTTCAGCAAGACTACTTGTTGCTGTTGTAATCTAGTAGTTTGATTATGTTAGTTATTTTACATTTTTTACCTACTACCTTTTATATATTAAACTATACAGAAGATAGTAGGTATACGAAGTTACAGTACTACTGCGAAAGTAATGCGTTTATTTATTTTTTATATAAATTAATGACGGAACTTGTTTGTGTTCTATCTGATGTTAGCCCAGCCCATTACAAATGCAATACCTCTTATTGTAGTTCACGTCCAACTAGGACGCGCCCTACTTAGCTTTGCACTGCGCCCGTCATCCTGAGACATAAAGATAAAAAGTCTCATGAGCCTGTAATTTACATACTCTTCAAACCGGAACACATGTTAATTAAAGTTAGTGAAGGGGAAAAAGTCACGAACGAAAATTGCCGAGGCGCATTACTTTCCTCGTAGTACTGAACCATTGCTGAACAGACTTGTTAGATAATAAAATACGTAGTTATAAGCTTTGTTTTTCAATAGGTGAAAGTGTACCAGTGATGAAGGGTCCGCCGTGTCCATCCGGCGAGACCTATTCCACTGAATCGCACAAAAGGCATACCCTGTTCGCTGGCACACACGTTATACAAACAAGATTTTATGGCAATAATCAGGTAAGAACCCAGTTTATTAACTGTATGACCGGTTATCTCAACCAAATAAGGCGATTCAGTACAAAAAATTGATTCAACGTTGACATCCTTTGTAGTGAAGTGTTCATTCTGAGCCTTCAAAATTTGTTGCTGAATCGCTATAAGAGCTCATGGTACTCCAGCAGGGTTTAGAATTGGAAAACTAAACTATTGTGTAGGTCTGGTATTATAAGTAAAAAGCCTTTCTCTGTTTAGTACTACAACCATACCTATTCCTACCGCCTAGCAGCAGTGCTCACATTGCTGTGTTCCGGTTTAAACTCTTAAACCGGTGAAATTACAGGTACAGGTACAAAATTATGCCTGTAATTTCTCTGACACTTAATCTTTTGTTATTACTGGTATTTAGGAGATAACGGGTGCCGTGGTGTGAATATACCCCTCCGTCTCCTGCCTTGGATGTCGTAGAAGCATCCACCTGAGTACTTAATACTAATACTGCGATCACCCAATCCGCCTGCCAAGCGTGGTGATTATGGCAAATTCCCCCATTGCGTTCTATGGTGGATGCCTCGTGCAACTGTGGACGTCTAGCGGCTGATTATAATGATTTAAGATGTTCTTAGCCATGTTTGTTTGAAATCTGTTCAGCCATTCCCCTTTTAATTATGTTGGCATGTTCGATTTCTGTAACAGGTAACGTTATTTTTGTAGGTACTGGCGAAAGTGGTACGGACAGGTTTCAGCACAGCGAAGGGAGAGCTCATCAGGAGTATTCTGTATCCAACCGCGGCTAGCTTCAAGTTCTACACGGACGCCGTGAAGTTCGTCATGTTCATGTTCCTGATTGCCGCTATGGGAATGGGCTATTCCATTTGGCTGTATGTAAAGAGAGGGGTAAGTATTTCCTACTAAATAAACTGGAATACTACGGTTTTTTGTTGTTTTCATTTAATTTAGATTTGAGAAATAGGCAGGATCCTCATATTCTTAACAAAATTTCCGTAGTTCCTTGTGCTTGGCAATAGTTGGCATTCCTTGAATAGCCTTTAACTTGCTAACAACTCAACAAGTCTTACCTACTAACAATACATATTCACAAATTTCAATTATTTATACTGGGTACGTATAGACAGGGTTACTGTACTGGATACCACACTAATCCGAATCCGAACTATAGTACTCTGAGACTGTATTTTGAGTTTTGCGTCGATAGTTTTACTTACACACGTAAGGGTTGACGGGTGTTTCTATAGATAAAATGAGTCGACAAAACAGTCCACTTGGAAGCATTCTTTCGGTTTCGATACAAAAACATGTAAATGACGGTTACGGGTGATTAAAAGCAGGTGAAAAACTTGAGTCGTGTACGTCTTTCTCGTAAAACAGAGGACGTGAAAGACGTATATATAACGTGCGGGTTGACATACAAATGCATTTGAGTTGGTTTGCATGAGTCAGAGTGCACTCGAATCAGTGATTTAAACGATCAGAGTGACGAGTGAATCATCCGCGCGCTTGTAACGTGTCAATCCCTTTTTATTTCATACAAATATTGTGCAAGAGATAAATCCAAGGGCAAGCCATTACTACCCTCTGGCACTATTGTTTGTCAGTAAAAAGGACACCCGTTCGTGGTAGTAGCACAGGTATACCTACTAGACTTTCTTGCCGAACGGTATGTGTAGTGAATGGCGGTTCACTCACTAGCTCTGTGTGCTGAGTGTGTGATTTGTACAGTTGCATACGCATACTATCGTGAGCGCGTTAACGTAGGGATTGTATGGTCAAATTTCCCATTCCCAATTTCTAGGAAAGTCAAAGAATCGTCTTATAAACTAGGTGTATTTACTCCTGTTCCAACGTGACTAAAATCTAGAAGGCGCGTTTTTAGATTTAGATATAAATTGATAGTTACTCACCCTCTGCATACTGAAAGAGTTCAAGTCCTGTTATGCGGTAGATAGTTTAACCATCAGTTAAGATGACAAATTCTGTTTAAAAACACCTATTTAAAGCTTTAGTTAACCGGCTGACCGGTAAGCGTCGCGTCTCACTAAAACACGGACTGTGATAAATGCTCGTTTGGTTACATGGGAAATACTAAGACCGAGATAAATAGACATTGCTTAGTGTTGTCCTTGTCAATATCTACCGCGCGTGTTTTGACACATGTGTGACAGGGACAGTGCTAAGCATTAACAAGCTAAGTAACGTTTTTAACTCTGCATAAGATTTTATAGTATCCCACAAATTACCGCCTGCGCGGTAATCGAATCCGCAACCTTCTCTAGTTGGTTAGCGTATCTAGAGGAGGGTCGCGGGTTCGATCCCCGCCTGGCATCATAGTTAGCCTAGTCAGATATCTTAGTATTTCCAATGTAACCAAAAGAGAGAGACTTAGGGGGGCCGTGGTGTGTCCGGTCTAAGAATAGACCCCTCTATCTCCTCCCGTTGATGTCGTAAAAGCTGACAAAGGGATTACACCAGGGGATGGGCAGCAGCATTCGCCTTAGTACTTAGGCCAAATACTGCAATCACCAATCCGCCTGCCAAGCGTGGTGATTATGGCAATTCCCTCCTTTGTATTTTAAGGGTAGGCCTCGTAGCAGTGGGTGCCTAAAACCTGCTGATGATGAACCAAAAGAGCATTTCTCGCAAAATCCTAGAGTTAGTGATCTTTTGATTTCTTAGCAGAGTTCTAAAGATAATTATGTTGTTTGCAGAGTCTAATATCTACCATAGTACTACGTACACTGGACATCATCACCATCGTTGTGCCGCCGGCTCTGCCCGCCGCGATGACAGCAGGCATAGTGCAGAGTCAGAAACGCTTGCAAAAACTCAAAATATTCTGCGTGTCGCCACCGAGGATCGTTGTGGCCGGCAAACTTCAAATCATGTGTTTTGATAAGGTATTTGTTTCAGTCTTTTTATTAATTGTATTCACCTACGAGAAAATACTTGCAGGAAAATAAGAAAACAACAGAAGAAGGTGAATTAGCGACGTTTATTTTCCAAATAAACAGATTAAAACAGTAACTCTTATATTAATATAATATAAATAATATTTTCTTAGTATACAATATTTTCCCTACCTACATTTAAATGTGAAATCATTTAAATGTAGGTAGGGAAAATATTCAAACTCAACTTCAAATCATGTGTTTTGATAAGGTATTTGTTTCAGTCTTTTTATTAATTGTATTCACCTACGAGAAAATACTTGCAGGAAAATAAGAAAACAACGGAAGAAGGTGAATTAGCGACGTTTATTTTCCAAATAAACAGATTAAAACAGTAACTCTTATATTAATATAATATAAATAATATTTTCTTAGTATACAATATTTTCCCTACCTACATTTAAATGATTTCATATAACTTTATCATAGTTTACCTTAAGATAGGGAATTGTACAGAGCCGTTGTTAGTGTTAGTAGAGATGGTAACTCAAGCGCGGCTGGATAGAGACTGACTGCGCGGTGCGCATGCAGTGTCGTGTTATTAATACCGGTGCTTACTTTATAATCAGATAGAATTCGTACAAGATAAAATATAGCTTCTTGCATAATGAAACAAATAAATTAAGCTGAAAAAAATTAAACCTTATTTTAAAAAGATTAGTTAGAATCTCTCTTCCAAAAACAAGTCGTGACAAAGGCATTAATCTTTCTCATTACAAAACGCGGTCTAAAGTTGAGTATGGTTTAAAACTAACACCGTCAATTTTAATTAATTAAGTAATTAAAAATAATGACGTATTTTAAACCTACCTTTTAAGTATTAGTTTTCACTTCTTTCGTGTAATCTTTTAAAAATTATGTAAGTACACCGCGGCCATTCTTTTATTCTTGCTGATCTTTTTCCATTCAAAGATTGTCTGCAAGAAATCGCTTCTCTAGCAATGAGACTGAGAATGAGATTGTGCTTTTAATAACCATGATAAGTTTTTATATTATTATTTGTACAATGAAGTATTTATATTAAATTCTACCTATTTCCTTTGCAAAGCAGTAATAATCGCGTTGCTGTGTTCCGCTTTGAAGAGCTTGGTTTCCAGTAAAATTACAGACACATGAGGAATACCTCCTCTACATTCCAATCTTTTCCAGACAGGCACTCTGACGGAAGACGGGCTAGATTTCTACGGGGTAATTCCATCGGAAATCGGGGTAAAGTTCGGTGAACGAGTGGAAAAAGTTACCGCTCTCACTTCGACAAGCCCTTTGGTGCAAGCGTTGGCGTCTTGTCACTCACTCACCAGTATTCAAGGCGAACTGAAGGGCGACCCGCTCGATTTGAAGATGTTCGAGTTCACGCAATGGGTAAGTTAGTGCGGCGGGGCAGTAGCCAGCTGATATGCGAGAGATGCCGGTTCGATGCCCGCTGCGGGACAAATGTTCCAAAAATGAGACCATAGGGTCTGGGTGTTGTGGTACCATAGTACTCGTACTTCCTAGTATCCACGAGACAGCAAATCCTAGTGAAAGATATGTGACGGTTAATAGTGGTATGGCTATAATGGTTTTTTTCTGAAGGATAAAATACGCAACGGTGAACCAAACTCATAGGCTTAGCTTCGAGGATAAGCAAGCTGTAGTTGGCTGGGCACATATGCCAAAGATCCGACAACCATTGGGGTAACTGCGTCTTGGCAAACGTAGCGTGAGACGCTCCCCGGATAGGTGAAGCCATGGCTTATGAAAGGCGGTGAGCAAAATGTGGAGCCGAACTTTGCCTCAGGGGCGGTTGTTTGTAGCTATGATAATTCTCTTAATAAAAAATAAAATAGATAAACCCTTTGAAAGCAAAGCACACACAAATATACTTGTATGTGTCGAAAATAAAGATTCAAAAAAACTCATACCAGACATGGTGTTTTAATAATAGTAATATAATTTATTTCGGTTTTTTACTTGTTAGTAAAAGACTTATAAAAATACTTTCTTGTTCTGAACTCTCAATTAAGCTTCTGATAGCAGCCAATAATTTTTAACGATCAATAAAAGTGTCTGGTCTATCATTATTCCCGGGTATTAAACTAATAGTTACACTCGTGTACTAACTAGGTCAAATCAATTGATGGCCACAAACCATTTATTGACTGAAACGCTGGTCTTGTTAAGATTAAATTCTTTGGTAAACATTATCAATTTGACGGAGGTACAGTACAGTGTGTTGCACAAGACTGCGTTAACAAATTGACATATGCTTTACAAGTTTTACAAGTTCGTGGTTAGTAATATTTTGAGTTAACTTACTAAAATATTATATGACATAAAGGAAATAGTAACATAATGATTTATCGAATTAGTAAAAGTTATCAAACAAATGATGTGACTAATATGAAACAATCATTTAATTGGTGCCACTAATCTCCCACTAATCTAATCTTTGGTCTGCTAACTATTTATTGATCATACGACACGTGGATACCTAAGCTATTATGATTAGCGATCTTTTATCGGATTAAAAAAAATATTGTGAGTCATCAAATTATGATAGAAATTAGTCACGAGCGAGTTCATCTTCATAAGCCTGCAGAAGACCACTGCTGGGCAAAGGCCTTCCTCCTAGAATACCACGACGAACGGTCTTGATCCGCAACTAAGTTGAAGTGCCAATGGGCAGGTCATATATCTCGCAGAACTAACAACCGTTGGAGAATAAAGGTTCACGGGCATGTTAGTTAGCGTCAAATACACTTACACCACAAAACGGTGATGGAAAACGTCTTGTCGCCCCGAGACGTGAGCACGGAACCAATCATGCGTCACTATGACATGTGACATCGTGCTCATGACTCGCCCATAGAATATAATGGGGGAAATTGCCATAACCAACCCGCTTGGCAAGCGGATAGGTGATTGCAGTATCGGTGTTGAGTGTTCAGGTGGATATTGCTGCCCATGCCCTGGTGTAATCCCTTAGTCGGCTTTTACTACATCCACGGGAGGAGATGGAGGGTCTAGGCCGGACTCACCACAACACTCAGCTCACTCTGCTCAGTAATATAAATTATGCAAGATTTAACAGTGTGTACTCTAATGGCAGGTGCTTGATGAACCGGGGCCCGAGAACACGCGATACGACAACCTAGCACCTGCGATCGTCAAGCCAGCTACCACAGATTCACAGAATCTGGATAACTATGATCCCTTCACTATGGAAGTTCCTTATGAGGTAAGTAGCTGTAGCAATTCTTGAATGAAAGGATCAATAAATCAATACAGGATATGTTATTGGAGGTGACAAAAGTATTACAAGGAACCATGCCGTTGATTTTAGAATTAAGTAAAACTGCATTTAAATATTTTCAAAAACCCCGGGAATCGAACTTGGGGGGTGATTCTCGGGAAAATCCGTGCTCGTGATGACGTCACATCTCGTGTGACGCTCATACAAAATCGTGGTTTTCATAATAGCTAATTTTTGTTCAAGAAATTTATGACCATTTTATTGCTGGTACCGATAGTGCGTCAGGATTATTTCTTGGAAAGAAACAATATGTGTACAATACAAAAAAAAACCATGCGTCTTCTCTTGAACCACGCATAGTGTAGGGGTTTGTGTATGGCAAGTCACATCCCTCCATTATTCGAAAAGTATTCATCACAGAAGTATCTATCTTCTTACGTCTGCATATACCCCTATCACAGAATACAGACAGACAGAAAGACAATGTGGCCTTAGTAATAGGATCCCGTTGGCAGTCCCTTCATGACATACAACAATGACGGCGAAGAGACGGACAAAAACTCTGGACCATTTGTTAAATCTTCCCGCTTTGGGTATCGTTTTTTTTATGACTGAGGTTTTTTGTAACTGTTCTTTCCAGATTGGTTTACTGCGACGGTTTCATTTCTCATCATCCCAGCAATGCATGGGCGTGATCGCCAGGGTGCTCGGTCAACCTCAGATGGTTTATTTCGTAAAAGGCGCACCAGAAAAGGTACGCTATGTTATTACATCATTAATTTTCTTGACATTGTCCCACTAATATGAGTATGAGTAATAGGTGGGGTTGGCACAACATGTTTTCTTCCATTTATGTCTACCAGCCGTCATCACTCTCTCCTTTTTTGTACATGTCATCTTTCACACAATCCATCCATCTTTTCATTGGTCTACCTCTACATCTAAATCCATGCACATTCATGTTGAATACTCTTCTCGTCACATCACATTTTTCCCTCCACATATCATTGCCAAATTTATTATTTCTCAACTTTTCCGTCACTGGCGGTCATGTACTTTCAAAATTCCTCTGATGTACTCGTGTTGTATGCTTTGTTATTATAGTGAGAATAATTCATATGATCTTTTTATTCTGACGTGATCTTGTAATATATTGTGAATAACGATAGGGAAAATATGTACATTCGTTACGATTTTATATCTCGACGCGCCCTTTCTGTTAAGCTGCTTATGCTGGCGGTATTTTTATAATTGAAACTATTTTTCCTCATAAGATAAAATAATGCATGCAAAAGACTATCCAAAGTTAAAATATTGCCATCTCTTAACCCTAGATGACTTGTAGTTCGCCCTGAAATGAGAGCTCGCGATTTTTCGGTATTCGCCCACATCTCAACAAATCCTTTACCGATTAAACTCATAGACGAACTTGGCAATTGTATTGGTATCACCAACCTACCTACTAAATTTAATGGCGATTGTATCAACGGTTCGAAAGTTATCTCAGAAAATACACTCATCAAACGTAGATACCACCTACATCATGTTCAAAAAAATCAAACTGATAGTACAAGTTTTAAGTCTTCATCAGCCGGTAGACATCCATTGCTAGATGAGGCCTCCATAATCATTTGCCATAATCACCACGCTTGGCGAGCGGATTTGTGATCGCAGTTTGATGCTAAGTACTCAGGTGGATTCTGCTGCCCATCCCCTGGCGTAATCCCTTAGTCGCCTTTTATGACATCTACGGGAGGAGATGGAGGGGTTTATTCGTTGGCCGGACACACCACGGCAAATAAGTAAAGCTTGTAATGTTGCTGTTAAAAGTAAGTGTTTAATTTTCAGGTTGCGGACATGTGCACTAAAGAATCTTTACCCGAAAACTTCAACTCTGTACTAAACGATTACACTTGGAACGGCCACCGTGTGATCAGTCTCGCCTACAAGAAGCTAGACCGTAAGATGAAATGGGTCGACGCGCAGAGGGTTCACAGAGAGACTCTTGAGTGCGATATGGCGTTCTTAGGCTTTCTAGTCATGCAAAATAGCCTGAAGCCAGAGACGACTCAAGTGATAAAGGACCTCCATGATGCTAATATTAGGCAGGTTATGGTTACAGGTTTGTAACGTTACACCAAATAACACATTTTTAAAGTCGAAATTACTGAAATGCATACCCCCTTACTCAACCATTTTTTAAACCTATTTTATTTTAAATAGCTTTTGTTTTGTTCTCTCTGATGTAAAATTACATACGCCAGAACAAGACAAAAGCTATTTTAGCTATCAAAGGTTTAAAATTTGATTATGAATAAGAGGGTTAATGTGTAGATCCCAAACTATACTAAAACTGTACTTCTAAGATCAATATATCTGATGAAAAATATACCTTCGCTCGTGCAGTACTGAAATACAAAGCACCCTACAATGTCATAATATATCTTTACCAAATTTCATCGAAACCGGTTTAGCAATTGTGATTGAATAATCATACATCAGAACTTTCGCATAACATAGCAGACAAATTGACCACTATTTCGCTTGTAAAAAACCTTAAATTGTTTAGTAATTTACCTAACATATTATTAGCCCATGTTTTTTTATTGTTATTTATTTAACTGAATAACAATAAAAGACATGGTTATACTTTAGTAAAAAAGGATAATAAATAAAACGATTTGTTTCAGGAGATAATATAATGACAGCTATGTCGGTAGCCCGAGGATGCTGTATGGTGAAACAACATCAGAAAATTGTGCTGGTCACTATTGGAGATGGTCCTAATGATACGAAACCACCTATCCATATGAAGGTATTACTCTTTAAATGTTGACTAGCAATACTGAAAGCGGCTGTGCCGATTGGTGGATATGATCTTCGAACATTGGCTAGCCAATAGTAAGTACTCAACACCAATACTGCGATCACCAATCCGCCTGCCAAGCGTGGTGATTATGGCAAATTCCCCCACTGCATTCTTTGGAGATGCCATCGTCTAGCAGTGGACGTCTAAAAGCGACTGAATATGAATATAGGCCAAAGCACTACACAGATACAGCGACCCCGCCGGCGGGGTCGAAGACTTTAGGTACCATCAGTACCACACGCCTAAACCGGTACAAGCATGTTCCGGGGCGTTTGCTCCTATCCTCCAGTCTTTTCAGTACCTTCTGTACCACACGCCTAAACCGTTACAAGCATGTTCCGGGGCGTTTTCCTATTCCTCCCAATCTGGCAACGACCCAAGCCGAGGTCCGTACCTAAGTGGTGCCCTTGCGCTAGTTGCCCCAACCTAATTTTAACGGTTGAGCGCCTTCCGCGCTCACCAAAAGTCCGGTAACGCAGCATCGGCCGTCTGAGGCCAACTGCATTTTGTCTTTCAGAAAAAAAAAAAAAAAATAGGCCAAAGCACACCGGATGCGTATGCAGCACGTAACGTAAACACGAGCGTCTCTACGTATGTACACGATTGCGTGCACGTCACGCCATGTGCCATGTCTCATACAGTTCCATACATTACAACGTCATGGTACGTCGACGTCTACGCGTACGCAGCCGGTGTGCTGTGGCCTTAAATGATGTTAATTTTGTATGTATTTGGCTGCATCCATATTCGAGCTCTTGCTGTAGAAAATTGTATAATAACATAATGTAATCAGATTTGTTAATTTTGTAGACTGTAGGAGACACGGGCCCTGTTCTGGGATCGGATTATGTATACGCAATGGAAGGAAGGACATGGTCCATAATGAAGGCTTACTATGCTGATATTTTAAATTCGCTCATTGACAAAGGTAATAATATATTCTAAATCATGCTTTTATTATTTATTATTTAATTCTTTATTGCACAACTAAAATTGTACAAATGGAATGCTATGCAGCATTTTCTCCCAGTCATGAGGAGGAAAGAAAGATGAAAACAGTGCTTGGCGTGCTCTAAATTTAATACAATAGATAACCTGAATAATTGAATATACTATATATTAATATCAACCAAGATATATTATTATTATACTATTGGAATATTACTATAACATACTAGTGAAACGCCCGCGACTTTGTCCCTGTGGAGTTTTTTTAACTTACTCAATATATTTATAAATTATAGCCTATATGTTATTCCGATGCATAGTGATATAATAATAAGCTATTATACTGTAAAATTTCATCAAAATCCGTCTGAAAAGTGTCCGTCTTAAGAATAGACCCCTCTGTCTATCCCGGTGGATGTCGTAAAAGTCGACTAAGGGATTACACCAGGGAACGGGCAGCAGCATCCACCACGAGAGTGCACCAGCGATACGGCGATTACCAATCCGCCTGCTAAGAGTGCTTATTATGGCAAATCCCTCCTTACATTCTATGGGGGAGGTCCTGCAGTGGACGTCTAATCGCTGATGATGATGATGACAATATCTGTACTGTGTTTATAGGTGTCGTGTACGGTCGTTTCGGGCCCGATCAGAAGACCCAGCTGATCACAGCTCTTCAGAACCAGGATGACACGGTGGTGGGCATGTGTGGGGATGGAGCCAACGACTGCGGAGCTCTCAAGGCAGCCCACGTGGGCATCTCGCTGTCGGAGGCTGACGCCTCAGGTATACACGCCAAACTTTATGGCCGGTCTCAATATTTTTCTATTGTTAAAAACATAACCAAAATCAAAAAAGTCTTGAAGACTTGGTGACGAACATAATGATTGTGAACGTTACCCAGGCAAAATGTAGACTCCTCTCCTCAGACCCTTGAGGATAATCTTCTAACAGTTCATAGTCATATCTGACGACCACCGTGGCGCGGCGGGCGAGTAGCCGGCTGAGACGCGCGAGGTGCGGGTTCGATTCCCGCTGCGGAGCAAATGTTTGCATGATCAGCAAATATTTGTTCCGGGTCTGAGTGTTGTGGTACTCGTAGTTCTTACGACACAGAGAACCCTGGAGTGGGATCTGGACTATGTATGTAACTGTTGGGTCATATATTATTTAGAACCTAGAGGTAATGTAAGAAATATATGAGAACGGGACAGAAGTCTAGAATAGTGTTGCTGGAGTTGTTGTGGCGTGTCCGGCTTAACAATAGACCCTTCCGATAGTCTTCTCCCGTGGATGACGTAAAAGCCGACTAAGGTATTACACCAGGGGAGAGGCAGCAACATCCACCTGAGAACTCAACACCAATACTGCAATCACCAATTCGCCTACCAAGCGTGATGATTATGGTGAATTTTGAACATTTTATTCTTTGGGAGAGACCTCGTCCTACAGCTTGAATGTATATAGGCTGATGATGAAGATTATACAAATCCCCTAGTAAGTATTGTAATATTGTATTGATACATGTTTTTGTATGGTATTTCAGTGGCGGCTCCATTCACATCTCAAATCCAGAACATCCTCTGCGTGAAGCGGCTGGTTATGGAAGGACGGTGCGCGCTCAGCACTTCCTTCGCGATCTTCAAATACATGTCTCTCTATTCGCTCATCCAGTTCATCTCTATACTGATCCTGTATAGAGTAAGTACTCTGTATTTATTTATTTAAAAAATGATTGAAGTGGCAATGGGCAGATCATATAGCCGTAGAACTCATAACGCTGGGAAGTAAAAGATCTCGAGTGGCGACCACGAAATGAAAGATGGACGCGATGGGCTGACGGTTAGAGGCGCAAGACTCGCTAACGGTTCGAAGACGAGCTTGTGATTTCAATGAATAAAATTATTTTGACTTTGACTGTCGCCAAGGGGTCGAAGACTATCCGATGGGTCAGAGACTGTCACTGATGGCTTGCGGCGATTGCAGGTTACTTTGTCGAAGACCGAATGTCGTGTCCGCGCTCTAAACCTAATAAATACCCCTCTGGCCACGTGGTCCTACTGCCTTTGTCCTACCGATCGGACCACATGAACTTTTTTTCCTATTAGTTCGATTAATCGGATTATAAGGATTTGTAATTCCGCTTCGTCCTACCGATCGGACTAAAAACTAATCTTTAATTCCAGTTCTTTTCAATCCTGGGCAACAATCAGTTCCTGTACATCGATCTCGTGCTCACCACGCTCCTGGCGCTCTCCCTCGGGCGCGCCAAGCCCGGCCCGAAGCTGACCAAGCAGTCGCCGCCGGTGTCACTCGTCTCGTGGGGCAGCATAGCGCCGCTGATCATACAAGTACTGGTCGTGCTGATATTGCAGCTGTTGGTTATCTTTCTGCTGAACGAGCAGCAGGCATGGTGAGTTTTATCTTCACCAGCCTCTACTTGAGATGCCTCCACCATAGGATGCAATGATGGGATTTGCCAAAGTCACAACGATTGCCAGGCGTATTGGTGATCGCAGTTTTTGTATCCTGTGTATTATGACCTCTACGGGAGGAGATAGAGGAGTTCATTCTTACCACACGTCTGTGGCCGGACACACCATGGCAGATACATTCTATGAAGCTACTGCTTATATTGAAAAACAGTGGTGCCATCTCTTGTAAATCGTCAGATAAAGATTTCGAATGAAACACCTGTAGATAGCATATTATATCGGCGTTTGGCTGATTTGATGATGCCCCTTAAATTTCGCAGCCAGCTTCAGCTCGATCCATGGCCGAATTGGTCGCGCAATGCAAATTAGGGACGAAGATGATACGGATTCAAGTCCCGCTGTATCGGAATTTTTGTGTCATGTTTTAACATAATATTATTTTGCCCAATCGTCCTAATAATGTTAAAAGTTGTGAATTATCTTTAGGTTCACACCAGTGGCAGGCGGTCCAGATGTAGAAGTTATATTGTGCTGGGAGAATACTGTCATCTTCATTATCTCCTCGTTCCAATACCTGAACATGGCCTGTGTGTATGCTAAAGGATGGCCGTTCCGTCAGCCATTCTTCACGAATTGTAAGTAACTTTATATTCCAATCTATTAATTAGATTTAAAAGACATTGAGTTCTGCTTCAAATGTTGTGTTTATTATACATGTTGTGTGTTAGAGCTTTTAGCAAGCGTGCAACACTCAATGTTTTTATTCAAAATAGTGTATGTTACTGACACCGTTGAACACTGTACTGTGCTTGAAACGGTGTAGGAACACATCGTAAAGAAACCGGAACTAAGATCCAAAACTTTTAAGACATGATATCTATAATCCCCACTTAGAATATAGTTTCGTCTAGAAGTATCATCGCCCAACAAATAACCCACAGAAAATATGTGCCCATTTTCAAATAGATTTTTTATTACATTTTGTATGAATGTACAATAAAGGGGTGCCACGTCTTTGCCTTGTCCTCGCCTTACGTCTCTTCTTGCGCCTAAATATTTGGTTATTGACACTCTACATTTGCATTTCCAGATGCCATGGTCGTGACATTGTCCACGCAAGCAGTGTTCTTAGTTCTCATGGCGGCGTGTCCGTGGGCCTGGCTCGCGGACCTCATGGAGATCGAGCTCATGGACCTGAACGATGAACCCTTGAAGAACATGTTCCGCTTGTACATGCTGCTGATACCCTTCGTACATCTTGTACTGGCTCTTGCTATTGAGGTAAAATCAAGGATATTGTGTACTAACTACGTAGTAGTGTTGCCAGTGTTGGCTATTATGTCACTGAGACGTAGTCACTAACTGTATTGCACAGCACAAGCTTAAAGCCGCGCAGCAGGCTATAGAGCTAGGAGTTTCAATATGTGATAAAATCCGAAACTAGGAGACCCTTAGAAGAACTTAGCAGGCCATACAACTCGTAGAACCGATAACCACTGGGGAATAATAATTCTCGAATGGCGACCACGAACCGGATGACGCAGTCGTAGGAAGGCCCCTCAATGGACCGACGACATGAAGATCGCGGGAAGCGTTTATTCCAATCTGTCCAAGTAGGTCGATGGAGGGAGGCCAATCAAGACCGTTTATCGTTGCGTTCTATAAGGGGGGCCTAATGTCCAGCAGTGGACATCTACAGGCTGGTAATGATCTATGACAGTTAGAAGTATTCTCTACCTACAGGGAATTCAAAAAGTCGCGTGAAGTCGAGTGAATGTACTTGTATTTTTTGTAGTTGTACTAGAGATATAAAGGTGTGTCATTTGTACTACCAGTTGTACTTCTTAGTAGTTCTACTGACACGGAGGCCCACGGGACGAGATGCAGGGGTTATTCTTAGGGTGGACACATCACGGCAATTTCAGCTTTATGAAACACTATTCTGTCCCGCTCTCATATATTTCTCACATTGCCACTAGGTTCTAAATTACAAAATGTTCTTTTAGCACGGGTGCTAGTGCACTTGCTTCGCTTTCCTCGCGCGTACACTTGTCCCGGACTGAATGGCTCGAGAAGATGCGCGATATCTCTCACATTCTTACGTGAAGTCTACTAAGTTGTGTACTTAATCTATGTACATAGTTACTGTTGTTAATTTCCAGAAATGTATTGCTCGCTTCTACTTTTTTATATTTATTTATATTTGTGTGTTCTATAATTAATAAATACTTACTTAGAATTGAAATTATCGTGGCTTGGTATCATTTTAGAAAAATTACGACTATACACCACGTACTTTACTATTCTCCTGCTGACGTTTCGTTGACCATTTTGAGGTCCTTCCTCATGAGCACCGACCGCGACCACGCTCAAAGGACCCCGCCGCCTGCCCCATTGTCCAGTCGGGCTGAACGTGCGGAGCGGCGGAGCCAGGCTAGTTCTCGTCGCACGACCTTTGAGCGTGGTCGCGGTCGGTGCTCATGAGGAAGGACCTCAAAATGGTCAACGAAACGTCAGCAGGAGAATAGTAAAGTACGTGGTGTATAGTCGTAATTTTTCTAAAAAATACTTACTTAATACTTATTGAGCTTTACTCTTGTCAGCTCAACTAATACGGCATATGATGGTATAAGTTAAAGTTCGGTGTGTAGATACGATATCTGGCTGGTCTGAGATGAGTTAGTTAAGCCCTAATCATAAGAGGGGCGGCGCAGGACAACGAAAATTTTAAAAGTATATCTGTTGTTTACTTATTATTTTAAAGTAATTTTGAAGAAATCGCTTTGGAAGTCGAGATATTACCTGACGCTTGAAACAATACAATTATTATTGACAATAATTATCTTGTTCTCGGTGTTCAATACACTGTTATGTTGTCATGTTAAGATAAACTCGTAACGCCTATATCTGAAGATCTATAAACATTTTTGCTGCTCTCTGAACGTCCTATATACATATTTTTAAAGGCTCGATCCGCTCTCTTGCTTCGTCCGAACAAATCTGTGCTGCGCTCTAAACGAAAAATGCAGTGAATTGTTCTACGCTAAAACAAATGAGCAGAGCGGCTTATTTGTTTTACTGTTGTCTGCTTTTTAGCGATCTATACACCATTTTTCATGGCTATAGCTCCGCTAGCCGGAATAAAATACTGCCTTTGGTGTCAAATTAATTACTTCGTCTTAAAAAAAGAGTTAATATTAACATATAGTACATTAGTGTCGAGGCCTGAAATCGATCAATTTACGGCCGAGTAAGAGTTGTGGTTTTAAAAGGAAGAGGCATCAGCAGAGTTCTTTTTAACTAAACAAGGCTGTTAATTGCAGTTTTTGCAGAGGCTTGTATAGTACTTTTCTCAAATTTGCGAGGACGTAATAATCAAATTATTCAAGAAATAACATTACACTCGGCCCAATTTGAAACCATTTGGATAAAATGAATCCCTTATGATCGAATTACCTTAAACGCGAGATGCCAATGAAGGCATTACACCTAAACATGAGATTTGCCAAAAAAGCTGTTTACCCTAAATGTAAGATGCCAAATGAAGCAGTATGCCTAAAATGTGAAATTGACAGAGAAGCAGTTAGTCTAAATTTAAATTACCTGTAAAGCAGTTTGCCTTAAATGCAAGATGTCCTAGTAGCGGTAAGTCAAATAAGTCAGTTGACTGTTAGCAAAGCCTTAAATATCAAGAGAATCGGCAGCCATAAAGTCGATTTCATAGTAAAATATTGTCTCATAATATTTGCTAATCTCTATTGAAAATTACTGTTATTGTGGTTATTTTTTTTTATGAAGTAGGTATTTGAAGGATATTATACGAATTATACTGGAATGAGACAGTCATCAGTTAAATGAGTCAGAATAGAAGGTAGCCTGCATAATTATTACTTAAAGGCTGATAGGTAAAATAAAAACCATAAAAAACGAACCACTATGTAAATAGACATTTACCTGTATAGGCTTTTAACCACCTAGACATTCACCTTTGTAGGCATTTAACCACTTAGGCATTTTGTTTTGTAGGCATCCACTTTAGACAAACTGCTTCTTTGTCAATTTCACATTTTAGGCATACTGCTTCATTTGGCATCTTACGTTTAGGGTAAACAGCTTTTTTGGCAAATCTCATGTTTAGGTATAATGCCCTCATAGGCATTTCGCGTTTAAGGTAATTCGATCATAAGGGAAATGAATAACCATGCTGGCACGCCAAAAATGTCTCAGACGCCAGCATTCTATTCTTGGTGTGCTAGCCATATTATATTATAATGCTAGCGATTGGTGGAGTGCTGTTTAGTTCCATACAGGAAAAACCGAATTGGCGTATTCTTTTTTGAAATAAAGACGATATTCCCTTGCAAGGTAGAGAAAAGAGCTCTAATATAACAAGTACAACCAGGACATCTCACACCACTTAGAAAATCATACAGCCGCCTCTGATAGTCCATTCGCACGTGCGCATAGCCAAAACGTTGCCATCTTATTGTTATTATAAATTCACCATGAAAATGATACTCTACATTTTAATTTGTTCTTATTTCCAGGCTATGTTCTCCGATCCCGACAAATGCACGTCATTGTGCAAGTACATAACGCGGCCTTGCTCGGACAAGGAGGAGCCGACCGACGAAGACGACGCCTTACTGAGGCCGCCGGCCATCCTGCCGCTTTGCTGACGCCA
This sequence comes from Epirrita christyi, assembly GCA_951392215.1. Classification (NCBI taxonomy): domain Eukaryota; kingdom Metazoa; phylum Arthropoda; class Insecta; order Lepidoptera; family Geometridae; genus Epirrita; species Epirrita christyi. The sequence goes on along the minus strand of OX595839.1, from coordinate 8,444,403 downwards.
GGGCAAAGCGGCCTTTGTGCCGCTCTGCCGACCCCTGGCCAAAACGGCCACCCTGGCGTTTTGCTGACACCAGAGCAAAGCGCGCTTTTTATTGCCAGTGCAATGACATATAGAAAGCACGCTATTGTGTGCGTTTAGTCTGAGGCATTTACAAACTGCGTCAGTATCGGTATTATGATAGCGAAACCTGCGGAGTGAGCGCGAATGAATTCAACTTTTAGATCTCTGATAGTGGGAAGTTTTAGTTTGCAAGTCTGTAATCAAGCGGGCCCAATTCAACCTGCAACAGGGTGGTTATTCGCTATGACCTAAGAGATTCCTTGTCAATAACGTGTGACGTCACCCATACGATTTAGCGATGATTCCACGCAGATATCGTAACGAGCCCGCGTTATGTTACATTAACATAACGCTAACCCAGGGCGATTAAAGAGAACTAATCTTGCCGGAAATCAGTTGGCAATTCCGGTTATCGAGCGGTCGCGAGTCGTTCTGCTATCGAGTTACCGTAAAGTTAGAATTCATTTTGTCCCGCGGATACTTCGCTAGGTTTGACTAGATAATGTAGTTGTGACTTGTATCACAAATAAAAGTTACCTATTTACTATTTTAATCGTAGGGTTTTTGCAATCTGGATGTAACTTTTGAAATCTTGTGTGTTCTCAATGTGACAGTAGTACTTATCCAATTTAATATAATATACCTGTGATACATAAAGCCCTTTTGGCCCCCATGCAATGATGTGTCAAACGGCGAAATATTTATAAAACTAGAATGTTACTGTTTTATAATTATTTAAGCGGGTGTATGGCAACATATTATTTTCGGAAAACGAATGAACATTTTTCACGTTTCCCTGTTCATGGTGCGTAGCGTGTTTTAGACTTAGAGATCGTACTTATATCGAAACCATGTATTTAATCTTTCTCATATTTAATGCGAGCCAAACCAAACACTTACTTGTTATCAATGCAAGAATAGAAAAGAGTTTTCTATTCCATTAGCGATGTAATTCTATTTGTAGTATTTCCCCCTAACTTATATTTATTTAAGTGAAATTAGATTTTTATTGTAGATAGAGGCAAATCGAATCATTTGTGCATGTGCACTAGAGTAGGCTAGATTTTAACATTTATTTAATGTTGTATAACGCTCTGCATTTTACCAGTACTTCAATTACAGTACTTATTGAGCTGCGCTCGCAATGCTTGTGATTTAGTTTCAATTGATTTTAGTTAAGTTCATGTGTTGTGTTACAAATAAGTGTTGAATTTTAGGACACTTTTTGACTTTATACTGTTTTTTTGCAAAGTTAGACTACTAATCAACAGTAGTGTGTAGTAGAAAGGGCAATTCGCACATATTGTTAACTTCTTACATGTTTTACTAATAAAGTATATTTTTAAATCATGCTCATATTTTTAGTTTTATTTATTTGTAGAAGTTGTTCCTATCTATGTTTTAACTAAACATGAACATTCCAATATTTTTAGCTACTAATATATATTTGGCACAATCACTTGCTTTGTAAAAATAACGATGTAATAAGTCCACGACGAATACCAATTCATCGACTCGACAACGAAGTTATCACTTTTAAGCAAAATTACTTTATTTATGTAAAATAAAGTCTCTAAGAAAGAGTAAGATTAGTCTAAGATCCGTCCTAGAAGCTTCATGCATCTGGATTTGGTCAGATATCTTTGCAACATTTGAAACAGCTCTAAAACTATCACGGTCCCCTTCTAATAGACTAAAATAAAAGAGACTGCGACAATTTTAGCGCTGCCGTTCAATATAAAACAAAATACACTTCTCATAAAAAAAAATCGAAACACTTCTCAAGTTTGTGTTTAATATGTTATTAGAAAAGTATTGTAATAACCGGTAAAAAAAAATCATATAACAGTATGTTACAAGGTTACGATCTGCCAGCAAATATAATGATGGCTTTTCTTAAAGAAATAACACTCTTATTTGGTTATTTGTCGCCAGAAAGAAAATCTGTAGTGTTTCGTTTTTTTTATGAGAAGTGTATTAAAAAAAGCCATATACCTACATAATATAATAATAGTAAAACAAAATTAATCGTAGGTACGTCATCTGCAATTAAATCTTCATTGAAAGCTCGGAGCACTGGATGTAATTAGATCACCTACTTAAAAGCTACCGCATTTCCCAGCAGCCAGAGTAAAGTTCAACACTGCTGCCAGGAAGTGCGGTAGCGATACACATACCCTTTTCGTTATTGAAGTGAACCTTAGTCTCTTAGTGAAGCCAGTCCAAATAAATCCAAACATTTTGTTGGGTTTTGACGACTTGCGAACTAAGATCCTCTCACCTAAAATGTATTTAAAAGCACTATGAGTTAACTTAAGCATAGGTATGAATGTAAATGGTACTGTGGAAACTCATTTACTTTTACGTGTGCTAGTACCTGATATATGCGGAACAATCTAGATTGCGTTAAGATTGTTAAAAGATTTTGTATATTGGTATTTTGGGAGAGCAATAGATCCTTTCCACTCAGTCAATCTAACCAAAAGGAAACAATTCAATGTAAGCGGCAATTAAGTTGAGCCCCGGTAACTGCGCAGCAGAAGATTTTGTAACAGAAATTGCTACTGCGCAAGTCACGTGGTACGCGGGCCGGGGCCCAGCTTATTTCTCCCTTTACTGAATATTAAATAAATAAAAGTACTTTATAAAGGCAATGTTTTCGTTTTACTTTATCTTAAACTAAATTATAATATATAATTATATATAGTGTGTACGCTTTCATCAAATCAAGCAAAGTGGGAAATCAAAATATGTTCATGCAATTTTACTTCTCACTATTTGCACCCCGCATTTCTTTATTATACTACCAGCAATAATGATACAACCATTAAAAATTCACGTAGAAATATTTAAATAGAACTTTTCATTTAAAAAACCGACTTCCGCCATTATATACGACTTAAAATCTGGATGAAATTTTTTTTTTATGAAAAATCCATAGTGGTGAAAGGGTACTTGCAAATGCTTGATTTGTTGCTGAAAATATCAAAATCGCTATATGTAGGCCTAAAATATTTGAGGAGTTTTCTCTCAATTCCTCATGGGTTCCACCATCAGAACTGGGTTCTGAAAAAAATGGGACCAATCTGGAAGTATTCAAATAAAAAAAGAATTTTCCAAATCGGTTTATAAACGGCGGAGATATGAGGTGACAAACATTAAAAAAAAATAGAACCTAATTAAAACCTCCTTTTTTGTGAAGTCGGTTAAAAATAGACCCTGTTTTCTGAGTGTAGCATTAATTGTAGGTAGGTTTCTATCTAACCGTAATTTACATCTATGGCAAGTAAGTGGTGTATCCAGGTGGCGGGGAGTACTGCGGTGGGTCCAAGTCCTTTGAGCGAACCATGATCGGGTGTGCTCGAGGGCTCCGTGGAGTTGGCGGCTGCTTACACCTGAAGCATAAACTTTAGTTAAGATAAGATAAATCATTTATTACCAGAAAATACAGTACAGTACAGTACAGAAATATACATGGAACAAATAAGGGAAAATTGAGTAACATTATGGATTTCTATAAATAACAGAAACTATGGCCCCACACTAGGCTCTAAGCCCATGTCGTGGGTGCCCAAAGCGATCAACAAAATTAAAGAAATTGCTGGGGTATCCATGAGAAATTGGGCAAAAGAAGATTCACAAAACGTACATATATACCTAGTAATAAGAAAAAGAAAAGAATAATATGAATAATGACATGTTAAATCCTTGCATATTTGTGTGTGAGGGCGAAGGCGTGTACCTACCTAAATAATAATTAATTAAACACAGTTCTGCTGATTGAGCTGAAGTTAGTCAGTTTAGCTGTTCAATAGATTTCTTAGGAACTCAGTAATGTCTAACGACCAACTTCATCTCGGTCAAAATCTATAGGTAGTCATAAGCATAACCAAGGAATACAACTACTCTCTTACCTACTGCAGAAGGGCAAGTTCATAATGTACGCACAAAGTTGTTGATGACTAGAAAATACATTATTGCCCACCATATGCAAATTAAATCAATAAAAACCGAAGCCAAGTGCGAGTCGGACTCGCGCACGAAGGGTTCCGTACCATTATATTTGTTGTATGGGAGCCCCCTTAAATATTTATTTTATTCTGTTTTTTAGTATTTGTTGTTATAGCGGCAGCAGAAATACATAATCTGAAAATTTCAACTGTCTAACTATCACGGTTCATGAGATACAGCCTGGTTACAGACGGACGAGCGGAGCCTTAGTAATAGGGTCCGTTTTACCCTTTGGGTACGGAACCCTAAAAAAGGTACTCAACGATTTTTATACAATGAGCGGCCTTAGCAATGAGTAGGGATCTGCCCCAACCTTTGGATGGAATGGACAATTAAGTAATTTATATGGTACGGGTACTAAGAAAGTAAGGTGTATAAAGAAAGGTGAATTATGTTTACCGTGGCACTACTGGTAGAACCATTTGTTTAGGTTACGGGTGAATTATTTTTACCATGACACTACTGTTATTACATTGTTACTACCGGTTGTGTTTTGGGAGAACGGTCATTACCAAGGCACTAGACTAAGGTTATGCGGCGGCTTCGGTCGTGCCAGCCTCTCGGCGCGCTCTTGCTTCAGCACGTCGGCGTCGCGCACGGCCGCGCAACACGCTCGCAGCGTGAAGTAGTAGACGAGCTCTACCCCGGATAACAGAGAAAACCCGAGGAATAGCCCGGCTATACCACCGAATGACACTAAAACAAAAAAAAAATATGTCAAGGTAAACATTTATTAAAAGAGAGCCAAGCAGTATAACGGGTGTAAGGATTACCTTTAGTAAGAGACCATGATTCTGAAAATACTTATGCAGAAAAAAAGCGAAAAAAAAATGCTCACTTATGGACCGCTTTTTTCGTGTTTTCTTTAAATATCAATAAAACATCATTAAAGGAACACAAAAAACTAAGTTCCATCATTAAAAACACGTTTATAAATAAAAATATCAAAAAAAGCTATGAAAACCACGTAAGAAATATTGGCGCAGCGCGTCGATCAGCTGACCGGTAGCGTTGAACTCTCGCTATTTTATATAGCTATGATATAGGTAGCTTTACCGGTACCTTCAAAATAGTCTTTTTTAGTAGTGGGACATTTGCTGACTTTCAATCCGCAGATCATGGTTTGGAGTCCCAGGCGCACACCGATGGGTTTTCCATTCGAAGTGTTTATCGTGCCCATTAGCACGTAGGTACTTAAAACGGTGATTGAAAACACTGTGGAAACCGGCATGCCCTAGAACAAAAAAAAACCGAAGGCTTTGACATTCACGTGGATCCATCAGACTTAGATTTTTTTTGGTTCGCGTCGCGCATAGAATGACTAGTCTGTTCTGAATGGCGTGGGAGATGAGGGATGGCAGTGCTTGGTTACGAAATTCACGAAATCCGCTACAAGCTCTTCGATACCTATAAATAATAAATCAGAAATATTAGGAGGCTAAAAAATAAAAAATATTGCTAGGCGAACAATCTTACGACCCCCCTGATGGTAAGCAGCAGTTACCGTCACCTATCAACATCAGTAATGCCACTGGTGCTGCGTTGCCTGCCCTAAAACATTTTTTTCGAAGTGGTCTATAGGTAGTTTTCCGGAAAAAACCTCTGAGCGCATTCCACAACTGCACGTAAAGGGGAGAAAAGATCTCGTAAAGCGAGTTGTACGAGATAACCACGTGTCGATCATGTGTGGATAAAGCTATCTTCCGGGTTTGGTTGACATGTCCATCAAATCTATAATAATACTAATTAGTTCCCTTTATCGTCACGCCCATTCTTTTACATTCTTTTTGCTTACGCTACTAATACGCTATTGATCTCCTTTTCAATGGAAACAGCGCCTCTATTGGACGTATTGAAAACCTCTACTTTATTCTTAATACGTCCAATAGAGGCGCTATATAAAATATCATACCTAGAAGATCCACCCAACCGAAGAGCACCTCACGTTTGTAGCGCACCATCGGCCATGACACGAACTCAGTTTCCAGCGAGTTCGAACCCAATCCTTTGCTAGAATGTTGAGAATTTATGATTATACTCTGTTCACGGAGGAAGACTAATATCGAGCGCTCTCTCTTGCACAATTGTATGGAAGGGAAAAGGACGCCCAGTCCGTGTTCATTTATTTCGTGTTTTTTTTCAACATTACTCACGTCCTAAGCAAATTTTCTGAAACTTGATATTTATTAGCTAACTACTTATTATTTGATTTGTGTCTATTGAGCAAAGTCCAATAAGCAAGCCAGGTCAACTACATATTATAACTAGAATCAGTCCGACATGCCAAGTCACGATGGAAACAAGAAACAGTCCAATAAGCAAACTAGGTCAACGTAAAGAGCACCCAGCGACACATCCGCACCGCAGAAGAGCTAGATAAGCCTGACTGACACACAGATTTATAAGTACATTGCGCACGCGCCCTATGTTCGTTTTCTGCGACATGCAGTTTCTGATTTCCTAGATATACTCCGTAAAAAAAAAGTAGAGCAGAGGCAGTATTTTTACACAAGAACCTAATGTAATTAATTCGTTTAGTGTCGATAGACCGCTGTGCTGCCGTGGTGTGTCTGGCCTAAGAATAGACCCATCCATCTCCTCCTGTGGATGACGTACAAGAAGAGATTACACCAGGGGATGACCAGCAGCATCCACCTAACTACTCAACACCATTAACGCGATTGCCAATCCGCCTGCCAAGCGTGGTGATTATGGCAATACCTCCATTGCATTCTTTGGGAAATCCTCGTCCAACAGTGCACGTCTAACGGTTGATGATGATGAGTCCTCTGTAATATTATTGCTGTATAGTTAGAATACTCACTCTACGTCAGATAGTTTTTCAACCTCATATACGGTGTGAGTGCAGCCCAGTTCGCAGGCGCATTGCGTCACATCTGTAATGGCGGCCGCGTGCTTCGCTACGCATTGCAACTCTGCCACCGTGCATTGTCTGTAGCCCTCTGTAATGTAACATATAACATAACATAATAACATAACAACCAACAGTCACATACATAATCCCTGGCTCCCTGTGTCGTGGGTATCAGAAACTACGAGTACCATGGTATCACAACACCCAGACCCGGAACAAATATTGGCAGACCATACGAACATTTGTCCCGCAGCGGAATGGAACCCGCACCTCTCGCGTCTCAGCCTGCTACTCGTCCGCTGCGCCACGGTGTTTATCTATGTGATAGAAATAATTAACTTGAGAATTCAAATATTGTCTATCTATCTAGTTCGAAAGATAGGTGATTTTTGGCCTTTGGCAAATCGACAATCTACCTATCTTTAGAGCCGGGATCTACCAAAGCAAAAAGGAAACGTGTTAAACACTAGAATACGTACTCATTGTGGGATAAAAATGCGGCACACACTTGCAGTACATTCTGCTCCTCTGCATCCTACACTGTCTCATACACGCCGAGTAAGTATATATAACAGACGTTTCCAAAGTCTGTTCGTCAGCGAATATACACCGTCGCTGTTTGATGGACAGCTGACGTGCGTCTTCAGTCGTGTACGTATGCTTTACGGAGAAGGAAACTTTCTCTACGCGGTGGTCCCACGAGTGTTGAGCACTTTGCTCCAGGCCAGCCATTTCTTCAGTAGAGTGGATATAGATCTATAGGAAAATCAATAATTCATTTTGTAAAACTAGAAAGGAAACTCATTTTAACGGCGAAGTATGTAAAACCTAAAATGTTACTAAAAAGACCTGTAAACAACCATACTTCTAGCAGAACAAATCATTTCATTTAATTTCGATATGGCGAGTTTTTTTTTTTACCGGGTATGGTCATGATCCTTTCCCACGTACCGTTATGTTGGCGAAGCTGTATACCAGTGACCTTTAAAAGCGAAAAAAAGGCTGATGGCAACATTTGATTCGGATGACTTGTATGGGGCGATTGTGTGGAATGACGAAAAGTGTTGCCTGGTTGAAAAAAAATCCCCATTTTTAGGGTAATTTCATAAACGTTGGAAAATCAAAATTCTCACCCCTTTTATAGGTGGTTTCAACCCTTATAGATACCCGAATAACAGTCGAATAGTGCAGTTTGATTATCAATATACAGCGACACACGATGAGTCAATAAATATTATAGTGAACTTACGTCAATAGTAGTATTTTTCCGTTCAGAGGTGAACATAAAAGACCACTTTGCGTCCGTTTCGTGAATAAACGCTTCCATGAAGTGTTCAGGCTGAACTTGTGTTTGCCTGTGAACAATTAGGTTAAGTAAATAAACTGCTTTCGAGGCAATCAAATAATCGATGGAAAACTTTCCGTATCAAAATCAATGATAGAACAATAGGCAATTAAGCCCGATATCCAACACACCAAAGCGAACCGGAACAAAGAAGTGTAAACGACACTACAGCAGGGCGATTCTAAAACGTCGGACACGTTTACGATCGGATTCGTTAGTTTTTCATTTCGATGTGGTAAGTAACTAAAACAATTTTCTAACAATTTTCTCTAGTAAAACACAGTATACAATATTTATTGTTTTTTACTGTGTTTTACTATAGAAAATTGTTTTAGTTACACACACCGAAATGAAAAACTAATGAATCCGATCGGAAACGTTTCCGACGTTTTATAATCGCCCTGCAGGAAGTGAACGTAGAATTTTTCGGAAGAATCGCATTTCAACTCTTCTCTAAGTATTTACTTACTTAATTGATGCCTCGATAAACTTTATCCTATTTTAATCATCATCATCATCAGCCAGTTGATGTCCACAGCAGGACGATAGTATAAATTACATATATAACTAAATATAAGACCCAAGTTGTAACTGGAAGGAAGCGTTAGCCGATTTGGCCGTGGAAAGCGGCGACGAGCTCACCACGTGTCACGTCTATATTCCTGCGACTGTGCAACCCACGGTGAAAAGAGGCCCTTTGAGGCTCTGCCTACCCCTTCGGGGAAAAGACGTGTGTTTGTGTATGTATGTATGTATGACCCAAGTTGTTGTTTTTAAAATTAAAAACGAAACGAAATTAACGTAGTTTCGGCCTGTTTTTTAGACTGGGCGGCTAGATAGTAGAGTTGAAGCGTGATTTTACAGCAGAATTACAAGGATTTTCATTGATTGGATTTATATATATATATCCATTCTTCGCTCTGCTTTGGTGGAAACTGGGCTTTATTATGTGGTAGGAAGGAATTTATCAATTAATTTTTTCATTCACATGGATTTACGGCTGAAGGAAAATGTATAGCGATGGCGATAGGTACAACAATCGTGTCGTAATTAAATAAATTGCATTCTAGCATAGCTTTCAACCATAAAAAAGCAATGCAAAGGTTGCATGGGAGAAATCGCTTTCAGCGATAAGGCCAACCATTGTACTGTGCTAATAATGTGTACCTATCCTTTTTTTGTTATAATGTATCCTAGTATACAATAAAGTGTTCATCTATCATCTATCTATCAACCATAGCATAAATCCATTTGATATTAGGGTAATAAGTACAAAAGGTACAAACCATGGCCACGATTTTTCAGCGTGTCGTGAGTTGAAAGCGTAACAAAAGCCCATTTCGGTGAACACAGGCATCAGCAAATCGCAGCACTCTTCCGAATCTCCTTTCCATTCACAGTCGAGGAATAGCGTTTCGCAATGACGCACAATCTACAAAAAACAGTTCAATTGAATTTGGTTTTGTGACGAAATAAATACTTGCGTTTTGTTGCCGGAACTACAGTTTGTAACTTCAACGTCACCAATATAAGTACATATTATGATATTGTTTTTATGTTATTCTATGCCTTCATTAGAATAGAACCCTCCGTCCCCTCCCGTGGTTGTAGTACGAGCCATACCAAGGGATTACACCAGGGGATGGGCAGCATACACCCGAGTACTTAAGACCAACACCGTAATCACCAATCCGCCTGCCAAGCGTGGTGATTATGGCAAATCCCCCCATTGCATTCTATGGGGGAGATCTGGGCTGGTGATGATGATGATGATAATGCCTTCATACATACCCTTCAAACCGGAAATAAGCAATAAAAGCATTTCTGCTTTGCTGCAGAAATAAATATGGTAGTACTACGTCGGACGAACTGTTTTACAAAAAGCTATAGGCAATGAAAAATACTTAACTAGTTACTTATTACTATGTATTGGCTAAGTACATAGCCGCGTAAATGTTATAGGACCAATACTTTAGGCGGATTACGCTACGCATGTCTACCGGCCCACAGCACTTACACAAAGTTGCAATGCGAAAGTTTGCGTAATGCTAAGTCGTTAACTAAGGTATGGAGACGACAAACGCCGCGTACCGTTCGTTTCTTTCAGATGTCAGATCAAACTATTACTGATAATACTGATATGAAACCTGCCTTCAATACAGCTTCTTTAGGTTCTGTAGCGGGGTCAGTCACGTCAGTAAGCCCCCGCGCTACAAGATCCTGGTCTGTAACGAATTCCCCAGCGCGCTCTTCGATGGAACGGTAAGTGAGTGTTGCCAGCCATCGTAACATATCTGCCGCTTTATCGGGAGGTTCTGGGCCATAGGCACTGTAAATAACAAGAGATTTGTTTAAAACGCGAATTTTTATATTGATCTAAAAAGCCCGTACGTATATCAGATGAGTTTTTGTATAAAACACATTTTTGTAATTCAATTTTACCCAGATATTGATCTTAACACTACGGGCATCCTTGAGACTCTTGGTTCCTATAAAGGCCCACGCACCATGTGCACAATAATTCACAAAAATAGTATGTACAGTGCGTTTTCTTGAACTGGAACACACTGGAATTATGGATAAATCCGAAACCACAGCGGATACAGAGAAACACAACGAAAACTTAATGAACCGACACGGCTCGCAGGATGTCGGTGGACGGAGGCGGCTCAAGGTCATTCGTCGTGACATTCTAAGGGAAGGCATCAATCGACTGATTATGAAGAAAATATAGCCCTGGGAGCTCAGCAATTTGAATATTATAGGGTGATGATGATGTTGCTAATGTAATAGTATTCAATCTGTTTTTTGGGCAAAATACAATACCTAGTAGTACCAACGCCTTACTATTTAATTACGTCAAATTAAAATATTCCATAATCCGTAACCTCAAGGAGGATTTTGGAACGTCATGCTTGTGTGCTAAGTAAAAGCAGTGGAGGGTCAGACAGTTTTAGACTGGATGCAATCACTTACATTTCAATGTATTCCTGCAGCAGATCTTCATCCACAGGATTGAGGTCGCACATCGTGACTGCTGGAAAAGGGACATCCCAGTTGTGGAAGTCCGTGTCCAAACCTGGTTTACAGGAAAATACCATTAATAAAAACAAGATAAAGACTGATATAAGTAATACATATTATAGTAAAATAAAATGGACAAGTGACTGCGAGACTCGCGCCCTAAGGGTTCCGATCCGTAAATTATTTAGAAAACGTCAGAACTGTTTTGGAATTTCAAGCCATTTTTTCCTAAAAAGTTCACCATCCCATTTTAAGGGTAGAGACACAAATTCCTCAATGTTTCTCACTTTCCTTTATTTGTGTCACAAAGCCTCCTAGCATTCCAAATTTCAGAAATGTGAGGTTACAGGAAGTACTGTAGAGGTTTTTTATTTCACGATTTCCATATAAAAATAGACATTCATCATATCTTTTTAATGAAGTGAGTTAGAAGCTTGATTTTTGTACAGCATTATAAGCATACCTTTATAAATTTGGTATAAATTTCATGTTGAAAGTTTTCTTTACCCGTTCCTGAGAAAAAGACAGACGGACAACAAAGCGATCCTATAAGGGTCCGGTTTTTTCCTGTTGAGGTACGAAACCCTAAAAATGGCAACATGAGGCTTCGATACTTGCCGGTAATGGTAGGGTTCGTCTGAAACTTCTCCCACAAACTGACAATGATAATGCAAGTCGTCACGGCGCCTACTGCTGTGAAACTAAACCACATAAACCTGGAACAATATTAACTCACTTTATGGCATACCCTACATCCATACAATGTTTCAATATTCAAGTGAAATCACAATTCATGACATATGGACAATTTTGAATTGTCTTACATAAACTCTTAGATAAACTAGGGGAATATACTGCTGTTCCAATGCGACCACAAAGTCAAAGGTCAAAGTCAAAATTATTTTATAAATTGAAATCACAAGAATCAATTTGAACCGTCTGATAAATATGACTAACTGACCAAAGTCGGCATTAGGTACCATAACTCACTATTTTTTGGATGATCCTTACTAGACACTGAAGTGCCAGCGGTGCCAATCCAACAAGGAGAAGCTCATGCATGATATCTACAATAAATTCGAAAGATTCAAGTATTAAAAAAATATAGTTAAATGGTACATACTTTTCACAAAAAGGTCTATCTTTCTCCGCGATATACCGGACCCCGTGCAACGTAGAATTATTGAAGAATTCCGTAGTTTGGTGCCGAAGGCTGGCCGCGAACAAACCCACACCTCCAACATCCTCGGTCTTTTCACTTTTATTCCTTTTATAAGCGTTTTTGTAACCTTCGGGATGAACTTTCATATCGCTCACATGTTTCTACATAGACACGTTGTAGTTTGTGTACAATTCATCCGTGTTTGATGGAATCACGGGAGGCGATAACATCGTAATTATTGAACACCATCGCGTGCCGTGTTACACATTAACCGTGTTTTTGTTTGTCATTGATATAGGTAATACCTAATAGAGACCTACCAGTGACTAAACAGTTCTTTTGTATTATATTGCTACTGAAAAACAAAGATTTCGATAGGTCAGCCAGAAGTCATAGGCCCAATTCTCGTAACTACATGACATTCAATTTACTCAGAAATGATTTAAATATATACCACTAATATTGTACATATAACTAGTCAGGCTGATCCCTCACTAGGATTCCTTGGTCATGAGAAATGTGCATAGAATTTTGTGATACTTTTTACACCTTGCTTTGTCTACTTCAAAACCTACCTACCCACTTAGTTTTGTTTTACATTTTCACATTTCTATTAAAACGACGCTAAGGGAAATAAGTTAGTTACGTTAGTAGATACCTACCTACCTATTCCGTATCCGCAACACTGTAACAAAATAATAGGTAGGTAGTCAGGTATATAAAATTGTTGAAAATGTTTTACACAACTCTGTTCGTGAGTGGACTAAAAGCTAATATAAATTATTCACAAATTTATTGACCGATTGCCGACAATACAAATTAAATGTATTTATTTAATGGCCTAATTTGTAACACAAAATTGAAATAAAAAAATGAGACACTCGGTATTTGGATAAAAGGTAGGTACCTACTTATACAAATTTCTAGACTACTTGCCTAGAAAAAGCATGGAACCAAAAAAAACTATTCAACAAAACGTATTTTCACTAATTGAAAGTTAAAAAGCACTCATGCTATTTATTTTCCGTTTAGATGTTGTAGCTTGATCGATTTCAACCTCTGGTGGTATTAACGGGTCTATTTTGAGGTCTAGATCTTTAATGGCGTCGTCAAGGATCTTAATTTTGCCCAAGAGTATTTCAGCTTGAAGGTTGTAGCCAGGTTCCAACATTTTCCCGCTTGGGTTTAGCTTGAAGAGGTATTCAGCCTGAAATGCGATCATTTATTGGCGAACGCATCAAAGTAAAGTAACATTAAGGTAAGATCGTTAAGTCGTTTGTTTACGAGAACAAGTAAATTGTGACTTATTCACTGATCAAAATCATCATTTTGAATCGTGTTATAAACTAGGTGAATTTACGCCTGTTCCAGAGGGCATATAGTCTACAAAAACAGGCGTGTGGCTACGGGGATTATTGTATGGAAATTGGTTTCTAATGGTGTCCGCTAGGGGCGCTTTTCAGTATTGCTATAAAAAATCCGTTTAGTGTACACCACGCGCCTGTGTAGTTGCTTGTTAAATATGCAGACTTGAGCCTCATTAGCGAGATCAAACAAGGGGTGCCGCGAGCTTTATTCGCGCCATCTGACATACCTACAGAACCTACTGCCTAAAGTAAAAACACGACTCACAAGGAAGTCAATAGGATCATCAGGGCGCAGCTTAGCGACTTCCAGCAAGCCAGATGTCAGGGTCGGGAAGATATGGTGCACGAGATAGTTGCGCATGGGCTCACCAGCCGCCGCCAGCGCCGCTTCTTCTTCCTCACGGAGTACCGCGTAGAGCTCCGACTGAGGATATAGGAGAGTTATTTTAGAGATGTTCCTATTCGATCTTTGTAAGGAATGGAGAACGTTTGAAAAAAATCTAGCGAACATCATTTCGCGACTTTGAGAAAACGGGATGATTTCTTTGTTTGATTAATTTTCAGCATGCAAAAACAAGTTCGGTTTTACGTTATCAAGTTTCACAATTTTCTCATTCGTGCTCTACGGAAAATTCACGCTGAATAAGTTAGTACCTACTAACAATTATAAAACAAAAAACATAATTTAAGGCTGGTTTACAAGTATTAAGTTGTCAAGTAGGTAACTAAATTTTAACTTAACTTTAAGTGACTTATATTTAAGTACATGTCCATACGTATTTAAGTAGTTAAGCTCTTTAGTTCACTCAATATGGACGCTCAACAACGTAATGCAGTCGTGAATTCTGTGCTTAAAGTTATAAGTGAGGTTTTGGATAAATTTTGCCATAGCTGATACTATATCGAGAATCGCTCGTCGCGTAGCTTGGCTAATTTATTTCTAAAATTCGTGCATCTTATATTCCACAAGCACTCTTTCTTTAAATATTCTTCGACAAACTTCATTTTCGTATCTTCCGTCCACTTCGACATTTTACAATAAGGTGAAACTTTCAATTAAAACATGTGTGTTAGGTCTCCTGATTCCCGCAAAACCAGTGTTTGCTGTCTCAAGAAGTATAGATAAGCTGTAATGTGCAAAAAACACAATAAAATTTGAATTTCCCGCCACTTGCGAAACGTTCCGCCATAAGAAATACCTAAACGATGAACAAATGAAACCGAGCGCGTTACTACACTTATGCATTTAACTAATATTGTGCCTGCCCAAACGTGTCAAGTGACAAGCCTCGCCCACCAACTTAACCGAAAAATAGACAAAATTCTAATTCATTTGCAACTTGTTACTAAATTCTGTGTTTACATGCAATTTATCACTTAAATTTAAGTTAAAATTTAGTCACCTACTTGACAACTTAATACGTGTAAACCAGCCTTTACATGCGGTGTGCCTATTAAACGAGCGAAGCTAGTTCTCCCGAGTCAACTTGGGAGTATCGGCGGCTAAGAGGAATGGCGATGAACTGACAGTGGACAATTCGGATTTGGACAGTGGAACTGTTTAATACATTAAAACGATATGCTAATGAATGTCTAATTTTTGTATGGAAATAACAAAAATGAAAAACCTCTGATTTATTTCCAGTGACCTCACAACTCTGAAATTTCGAATGCTAGGAGACTTTTGTGACACAAATAGAGGAAAAAGTATTTTCGTCTTTACTCCTCAAATGGGATGGTGAAGTTTGTAGGAAAAAATGGATGAAACTCGAAGGTGATTTCGAAATAATTTATGGTTCGGAACCCTCAGGGCGCACTTGTTCTTTTTTATATTGTTATTAGTAATACTTTATTATTTTCAGGGTTGCCCTGACATAGGTCTCCTCCAACCGTTTTCAGTGTTTCCTTCCATTTTAAGTTGCTTAATTTCCTATTTTACAATTATTTTATTACTTTTTGTTACTATTGTTACCATTCTTTAAACATTTACAGTAAAGGCACACTGCCTACACAAACCTATACAGAACACTTAAGTAACTTTCTATATTTCATCTAATTACCTACATGACTAATCGTCTCATTGGCTGTGGCGTCAAAAGCTGACTCATTAGCACAACGTTCGTTTTTAACAAAGTTAAAAACAAACAATAGGTTGGATATTTTTTGATAAAAACTTTCGTATTCACATTCGTGGTTACATTGATTTTTACCGATTTGACATACGTTAATTATATTCGAGTATACGACTCGAGGTTAGTAATAAAATTAGATGCTCTTCGTCATGTATGAGTGATATTATCGCAGCGCGGCACGGAGGGCACCGATACCTCGATTGCTCAAAACCTCGGGTCTTATACTCGAATACCTATAATAAACGTAGGTAAGTAAACCCATAAAAATAAATCTAATAGGTTGGATGGATGCTGATTATATTGTAAAACTTACCCAGTACTCCATCTTCTCTTCCCGTTCTTCCTTCATCTTCTTCTCAAACTCATTCATAAGCTTTGTTTCTTTAGTGCGTAATGTTTCTAGTTCCTCTTTTTCTTTTTTTTCAGCTGCTTCAATCAGGGCTAACAAAACACAAATTTAAATTACCCCTGCGAGTACTTATAGCTCATACGTAGAAATGTTTCGACATGATCTCGACTTACCCATCAGCTTCCCATACCGGCAAGGCCTTCCCATACGCAGAGCCACCGCCGCATATGACTGTTTCATTCCATAGTCTACATGCTCCTTTACGGGAACCACCAGCGGATGTATATCCATCTCATCGAAGAAGTTCAGTGGAGTATTGTCACGGGCATCACCGGAGCGGAACTCGCCCAAGCGTTTGAGGACCCCTTCCTCGTCCAGTCGGGTATCGCTTTCGGGTTGGTGCATCGCCTTCTCGCAGATGAAACTATCGGTCGCTTCGAGAGATACTATGATGTCTGAAATATTCAATCAATAGTATGGTATTACCTATATACAAGAAAAATGGATCCCACTTTTATTTAAAAGAGCAACGTATATTTGTTTTTCTGTAATGACACCGCATGAAAATTTGATAGATAGATAGATAATCAATTTATTGCTCACCAGGAATATATAACAGGATTTATTAATATTATATTCATTATTATTTTGATGACATGACATGTTTTGGGGGTATACCAAGTCCCAGCCAGAACTGAAAAAATCTTTGTTCCCGAGCATAGCTTGGTCTTCTAATAGTGAATAGGTACTTTACTGAGATTAAAGTGTTCCCGGATCCCGGGAGACCTCACCTTAACACGTAATGATAATGCTCATTAGGTAGCCATGATATCATAACATTCCAAGTGAGTAAAGGGCACGTTGGCATGAAATCTATGCCTGCATATACTTAGATACTGTAAGGGGGTTATTTCTTGTCTATACACGAAATATTTTTTTTTATTATAATTGGCTTAAACATCGTTACCGATATAGAAGCTAAAACAACTTTTATTTTTTTTATTTTTGTCTGCCTGTCAGTTTGAAAAATCATCGCGCTAAAACTACTGGCCTGATTTTGATGGGATTTTCACTGTGTGTTAGCTTATGGTCAAGCTTAGCATCTGGTTTCATGGTGCTCTCACTCCAGAAAAGGGGTGAATACGGTGTGCTACTGGGTGAAGATTTTTGTAAAATTTATGTGGGTTCATACCTAGGTATGAACTTAAAAGTCGTCATAAATAAATTTCAAAACAACAGGCTTACTTATAATCCCATTTAAATTTTAAGTTATGCTTAATAGTTATTTATTATTTATCTTAGTCATAAACGCTATTTAATGCTGTTCATTGATATAAAACGATGCACTCGTAATTGTCCAATTAAACAGCCCAGCACCATTGTTAAATGACTTAAAAAAACCTACAAGTGAAGGTTGTTAAAATACCTGATTTTTATTTGAACCAAATATAAAATACTGATTTTTATAGTGCCGTAAAAAATCAAGCTTCCCATATAGCGATATTCATTGTTTCTTCTTCATCAGCCGGTAGACATTCACAACTGGATGAGGCCTCTCCCATTGATGCATAGATTTCAACCCATAGCGTGCAATGGGTTGTAATTTGCCATAATCAACACGCTTGGCTCAGGTGGATGCTGCTGGCTATCCTCTGGCGTAATCCCATTTATGACATCCACATGAGGAGTTGGAGGAGTCCTATTCTTAGGCCGAGACTACCGCGCCGCTCATTGTTCGATTCATTGTTTAGTAAAAGCTGTTTGTACGGCTGCAATTACTAAACACTTGTTTTACAGATTTCCGAAAATAATCCCATTGAGGATGAATATCAATCAAATGGTTTTTAGTTTAGAATGCATAAGTAAACAGGTACGAGGTGCAGTAGGTAAGCTACGCGAAGACGGGACAACTATAGTGTTGAAATACATTTCTACCTGGCAGCATCTTTTTCAGCACATTGCCGTACAGATCGGCGTCTTCATCAAATTGCTCCTCTTCCAATACCTCGCCTGCATCAGAATCCTGTTCATCGCCCTTGTCAAACACTAAACGATAAAAATATATTAAGACATATTAGAAGAGAGTTAAACAACTGGTAATAAAAAACTTTGCCAAGCGTTACAAAGTTACTAACGTAAGGCACATTGAGCCAATGACGTAGGAAATCCGTCGAGAACCCATCCTCTGTTCAAAGCTTCACGGCTAAGCAACCTCTGGCGTAGATAGCTGTAGGAGAGGAGCGTAAGCACAATTTTAATACGTAGTATCCCGTACGTAGTAATCCCCTACTAACTTCGATGTCATTATAATTACCCTATGACATCATCATCAGTAAGAGGTCGCCCGGAGCGAAGTACCGCTAAGGTATTTCGAGCCGCTTCCTGTGCCCCTTCCTCCTCTCCCTGGTCGTCCTCGTCTCCTGCGTTTAGATCTTCTTCTTCGCCAGTGGGCATAGGAAGACCTACCATCTCTCCGGCTTCCCACTGGCTTACACGAAACGCCTGTTTCAAAGAAACTATGAACTGCAGTTTGTTTCAATACTTTTCCACAATCAAGTAAGTAAGTAAGGTACCTTCTTGAGCAGCCTTTAGACGTTGGCACTGCTGGACGAGCCCTCTCCCATACATGCAATGGGGGGATTTGCCATAATCACCACGACTGGCGTCCTAAAGTCCGAAACTTAATGGTCTGTAACGTGAGTGACGTACAATTGACGTAAACATGAAAGTTGACGTCTCCATCCTACCCGGGGATTGGTGATCGCAGTATTGGTGTTGAGTATTCAGGTGGATGCTGCTGCCCATCCCCTGGGTAATCCTTTAGTATAGGGTTTTTAAGACATCTACAAATCAGACGACGCGTTAGAGGAAGGCCCTCCACTCGATAGACTAAAGACATTATAACGTTGCAGAACATACCTACAGACAGAATGACAAAAATGTGATCCCAGAAGGGTCCCGTACTTTCCAAAAAAAAAACCTAAAAAATTACACAATTCTCTAGCTAGAGTAAGCAGTACAGCTAACCAAATCATCCAGTATATCCTGAGCTACGGTCTCAGGCGAAATATAGATGAGGCCGTATGCCTCGCAGATAAGCTTCGATAACGTAGTCTTGCCCACGATTGGAGGCCCGTACACGATCATCTACGTTGCACAATATTACGGATTTATTTTGTAATTATTTCTATCACTTGCATCAATACCAATCAATTTGGCTTTAAAAGGCAGCAAAGGTTAAGCAAATAATACAATACATACATAAACACACGCCACGCAACACGCAAGCAAATAATATTCAAATTGAACTGCATTGAATTTAAAAAATATTATAGAAAAGTCAAAAGGTAACGACTATTATGCATTTGTGACTATTTTACTAAAATACATAATACTTAGGTACTCGAATCGTACTAGCTACATAATGATGCAATTACCGAGTACCTACTCATATTCATACATATACCTACTACGGTACCTACTCTATCTATAGGAATGAAAAACGCATTATGTCAGTAGGTCTGACTCTGTATTCTCATAACAAGATAGCATTTCATAATCGCTGGCAACAAACATCAACTTCATCAATTGTCTTAAGATATTTATAATACATTGTGGTGTTGCTTGACTCTATCAATAGGCACTGTTTCACTGTTCTCGCTTGCTTTTGCAATGTTTTGATGATTTATTAAAGTTCATTAGTTTGAACTGGAAGACATTGCTATTGATGGCAAGACTAATCAACATCAAATATTTTGCAAGAACTGGGTGGGTTCGTAGGTGCGGAAAGTCAAAGATTGGAATCAGTGCCTCGTTTTGAAAGATTGCTAGATATATCTAGCAGTGGGTTGCAATTGCAATACGTTGATGATAATGATCTTGAAAGCGACTACCTTAAAAGGTTTCAATCCCCTCTCTTTCTTAAATTGTTTTATAAGCGCAGGCACGTTTTCGGCGAACGTCAACTCGGAGATCCATTGGATGGACATCGTCTCCACGATGAATGTCGGTTCCATGCTCAAATTCAAGGTCATCAAATCGTAAGTTCTTTGCTGTAAAATTGTGATTCATAAAATTGGAAAAATGGCAAGAAACGTCAAAGAACTACAGATAAAATACTCGCATCAATCTCCGGAACCAAAAATGCGTCTTCTTGGGGAATGCATTTGAACATTCCAGTGCCCACGATACGTCCAAGTGGTTTTACTATCTGAAAGTATAAAATACCATAGGGCTAATAGTTCGCAAACTAGATTAGGTTCATCAGATTGGAATTTACCTCTCTCTGTTTTGTTACGTTTTGATCTACAGCCAATATATACGATTTCTTTGGGAAGTCTGTGACAAGATTATAAACAATCCTGAAAAATATCAAGCTGTTATGAAGGGGGTTTGTAGTATTTATCATTGACATATGAAAAAAAAACAGTCAAGTGCGAGTCAGACTCGCGCGGAGAGGGTTCCTACATGTAGGCTACCAAGATACCTTTCCAGTCTACACATTTTGTCCACATTTTCTCTTCACGAATATTTTCCGTTTCCCGTGGGAATTTAAAAGATTTTCTTTTAGGTTTTCCTGTAAACTATGACAGAGGCCTTATATTTGAATGCTCCAATTATTTTGAAGTTGTTTTCGGTTGGAGATAAGGGTGGTCGATTTTCATATATTTTATACTATAGCATTTGCTTACGGCTCCGCCGTCCCTGTTATAAATTATAGCCTATATGTTATTCTCATGTAAAAGTTATAATACTGTAATGTTTCATCAAAATCCATTCAACAGTTTTTGCGTGCAAGAGTAACAAACATACATCCGTCCAGCCATCCTCACAAACTTAGACATTTATAATATTTTAAATTACAATAACAATAACCAATAACTCTATACGAATACTGCGATCACTAATCCACCTGCCAAGCGTGGTGAAAATGTACCAAGAGATTAATAAAATTATGCATAGAAGATCTTACTGTGCCAAGTCTAGGACATTGATAAGCGGTACCACATTCCTTCCACGACCGAGCAAAGGAAGAAGTCTTTCGCATTCCCAAGCTTTTTGAAACCAGTAGAAAAGCACATCTTCTCGGCCTCCATAAGTAACTCCGGATGCCACAACCAAAGCTCTAAAAATATTGAAGTTACAAAAATAATAGTAATGAAATGTGAAGAAACATTGGTCACACAAATTTGTTCCACTTACCCAATCTGAGATCGATATTTCCTAGCAATGCTTATGATTTCGTTTTCAGCATCATAGTGCATTTTGTAGTTGGGGTGAGGTTTCCTCTTGCGAAAATCTGATTCAATAAATGGCAGTTCTGGCGAGTCCTATATATAAGAAAGGGAAACAAAATTACTGCAAATACGAGGTACTTGTTCATGAGTAACTTTTTGAATGGTGAGAATATTTTTACTGGATCCAGCGGTTTCGTCGAAGCCCAAGTCATAACGGTCGATATTAGAATCAAATATCTTTTCTTGGGTTCCCCTGCGCCACCACTTCCGTCTGGGTCTACAGATGCTGTGGTTGACGGCTTTTGTTTGTCCAGAAGCTCACTCAGAACTGTGTACAAATTAGACTCATGTAATCCGACAATGCTGTAGCATACCTACTGGTAGCTTATGTGACAAATGCAGGGGAAAGCCCAAAATCAATAAATTTCAAAAAAATTGCCCAACAAAAATAAACAACATAATAACAAATATATGTTGAGCTCTCATTTCTTCGAATTTGAATCACACTGTAGTTCAGTCAGGTTGAACTCAAATTTATTTAACTTTATTATGTTGCCTATAATTTTTCTGAAATACTGCCATCATGATACCTACTTTGCTAGAATTTTTCAGATGTTAACTGTCTTCAAACAAGGAGGTAAATTATAAATGAATTTATTGTTGATAGGTTATCAATTAATTAATCAGCGATTACTACTAAGGTTTAGCGTCTACGCCTTGTTGGTAAGTCCGATTCGAATGGTCGTTTCGTCGCTATGTAATACCTAGAGAAGATTAAATCCCAACCCGGCCGAAATGGTACCTCCTTCAAAGGAATGATTTCGAGTGGTCCCGTGAAAAAATTAACTAAGCGATTTTGGAAGTAAAGTAGGTAACCTACAAAGCGTGGATTCGCGAGGTTTCAGTACGGGGCGAACCACTATTAAGTTGGTATATAAAACTTTTCAAGGCAAAGTGTACTATTTTTGTATGGTACCTATACTTACAGAAGTAAATAACTTAGAAGGAAAATATAGTATTGTTTTACCTAGGTAGGTCTATGTACCTTTTAAGTAGTCTATTGCAGTTTTAAGCTCTTCTCTATCACAACTGATGTCGAATACGACAGTACCACACGTGAGCATTTGCGGCAAGCATTCTGTCTTCGGTATGATCCTGGCCACATTGTCCAAGCTTTTAATCTTTGGATCGGAAACGGTGCCTGAGAAAATACGAATTTAAGAAAGGTCAATGAATAAATCTGTCATAGAACCAACAAAGTAGGAAGGTAGGGATGGTAATTACCAACGATTTCATATGGCTGTTCCGGTGGTGGGGGAGGACCAGCGTCAACGTCTTCACCTAATAAAATCTGAGATGCCTCTTTGCTTGCTTCCAAGTTCTTCTCTAAGATTTTGGATAGGCTATTCAAAATAAACTCTCCGTGGTAGGAGTCCAAGTTGTTAACGAAATAGCGCTTGAAAGATAATATGTTCCCAGATTCTGAGAAAGATTTATCTGAACTTACTCTCTCTACAGATTTCTTCATTTCTTCGAAAATAATTTTATGACTGTTGAGAATCGATTTGTTGGGATTTCATGACATATGAAAATGACAAATTATTTAAAGTAGCCATGGATATGGATATATAGCCTCAGAATAATGACAAGGATATAGCATACGTCAACTCTATGTCAAAGTATTAGTCAAAAACTACTATGTATAATCTCAACTATAATAGACCTTATTAGTATATAAATATCATGGAAGTAATAAGTACTACGGTAGTACTTATTACTTTCATGATAAATATCAAGTGCTGTCGTGAGGTTTTCCTCAAGGACCTTTAAAAGGTTTTCTGTAATAAAAAAATAACTAACTTTAATGGTTCAACGTGCCAGTCATTATTCTAAGGGTTCAACAATCATTTTTATTTCCTTGTATCATTTATTTTATTTAATAATTTTGTACAACGGAATGTTCAAGGTTCAGGTGTTTCTTTATATCTATGTAATTTTTGGGAGAAAAATATGTATACCTAAGTATATGTGTAAATGTAACATATTTTTTTTAGATGAATGGGTGACACTTTTTTCGCTCTGCCCCTGCAGAGAAACATCAACCTGCATAGAAAAATCAACCTTTTGTAACCCTAGCCCCCGCTAGGGTTACAAAAGGTTGATTTTTCTATGTAACTTCTCGGTATAGCCATAACTTTATAATCCGCGAATTAGTTTATCTGACTGAGCCCACACTATACGTACTTTTCACTTATTATTTGATTTGGTTTCAGGGAATCAAATAAAACTAAGCGTCGTGATAACTGTATAGTTTATTGTCCATATTATAACAAGTACCTATCAATAATTTATTTACTTGTAATAAGATATATAAGTACCTTAAAGTACACTATTATTAAAAAAACAGAGTTTCAATCTGTAAATCATTTGAATTCAAAACGCATTTGACCTTACTGCGTTACATGGATAAAATTTGTACCATATTATTAAATCTCAAAAGTTGTAAGTCTTTCTATAAGTAGGTAAATATATAAATAAGTTGTAAGTACATCATTATTAGAGATTCAAATAAAACTAAAATCTTTCAAGCACCTTCATTCATGTCAATTTAAGCTCAGTAAAATAAACATAATACTTATAATCGTGAAATATTCATATTCGTAAATTAACACCACTATTTGTACCTTCACACATACCAAACTAACAAACAGACTAACATCACTCATAACAGATGCTTTATTAGCAGATAATGTTATTGGAACACTGTGAGATACCTTTAGTCATAGAATGTTCTAGACTTTTCCGGCCTTTGTTGGCTAGTAAATTTATCAATATTAAAACTGGAAATAAGATTTAAAACTGAGTTTAAAACTATGGCACCAAAATTGTTAGTTACATGTTTTAATTTAAACATAAAGTAATACTGAGAATATCTTGTACTTAATGCTATGACTTAACTCTCGTAAAATTTATTAATAAAATTGTTGTCGGTAAGAGGACGGCTTGATAATAAATTCATTAAAGTTTATGAAATATCACATTTGTAGTTTTTTTGTAAATAATTGATTCGATTATATAATGTTTTTACAATTTATTAAATAATTGGAATGCAGAATGCAGCGAAATATAAATTGTTGCTGGAATGCATTGAACAAGGTTGGATGAGCTTTTTAACATTTATGTAAGTACATTTTGTTCATCAGACATCTTCCCCACGGCACTGATAAACTATATTACTATGTAACCATTACAGTTTATAACCTATGCCATAATATAACTTACAACAATACAATGTGTAAACCGCATTATAGGTTTTAAGATTTTAGCTAAAATATAGGCTATATAATACTATAGAAATCTGGTAAATCAAATTTGATTATAATGGAAATTAGATTTCTATGCTTAATATCATACGTGTAATTTTCACTACAAATAAACTAAATACTAACTAATAACTAATAAATTAAGTACTTTCGCGCTAACTAAAGGCAATTCTCGTATTAAGTTTCCATCAAAACGTAGAGCGAAAAAATTCTTTAAGAAAATTACTTTTAAAATAGAATAAAATTAATACTTAGGTACTACTTAACAATGTCATTTTTATAGACGGGAATTTTATAATTTGGTAAATATACCTTTCAATATTCGACACGATAGTTTACTAATAACATCACATAATTATTTGCAAGTAAACCTCTAAAGTTATAGGATAGGGCGGAGTTTATAAGGCACACATAGAAATCGAAAATAGATGGATTTAAGTTATCAATAATAATATTCTCAATAAAATTTGTCACTAGATAAATATATATTAATATTTCTAAGAACAATAAAATGGACGTACCTTTATTAATTTGTCATAATAACTTTCTTAAACTGTCATAGTATTTCCCTACAACTGTGTAGTAATAACCGATTTACGATGAATGATCGTTATTTCCTTCTCACCTATTCCCGAGGGAGAGCTCGGCTCAGATGTGACAAGCCAAGGCGATAGAGATGATATCGGTTGAGATTTAGGCGTTAGGTCTTCCTTCTTTTCTACTGTCTTCGGCGACGTTAACTTCGCCTGCGTGTGAGGTGGCTCAACGACAACAATCGACACGTACTGGGAATTATTTTGCGACATTGGATTAGCTGCATGGGACTCGTTTAAAATCTTCGGAGAAGGCGTCGACGGCAGAGACACATTTATATTTGTAGACTCATTTATTATTTTCACTTCGTTCTCTCGAGCTTTCAATATATTATTGCATTTCAGTTGACCGGGAGGAAGCGCTTTATTAGACGACAAAAAGCATTTAGACTGATTGTTCGGCACTTCCTTATCGCTAACGGAGTCCAGTTGATCTTTCTTTGTTTCATTTTTTGAATCGTCACTAGTCAACTTCTCCTTGACCAAACTCATGAGGAGATCGTTTAGTGGATTTGAATCTGAGACAGATGGAGAGCAGTTGCATGATGGCTTGTTGATAACAAGCTGAGTCAAATTGTTTTTCTTTTCTTCAACAGGAGGCTTATCCACTTTGAAGAGAACTTTGTTGCTAATAGCATCGTCTTTTGATATCAAAACATGTTCGGGGGGTTCATCGTGTAGAAGATTTTTCGTTGAAGTTTCTCCTTCCAATAATTTGAAGTCACAGTCCATAAGTGAGGATTTCTGAGATTTTGCACTACTCTTTCTGGAGAGAGTGCCAGTATCCATAACAGCTGCAGCTGCGTCAGAAGTAGAAGGCACCTCGTTGTTTGTTTCTGGTTGTGGGGTTACCTCAGTTTTAGCAATAACGGTTTGTTTTTCACGTTCTCTCAGTACATGGCTCTGTCGGCGAGCAAAACGCTGACTTGGGCGTCTTTCGAACTGAACAGTGCGGCGAGCGCGATTCTGTTGAGTAGTTTGATATTCCGTTTTCCCTGAATACTGAAACCGGGAACCCATTCTGAAGAAGTTTTGACGGGCCGATGGGCCTTTAACAGGCGCCCTTAAGCGGAAGAATGTGTGATGTTCCACAGCACATTTCCAAAGATGTTTGCAAGCTTTTTCATTATGTAATCGGAAAACAAAAGTATGTTCTTGCTCTCGGCCTTGGTCATCATCCTCTACCACAACTAAAGTTAGTTTCTTTTTCTTGAAATCAAGTTTGCTGATTTTAGGCCAGAAGAACAATCCAATTTTCTGTGGGCCTTCAAAAACTAGTATGCCTGTAGGAGTTAACCCTAAATGGTACTCGCAGCTATCTTTGCCTAGAACAATATGCATGTCAACACCATACATCTCAAGCCACTTAGCTTTGTTCAAGTAGTTCACTTCAGCTTGAGCAGGAGTCAAGCCCTTGTTTTTCTTAAATTCCTCTAATATTTCGATTTCCATATCTTCTGTTTGATTAGGTACAAATCTAAATTCAGATACAGTAGCAGGTGTGTGTATTCCTTCGTCATAATCACCCAGTTCAGACTGCAGTGCTAGAGCAGCTAATTCAACAGCAGTGGCATGAGGACACTCCAACCTAGTCTCCAAAATATCCTTTTTCAACTGAAGGAAAAACTGGTACCTTGTCAATTCCTCCCTTAAGTTGTTAGGTTCAGAAGAATAAAATTTAACCTTAAGTCTCAGAGTATAAGGCGGTCCTATTTTGACTTGTTTTTTAATCGTTTTTGTGGGATCCAACCAATGCTTGACATTGTTGGTGTCAGTAAATTGCAGTCCAAAATAGTCTTTTTCAATCAAGTCCAGTGAATAAAAGACTTGCTCGTAGAGGTCACCTGCACTAGCTTTCTTGGAAAGGTTTATAGATAAATCAGTATCATCAAGTAACATTACCTTACATTGTATGAAATTCTTGTTAATTGAAGATTTCTGATTTTGCTTATTACGGTTTTGACTTGATGAACGCCCTCTCCTGCTCAGGAACCGGAGCATCTTGCTTGATAATACTTATCTGAAACAAAGTTATGTTCTGAGAGCTATGCTGGTAATCTTGCTTTTTCTATGGATCTCCTCATTTTATCTTCCTCAGATTTTATTGGCTAGTGTAATAAACAAGCAAACAAGCTTAATAATTTACTGGCTAACTAATACAAGTACCTAACGTTTATTTTCCATTAATATTGTTTGATATTAATTGTTTGAAATATATACATATATAATAACACTGGAACCAGATCATCATCATTAGACTGTAGAAGTCCACTGCTCCCCTAGGCTCAAGACCGTTCGTTGTTGAACCATCTTGAGCCGCCTGCATCCACCAACTTCCTGAGACGTATATATCTATAATGTCTTTAGTCCATCGAGTGGAGGGCCATCCCCCCACTTGGACTGGAACCAGATACAAAATGTAGTTCTTACTAAAAATTTCAGAAGTATAAAATGAGTTGCAATTTCCAGTAATGAGCCAAAATTCTAATCCTTTGTATAATATATAACTTTGCACACAATTATGTTTTATAATAATCTAGACAACAATTCATTCAAAAGGGTTTTGAGATGGTTTGAAAGTAAAAATGTATCTTATCAGAAGAAGTACTTACCTACCAAAGATAAGAAAGAAAGAAATTTATTCATACAAACTGTACACAACAACATAAAAACACATACACAATATGCATGATACAAAACAAAAATTTGAAAAACAAGTGTATGAGGAATGCTGGGTATGAAAAGCCCAGTATGTGCTATGAACGAATTCACAATGCTGATTTTCAGAACAAGGCTCAACTGTTAAATGGGATGTCCTGCCCCCCTATTCCCTAACTGAAAGCTAATGTGACTAACGTTTGACAAGTAAAATGACCATCAATTGACACTTCTCAATGATAATTTTAAGCAATTGATGGTAATTTTACTTGTACTATTTTACTATTTTACAAACGTTAGTCACCAAGTGACTTTCGGTTAGGGAATAGGGGGCAGAACTATGACTGTACTTAGTGTTGATGGTGTAGTCAGTAAAAATTACAGAACTCACTAATAATAATAATGAACATGGGAAGTAAGACTGTCGAAGTAAGAAGGTAGGTACCTACTTACTGATGATGGACAAAAATTCAATTATAGTAATTTTGAAAAGACCTCGGCCAACGTTCACACCTCCCTAATTTATTGTATCCACGTAAATACTAAATTCAAACGGACAAAACAAAAGCAGATAAACCTGTCTCGATACCTGTATGTACCGTAATCAATATGCTCACTGTCTACTTGTGTGTGCATTTTATTGCAAAAGCATAGAATGCCCTGGGTCAACATCGACAACGTAATCTAATATTATTGCAAAACATTGGAAAAAACTTACCAGTGAATTAAAATAGAATCGTTACGAGCCCAGAATAGATTTCACCTTTAGTTTATCACATTTATACGGCAAATTGTAAGTATTTCACAAAAGAAAATTTAACACCACACCACACCACCAACCAACACATCGAAGCAAGCCACAGATTTATAAATATAGTACTAAGCAAGCAAACACAGCAACTATTATTGTTGGAGGAGGGAGAGGAGAGTATTAAACTAAGCACCACCTACCCACAGACAGAGTACTTTTTACGGCCCACCGCAGACCAAGCCGCAGACTTAGGGCAGCCCATGAGCCCAGCCTCGGTTTTATTTCTCCAAGCTCCAAGCCTCGGACGAAGCGAAGAGCGCCCGCGCGGCTTTCCTTCTTTCTCTTTGTTATCTGTCAAATAATCTGCTGTCAAAGACAAAAATGTACCATCTTCTTGGAGCAAGGAACAAAATGGAGCGGCAGTAACATTTATTTTGTATGAAAATTGCCCACCATTAGCTTGCCATTCAACCATTCATATAATACTCTGTGACCTTTAATTGCCTTCATTCAAAGTTTTGTTTACTTTTTGTGTTTTCGTAAATTTTCACTATTTTATTAGCAAATACCTATATTTTTTACTACACAAGTTGGATTTCACAATGCCTGAGTGTAATATTGTGCATTGTGGTACGAGGCAAAGCCAGTATCGGCCTGGGCTGACTTTACACAACAGTTTTCATTAAAATTGTAGTTTTGCTTCATTATTTTGTTGTAAATGTATGTTTCGTTAGTGAGCTTTAGAGTAAACATAAGGACATTAGTGCCATTGTTATGTAAAATATCATTATTTCATAGTAATTCATTTATTGCTTACAAGATTATTTATTTAAGATTGTTTACAACTAGGGCTTAGTCGGGCAAATAGCCGGCCCAGTCCGACCCTTGGACGAAATATCACAATGGACGTAGTCATAAGACGTTGCCGCTCTTACATCTGTGTATCGTATTAGTGATCATATGTCTTTGTCCATCCCACGGAACCTAGTTACGAGTAAAAGAGAAAGTAGATATAAGTTTGGCAACGCCTTACTATTTGTAAATCGTGTCAGTTGATGACCGGCTAGTCGGTCAAAACATTGCGGTGAAGTTTTTAAAAACAGCAAAAAATCGTATGAAATTACAGCGTTTCATCAAGATAAATTTGAAAAAGTGAAAATATGTCCAGTTCTGTGTGTTGTTCATCAAGAACAACAAAAGAAGGAGTAAAAGACCCGGGATTTTCATTTCATACGTAAGTCTTGGTCAATATATTTGATCATTTTACTTGCTAAAAGAGCGAGTTTTTTTAACCGGAAAAACTGTAGTAACTACATTTTATTAGTTCTAAATCATATATTCCTGAGTAAGCATGAAAGTTAAGTGTAAAACCATTAATTATTGTAAAATAAAATGCATTGATTCACGCATCTGTGGTAGTGATGTACTACACCAACCAATTTCAGCTTTATCGATAATATTTTAGTTTCCGTTTTTGATGTACACACAACACATGCTTTGTATATGTGTTTGCTGCGGGACAAATGCTTGTATGATCTGCAAATATTTGTTCCGGGTCTGGGTGTTATGGTACCATGGTACTCGTAGTTTCTGATACCCACGACAAGGGAATCCTAGTATAGGATCATGACTACGTATGTGACGGTTGGGATTTATGTTATGTTTGTATGTTAGTTTGTTTGTATGTTAGTTTGTTTGTATAGGTCTTGAATCTTGAAACTGAAATTTGAACCAGTTCCATCCACCCAACTTATTGAGCTGAAATTTTGCATTATCAAGTTCCGATGATAATACATACATGTAACAAATTAAAGATGATATCTTATAACGCCTTTTTTATTAATTTCACTATTATTCATCGATAGGTTAGTCAATGAAGCCACTTCTCTAGTCACTCACACTAATACATATCTAGAACTGCACACTGACAAAAAACGGACATGCTTTCTTAGAGAATATGCTTTGAACCAAAATGCTCTGTCCATTGTGATAATTCGTCCAAGGTCGGACCCAAAAATCGAGCACGCCTTATTTATCAGAACAACCGCCCTGTGACCATCTTATACTTCCATGCTCAGACCCACGCCCCGCAATGTTCCTAACTAATGACTTGACCGTACAGAATGGTGTATAATCTGTGGTGCAAACTTAGATTTTGACATTTAACTGCTATTAATCCTAATCTGTGTCAGCAGTATTGGCAGCCATTTTGTTTCCTTCCTTCAGTTTCCTTCGTGTTACTTTGGCGTGTTGATAGTTTTTGATATTCAAATTATTTGGGTGTTTTTTTCTGTTTAATTCGGATGAAAGAGGATTCAGTGGATTTTAGCAGGTTTTAATTCACTTTGTTCATACATACCTATCACGCACGGCTCGAATACCTACCAAAAATGTTTCGCCAGTGTTGTGTTCCCAAATGTTGTAGCCAACGACAGGACGTTAGATTACATAGATTTCCTGTAAGAAAGGAAGATCGGGATCAGTGGTTACAGTATATTAATTGCGAAAAACTGAAAAGGATGGACAGTTTGATCAACAAAGCCTTTGTTTGTCATAAACACTTTAAAAACGGTTTATTTCAACTACAACTACTCGTCTAAGAATTGGTGCACATCCAGCTTTGTTTACTGACTTGGAAATTTCATCTGGAAACCCATCAAGCAGTTCTTCGGAATCAGGTAAAACAACACACACACATTATTACACTGTTCTCCTCTAATTAGAAAACGCAACATCTGTACCCGTAGCTGTCCTGTATGTACATATCTCTGGTGTGGTTCTATTAGGATGAATTCATCAGATAAGGTTTTTATAGTTATGTAGGGTAGGTATATAACTATGAAAGTTTCAGTATATTTATAACATTTTATTAAGTACTTAGTTTGATTGTAATTTTTAAGCTTTATTATGTGATTTTTGTATGTTGAAAATCATTTGCATAGTCCAGTACTTGGATGAGTTTCTGGGCTCAACCACTTTTTGGGTGTAAAATTATTTTTATGTAGTTTTTAACCACCAATATGCTAGCAGGTAAAGGAAAATCATTGACTAAAATATTATACCCTATTTTTCAGCACTAAAACAAATGCCATCATCATACAACCGCAGCCTTGATGATCATGCATATTTGAGGCAGCCTCACTGTGATCATTCTTATTGCGCTTCAGTGAGCAGCGGAGTATTAATTCCAGGCATGTATTTTTTCTATAAATAATATTTTTCATACAAAAGTATAGACTTACATGTATCCAGTGGAGGGCCATGCTAAATAAGGCCTCCCCAGTGGAATGCTCTGGGAGATTTCCCATAACAAATACGCTTGGCAGGTGGATTGGTGATTGCAGCATTATTGCAGTGTTCAGTACAGGTGGATGCGGCTGCCCTGGTTTAATCTTAGGCCAGACACATACTTAACATTTTTATTGATATACAATTTTCAGAGTTAACCACCACTGTGACTACTGAGCAGCAAGAAATCTCCAACCAAGAAAAGCCAGAGAGAACCACCACTGTGACAACTGAGCAGCAAGAAATTTCAAACCAAGAAAAGCCAGGTCAGTTGCAGAGTTTTATGCTTACCAAGTTTAGGATTAATAGCAGTATACACATTAGGACTAAGTATAATTATTCAAGTATTGTATTATAAGATTTTGAAATGTAAAATAGGCATATAGATATTTAAGTATAATTTGAAGTCATGCTTGCTTAGATTACATACACAATATGCTGATTTATATGAAAATAGAAGCCCAGAAAATGAAATTAGTTATTGTCTGTTTTGAATTTGTTCTGAGGCTCGCTGTTGACAATTTATAAAGTACCTACAAAAGCTAAGATATAAGAAGCATGTTGAGTTAGATTGACAAATGCTTGTTTTGTTAATATTCTATCACTCAAAAAGTATTTATTGCTCAGTGTATGTACCGCTCAATCATTTTGAGTTAGAGTTTAGAGTATCAACACATGGTTATTTTGAACGCTAAAAATGCTAATCAATTGCCTCTCAGTTAATTATCACACATATTTATTTGTAATTTTTTTTTTTCAGATCGCACACCTTGTAGATTCAGCAAAAAGAGGTTGATCAGAGATGTTAAATCATTGACTCCAAAATGCAAGCTTTTGTACAAAGAGTTTCAAAAAGCTAAGCGCCAAAGGGATTTTAAATGGGCCAAAAGGGCAATTGATTTTAGCAAAGAGACGTCATTTCAAGAACTGACGAAAAAAATGAATCCATTGGCAAAAAATCTTCTTTGGATGCAAGTCAAACTCTGCACGAAAAATAAAAGAGCTAGAAGATTCACAATGGATGAAAAATTGATTGGACTGGCAATTTATAAACAAAGCCCAAAATCATATAAATTTCTCAAAAAAATATTTATTTTGCCTTCCAACACTACATTGAAGAAAATGATAAGCCATTTAAACATAGAGGCTGGCATCAATCCACAAATTTTTGGACTTGTAAAAGAACAGGTAAAATTATATTAGTAAACAATATTATTTAAGGTCCATAATCTTCATCAACATAAGTTCACTGCTGGACATAAGCCTGCTCATAGAATGGTTGTGTTGTATGCATTTTTACCATAGGGGGCACCTTGGACAGCGGATTGGTGATTGCAGTATTGGTGTTATGTTCTCTGGTGGGTACTGCTGCCCACCCCTTGTGTTATCTCTTAGTTTATATATTAGGTAAATTTATAAATACCCTAATCTCCTTTATCATTTTAGGTAAAAGACTGGAATGAACAAAAGAAGTTATGCACAATTATGTTCGATGAAATGGCCCTGGAACCTGCAGTAACATATTCTTCCAATAAAGATACAATTGACGGTTTTGTACATTTGAATGAAAAAATAAGCCAGTTTGCAGACCATGCCCTTGTGTTTATGATACGTGGAGCAGTTCATAAATGGCAACAGCCAATTGCCTTCTATTTCTGCGAAGGGCAGACAAAAAGTTTACAACTCAAAGCCATCATTAAAGATATAGTAGCTGCCGTAACAGAAACAGGACTCCAGCCCATTGCACTTGTCTCCGATCAAGGTTCTAGTTTTCAATGTGCAATGAATGACCTTCTGGAAGACACAAAAAGAGACCAGTTGTGTGCAGGGGAAAATGTTGGTTAGTGCTCTTGATATGATATAATAATCAATAAATGCTGGACACATTTCACACAACATCTAGCCCCAAGCTAAGCAGAGCTTGTGTTATGGGTACTCGGTAATTGATATAATTAATACAATACATTGCATAGATAGATATTTTTTTATTATACATAGAAAAATACCCAGAACACCCTGAACAATTATCTGCAGATCGTACAAAGATTTGTTCATAGGTGGGAATCGAACCCGCAACCTCCTGCGTCGCAGGCGAACCTTCGCCCGCCGCGCCACAGAGGTCGTCATATATGATGAGGATATGGTACTACCTATATAAAAAATAAAAGCAAATAGGTATATAAAATAAAATGTTTATTTGGATAATTGTCGTGCTGGTTGTGGTTTCACGCGAAATCGGTTGAGCCAATTTATATGAAATTTACAATACTTTTAACCCGTAATTCAGTTTCCTTGGGAGAACAATGGCGATAAAACCGCAGGCTACTAGATGGCATAAAAGAAGGGTTTGCTTTAATTTATGTACTATTCACGTTTATTTATTTCTTCATATTGGTATTACAGTAAAATCGTCTGCAATATGAGCCAGGATGATGATCTAGCTAGGGAACTACAATATTATAATTAACAATAAAATAATGTTATCACTACATATAGGTGTACCTATACCTAGTAGGTATACTTACATAGCAAGTATACCTACTACTTCTCTGTTATTAATCTGATCTAATAATCTCTCTAATCTGTTAACCTGTTCTCTTTACTTTCAGATAACACAATCCATTTATGTGGTAATTCAATAAGTGTCTTCTATGATCCACCACATTTAATTAAAGGGATGCGCAATAATTTGCTTTCTAAAGACATCATTTTTGAAGGAAAATTAGCTACTTGGCAGGATATCATTGATGTCTACAACACTGATTGCAACCATGGTGAATCCAGAATATTGCACAAATTGACTGATGAACATGTAATTCCTGGCAAAATTAAGAAAATGAAGGCAAGTTTATTTAATTATTTTATACTAGCAGCTTTCTACAGTGTCACCCGCATAAGTGTCGATCCCAAGGGAATATCGGCATACAAATTAGCCAGGGGTTAAGCTATGTACATACCAAATTTCATTGCAATTGGTACGGTAGTTTTTGCATGGAGAAGTAACAAACATACATACATAACACACACTAGGATTCCCTGTGTTGTGGGTATCAGGAACGAGTACCATGGTACCATAACACCCAGTCCCGGAACACATTTGCAGATCATAGAAACATTTGTCCTGCATACCATACTCAAAGACTCACAGTGTAGTGTGATATTAGGGTGATGATGTGATTTAGAGGCAATCATTGTAATTCGGAAGCTAAATAATAGTTGATGTGTGGACAGAGAATAGGTGCGGGAGATAAGGAGAATTAAGTGCTTAATTTAAATTCGTTTGTTAATAATTTTCAGGTCAAGAACTGCGTGCGTGTCTTTAGTAAAACAGTTGCAGCTGCTTTATCCTACACTGCTCAGTTTCGTAAGTAGAAGTTCGATATAATATTAGAGGGCGCGGCGCGCAGCCGCGTCAGGGTTCATTTTGCATGAATGGAGAAATGAAAGTTACAATTTACAATTATCAAAGACTTTACAATTACAATTTAACGGTAACTTTTGTATGAGAAAAGCATTGACATATATGTGGAGAAAAGTGGCGATTGAGAGCAATGATTGCACAATTTACAATTAGGTACAATACAATTTACAGTGAGATTGAGTAACAAACATCTAATTATTCAAACTTTCGCATTTATAATAGTGGGATTATTTTATCTATTCCCGAAATTATTAATGATTCTCGCATGTTTGGATTCAGACATTTAAGCTTAGTTTTATATCAGATACTCATGGCATTTTTATTTTTCAGCTTTATATCCTAATGGGAAGCCAGTAAGCCCGACGCTGAGGAATACATCGGATTTAGTATCATTTATGGATGATTTATTCGATAGTGCCAATGGAGCTGGCGGTCTAGATAATAAAACGAAATCAAAGGATCTTCGGCGGGCTGTGACGTCAAAATCAAAGCACCACAGTTTTTGGACAGATGCCATCAAAAAATTGAATAAGATAGCATTTATAACTAAAGACAAAAAAAAGAAAAGTGTTCCGTCACTAAAAAATTGGGTTGTTACTCTTAAAAGCTTGAAAAGGGTCTGGAAATACCTAAGTGAGAAGAAAAATGTAAAAATAATGAGACCTCGCTATTTCAATTCAGACCCAGTAGAAAACTTTTTTGGCCAAGTCAGGGCATACAACTATAGGAGTAATGACCCAAGTGTTAGTGCGTTCAAACACACTTTCAAATCACTGCTGATAACGAGATTTATAAATTTCCATTCAAATACTTTTAACTGCGAGGATGATACAGGCAAGGAATTACTGTCAATTCAGTCACTGTTCAAAACATTTAATAATGATAACAATGCGCCAAATAATGATACCAATGAGATTGAACAAACCAATGAAGACCAACATTCGGTTACTGTTGAAAATATTCAGGTCCAAGCAAGACGAGAGAGATTAAACGTACACTCTAGAGCATACACCGTTGGATGGGTTACTAGAAAACTTTTACAAAAAATTAAATGCAACAAATGCAAAGAAAATTTGGTTACAACTGACGAAGAAACCAATGTCCACGATTGGATAAAAGCACGGGAATATTTGTCGATAAAAAGAAGAAAATTAGCCTATCCAACCGAATATGCCGTGAGGAATTTCGGTATCATAACAAAGGTGACAAATGAATATTTAGAACAAAAAGCATACCAAAACAATATTTGCAAAAATATTAAACAAAAAGTATTGTCTGAATGTTCCTTTGATTTCCTCGATTGTGAATCTCATAAAGAAATTGTACTTGAATACTTTCTAAGTATATCAGTAAAACTATTCATATTTAATTGGTGCAATGTAATTAATAAAATTTTAAAAGGAGTTGACATAATTCGCCTTGAAAGATCATCTTTGCCGCCAATGCAATGTAAGGCATTACATAAATACAAAAAGAAATTAAAAAATAAAAAACTTAATAAATAATTTGCTTATTAAGCGTATTACACTCTTGATGACTATATTAATGATAAAGCCGCGTGGCCTGATGTCGCTCTGCCCCTCGACTGCTAAAATGGAAATTTGCAATATCTGTACTTACCTATTTACATGTTTGTATTAGATTATTATTTATAAGTATAACAAGCGTAGCGTGTGCTGTCTTGCATATTTTTGCTGATGTTTATTTACTTTTGACTACCTTCCTAAGGTTTTTAAGTTCTCATTTACTATGTATCAGCAACTCCTTGCTCCGAGGCACCACACAGGCGCTTCTCACCTAGTGGTAAGACGGACCATTTATGTAAGCCAAGCCGAGTTTGTTGCCTGATTCTTCTCGGCTTGGTCGCGTTGGAACAGGAGTAATTTAATTTTATATAAGACGATTCAAAATGATCCTTGTGATTTCAATGAATAAAGTTCTTTTTGACTTTGACTTTGCTTGTTTCTGTTCATAAATTTTAATTGAGGGTTTACTATAAATCATGCCTGAGCACAACTTTTTAAATTCTCGTTTAGCAAGCTATGGTTTCATCCATTATTCTACTAGTTACTAATAATATATCGCCACAGACAATATAGCGCAGCAAACGATTGATCGAAAAAAACAAAAAAACCATTGTCATCGTCGAAGTTTGCAACGGTATAGTGTCGATAGAGGTCACATTACCGTCTGTACGTAGTACTCTCCTTAGTCTGTGCTCAGACCTTATTGAACGCACCCAAGGTCTGACTCCGCGACTCCGTCTCCGCTTGCTTTTTCCGTCTTCGCAATCGTGCTTTTTTTTGTGACGGTTTTGTGTTTCATTTCATTTAATTCTCCATGTTTCCAGTTTTTTCAAGTCAATGTTCTTCTATATCTAGTTTACAATCCAAAATACAATAAAACTAATTAATTTTAGATACAACAATCTAAAAACGTAACTGTAAGTGTGACTTTTTAACTCATTTATTAAAAAAACTGTTGCTAACCTTTTCAGGTTGGTTATAAAACTTGCCTTCGTCATAGGGCAATAGGTACACACATAAATTGATACAGAATCAGTGTTTCATGCCGCATGCAAATTATAGTGTTGAGTTAATACAAAATAAGAACTGAATTACAGATGCCAGTTGCCGACGAAATCCAGTCCTCATGGGCTGACGAAGTTGAGATTGATCAGGGAGAGTTACCAACACCATCGGAAGTCGTTGAAAATGGTCTCAAAATCGTCACTGAATACAAATACGACAATGACAACAAAAAAGTGAAAATTGTCCGTACATACAAAATTGAAAAGCGTGTGGTGTCTAAGGTAAAGAATCTAGCAGATTCAATTTATTATTTATATGCAAGCACAACAGTAACTATTCTGATTACTTACAACGAACTGAAATATTCTGCGAGTTAGAGTCAGTACACGTATAAGTACTGGTTAATTTTGCTTAGAATCAGAGGTTCAGGGGTAGTAGGTATTCAACTCACATTCATATTTTGTTTACTGTTTTAGAGTATTGCTAAACGGAAGACATGGAGCAAGTTCGGAGACTCTGCCAGTGACAAACCAGGTCCCAACCCCGCCACCACCATGGTTTCTGAAGATGTCTTCATGCAGTTCATTACCAGCAAGGAAGAGAGCCAGCGGCCTGATGATGGAGACTTAGATGGTCTCAAGGTAATTAATTTCATTGTTATGTATTAATTAAGTATATAATTTACATCCTACTATCCTATCTCATTTTAATAATTAAAATGTGAAAGTTTGGATGATTGTTTGTTGGATTTATTATGCAAATGTTTGTGCATGAATTTCAATGAATAGAACTTATAAGACCCTTTACTCCAGCGAGTGAAGTTGCAGGTGGATTCTAGAAATACATGTTTTATATCAGCATGTTTAGGTATGTAGGTATGAATTATCTACAATATTATGAAAGAATATTTCGAGAAAGTGGCAACTTTACTTTGAGGAAGTGGCAGTATCCAAAAAACTCCTTGTCTTCCAAATTACAACCCACTGGCACAAAGTACTGCAGTAATGAGTCATCCAAGCTACTTCACTTGACATACTAAACATTATGATGCTTTGCACAAACAGTATATTTACACATTCTTAATTACTCCTGATGTACCAATAACATTGTAAAGGTTGCAGGAAGTCGGTGGATGGAGGCGGCTCGAAACCTTTTGTTGTGGCATTCTATGGGGCGGCCTATGTCCAGCAGACTTCTACAGGCTGATAATGATTATGATGAATTACTCCAAACCTTTATAATTTCAGCCCCAAACCAGCAGTGTGATCTACAAGTGCAGAACCTGCCAGGGTGACCACTGGACCCTCAACTGTCCATTCAAGCACACCCAGCTTGCTCAGACTAAGGCCAGTGAGGCCTCCAAGATCACAGGTAAAATATTATTATTTTAAG
Source organism: Epirrita christyi (assembly GCA_951392215.1). Classification (NCBI taxonomy): domain Eukaryota; kingdom Metazoa; phylum Arthropoda; class Insecta; order Lepidoptera; family Geometridae; genus Epirrita; species Epirrita christyi. The sequence continues at coordinate 8,404,884 of OX595839.1, read as the reverse complement.
TAATTTAAGGAACTCTCTGGTGCCCCAGTTAAGCGCACCATGTTAACTCCTGTCCATTACAACTGCAATTCCTACCTACCCTGGATTGTACCTTACTTGCCATTGTGCTACACACTGAAACATGAGATGAAAAGTTATAACACCCAGCATCCCTTCAAGCCAGAACGCAGAAGTTGCTACTTGCCATTGCGCTATGCTCTGAGACATGAGATTGAAAGTTATAACACCCAGCATCCCTTCAAGCCAGACCCCACATAAGAACGCAGTTCGTAATGGTGATATAACTTCCCTGGACTAACTCCGTTATACAAATACAATTAATTCAATCAATTTGTTACTGTTAACAAATTGATCTGTTTTATACTGTTACTAAGACAAAACAGGCCCTGTATCCCTAACACAAGACTAGGCCTAGGCACATTTAACTCTAGATTAAAATTACAAACATTACTATTAGTATTATGCTCTTTCATTGTTGGACATAAGGAAACAAGTAGGCTGAGGAAATAAATAAATAATAAAGGGTGAAGTAAGAGCATTGCTCTCTGTTATACTATGTAGTTTATTACACCAATATCTTGTCTTTAAATTGAGCTGCATCTATATATTTTTTGTATAATAATTAATATTTATTTATTTCCTTGTAGGAACTTAGTAAAACACTTGACTATGTAAAATTTACAAATAATAACAATGAGATATTAACAAGTTTATAAAAGCCATTAAAACATACCATGTGCTGTGTCTACAAAGGACTTGGCTGCAACAAAGTTTTTCTTCAACATTTTATACCATGATCTCTGCAAAATATATACCTAACTACTAACCATTGATATATCCATACCTTCCAGATGTAAAGGCTACTCCCACAAACAAGTACGTCGCCCCATACCTGCGTGAAGGCGGAGCTGGCCGCGGAACAGGCCGCGAGCCCCCGGGCGCGCGCCGCGATGACATTGCGGCTATCCGCATCTCCAATCTGAGTAACTTCGCCGTGGAGGCGGATCTTGAAGACCTAGTCAAAGGATTTGGACCCGTGCAGAAGCTTTACTTGGCCAAGGAAAAGGTATACACACACACACACACACACATGTGGTTGGTAGAATGCACACATATGGATCTTGGTGATTTGCAGCTATTCCCATATCCAACATGAGTAATTCCACTTTGGAGGATTCAGTCCTGTGCTTTGCTTTACTTGATGAAGATTTAAATTTTAATAAAAGCATTTCTACATAAATTAAACTGCTCATTCGGACTTTTAATCCACATTCACCAGATGTAAATTTTCTTTCACATTCATCAGCTGATGTAGTCACTAGGAAGGCTGTTAGGTTTTTTTATTAAGAATTAGGAGCCACTCCTGGTAGTTGTCACTAGATAGGTTCCTGAATCTGGAAAATCTGGTCAAAATAGAATCTGGTGACTGTGGAAGAAACCAAAGCAATTCACAACACGTTAATTGATTACCAGTCCTATATACCTAACTGATAAACTATTTTTACTTAAGCCGGCTTAAGTTGGCCATTTGTGGCCAAATGAATACTCATTTGTTAATGAACTGTTTATGAAACATTGCGAAACACTGTTTATAAATAAATGTTGCGTAATGAATACCCTTTTAATAGCTTTTTTTTTGACTTGACGAATCTCATGCACTTATTTTATTTAAAGATATTTTTTAATTTCTTGTTTCAGAGCACCGGCCAGTGCAAAGGGTTCGCATATGTCCACTTCAAGTTCCGTGCTGATGCTGCCAAGGCCATCCAGAAACTGAATGGACATGGTTATGACCATTTGATTCTAAATGTGGAGTGGTCCAAGCCTCCAGCGAACAACTAAATGTAAATGTATTTTGTCATAAATTTCCACATTATAAGCTGTTCAATAAACAGAGGTTATTAATAGTAATGAGTTTTTTTAACCGACTAAACCGGAAAAATAAGTTTCTTGATTTGGTTGTATTTTTTTTTCCATGTTTGTACCTCACAACTTCATCATTTATTACCCGATTTGTTTTTTTTTTATGTGACATAAAAAAATGGGACCAATCTGTAAGTATATCCTAGTGTACTTGCAGATTGTCACATTTTTATCAAGATCCAGTTCTGATGATAGAATCCATGAGGAATTGAGGGAACTCATCAAATAGTATTGACATACATCCATAGGCGTATATAGAGGGGGGGCCGGGTGGGCCGTGCCCACCCCAGAATGATCTGGTGCCCACCCCAGGATATATGATATTTTGCAGGAAGAAACGCAAATTAAAGTTAGTTTAACTAAGTAATTAATATTATAATATTCGATCAATCAATTGAAATAAATAAACATTCTATTCACGAAAAAGTTTAATAAATTATTGACAAAGTAAATCAAAAATATTGATTTGCCAATAAGAATAGAAAACGCAAGATCACTGACATAGCTCTCAGAATTAGCAAGGTGGTCAGGGAAAGTCAGTGAAATCGAGAGACTATCTAGAAAGTCAGGGAAAAATTGTGATGTTACTCTGATGAAGTCCCATTTAACATTAAAATTTCTGTTTACGTTTCAAAAAATTTCATTCCACTCGCCACTGGCTCTAATTGCTTCCAATCACTACCTGTAAATTTGGCTGTTTACACTTCTGAAATACAACATTTTCGCGGCTCGCTCCGCTCGCCGCTGCATCACTTGTCATGCTTTTTCGGCTGATCTTGCCACTATAAACACAAAAACTTGGCTGTTCACACATCTTAAATACTAAATTTTCGCGGCTCGCTCCGTTCACCGCCACCTCAGCTCTTTTATTTTATCGGCTGGTCTTGCTACTAAAATCGCAAAAAATTTGGCTGCCACACTTCTTAAATACGAAATTTTCGCGACTCGCTCCGCTCGCCTGTAGGAAACTTTACCTAGCCAAGCCCCCAAAATCTTTGGCTGCGACCGCGTCTGTAGAGTGACTTATAGGTACTACATAAGTTACATTGGCCGTTGACTCGGCTTCATTGGCACAGCTCAGGGGCCGGGCCCCCCCTGGAAAAAAGCTCTAGATACGCCAATGCATACATCTATGCAGTAAATCAATAGAGGCAATAAATCATTATCATTATATATATAACGATTTCGGTATATTCAGCAACAAGTTATTGTTTTGTGTTCTTTAGCAAATAATAACATTCAGATAGCCGAAATCAATGGCGGAAGTCGGTTTTCTAATGAAAAGTTATTATTAGCCATTCTTTTATAAAATCACTTTAAAATTAATGGTTAATTCTAATTCTAATTGAAAATGGGGGAGATAAGATCTGCACTGACTTCCCGCATTGGGGTGTATGGTTAATTAAAACAACAAAATGAATAATTTTACATTTTACTCAAGCACTCAGTGACAAGACTAGATATTGAACAAAATTCAAAACTACTGTGCAAGTGAAGAAATCATAGATAATTCCGTAACTGCTACCAAATAATACCCACCCACATATATTTAACAGATCACCCATGAAGCAAAGGCTATTGGATTATAAAATGTATGCTTAAATGTCAATATCATATCTTTCATCATCACTGTTTGGGCTGTAAGGTGTTGTATCAGGAATATGGACTTCACCACAAAACATAAGCTCCACATAGTGAAAGTAATCGAATGCAATATTGGTAAGTATAGCGCCTGTTGACACACCCAGTATTGTGCCAATAACTGGTCTTTGACCTACTGAGCTCCTCAGGATAGCCCATAGGAAAATAGATCCGAGAGGCCAAAGACAGCCACCTAGAAATGCCCATGAGAATCTACGAGCAGGAGCAGCCGCTGCCATGTGTGGTCTTGCCCAGAGCCATAAACCGGCACCGCCACCCGCTGTTAGGAATAGCACATCTGTTAAATCTCGTTTCGGGAACAATCTGCAAAAAAACAAGTGCTGTAGACCGTAGTAGGTAATCAATCCTTATCTAAGATCTTCGTAGAGATCCTCACCTGACCATCAAGTGTGGGTTCATCACACTAACTGACAGGGTTGTGTAACTAACCAATCCTTGCAGTGGTACATAGTAGTAAAGAACATTATCTCTTGTGAATGGTGGCAGTCTTACACTGCTTAATGATTTGTTAATAAAATCTACAGTTGTTGGTACCGTCGCCGGTAAGTGCACGACCTGCCGTCTCACGTTGTTATAAATCTTTTGTAGAGTTTCCATCATAGAAGTCTTCTAATCTACTCTGAAACACTATGGAAACACTGCACTTTAAACTGGTACAAACTCGAGTATTAAGGTTACGTCGTTGCACATTATTTGGCAAGTGTATGGTATGTTATTTATACTTTAATTTTAATCATCGTAGACTTGTGCCGTCTCGAAAGTTGATTGCAAATGCATTTGCAAACACAGACAGGGTAAATCTGATCGCTGAGCCAGATATTTTTCTTCAATTTTCCATTGCCAAAATTCGCCCGTGTTGTTGTTGACTCGCTCGCTCGATCGATCATCTGTCTGATTTTGCTAATGTCAAATAGCTAAGAAAGTGTCAACTGTCAAGATTAAAAAACTGGTCAAGCGCGTGTCATACTACGCATAGTGTAGGGTTCCGAAGTCAAGTTACAGTATTTTCTTTGTGTAAAACTCGGGACTAGATAATTGGAATAAGGCAATACAAAATTGGTAACACTGGCGAAATCGGGTAGTAGGTATATGAAAGTGGTACTTTTACATACCTAGAGCTAAGCTACCTACTCTAGCTTAGTAGCTAGAGTACTAGAAAGTACTCTAGCTAGTCTGTGGGTGCTATTTAAAGCTAGTACTCTACCTAGCTCGGCCCAATGAGGGGTTTTCACGGTTGTTTCAAATCATGCTTACAGCGTTGAAAATAGATGGCACTGCTCTGGTCGTAGCTGTCAAGTGTCAACGGAAAATGAAATGTCAACATCAACAACGTAGATATATTATATTTTCGTTTCGTGTTAAGTATTTATTTTTACCTACATCTAAATCACCACGAAATCACTAGCGCACACTAGAAGCAAACACAAACAGAATATCATGTCATGACTAATTGTCAGATTATAGTTAGGTAATAGAGGGTAATAGCATAATACGCGTACACCACAGATAATACATTTGACAATCTTGACAGCTAGAGTTGAGTTAGAGCCATCTACCCACATCTACCGAACCAATTTGATTTACTTTTTTTTTAAATCAAAGAACTTTACTCACGTTGATTTGGTTGGAAGTTGGGACTCAGAATAGTCAGAATAATGTCTTTATTCTGTGAGAACTTGGACCAAGGAACATAACTACTCTTTAGCAAGAGGTTCGGACATTTAACAATATTTAATAAAAGAAGGCAACCTACATACATAGGTGTAGACTGAGAAAAATTAAAGACATAGGTACTTATTTTAGCATTTTCGTTGGATTTTTATTAGTTTAGTAATTAATTTAGCTTTTTGAACTTCTGAAATTAAATTTTCTCCTAGAGGGCTTGCAGCTTGAATATCCAATTCATTAATATTTGTTATGATGTCTTTGTTTTGCCTCCATTTTTCTAAACCATTCCATGCAATCATGACTCCGTTGTCAGTACATAGCTTAGGTGCAGGTCTGAAAATTTCATATCCAGCTTCATCACATAAAATTTTTAAAGAATTAAATATGTAATTGTTGCAAGCTACTCCACCAGATACCACAAGTTGTTTCCTATCAACAATAAGTTTATTTATCTCGCAAAATTGCATTGCTCTTTGTGTTCTATGAAGTAAGTGTCTGCTGGTGCCCATTAGCATAGCTGCACATAAATCATTTGCTTCAGGTATTAATTGGTCAGCAACAATCTGATGCTCTTTTTCTTTTCTATGGAGATGTAAAAGTGTTGACGTTTTCAAGCCGTTGAAACTAAAGTTGCAATCTTTATAATCAGCCAAAGGCAATGCAATTTTAAACATGTCTGGATTAGTTGCTTTTGAAGCTGCCATTTCTATTGCATGACCACCAGAGAGTTTTGAATATTCAGGTACATTTCTTAGTTTCATTCTTCTAGCAACCTTGTCAAATACCTCCCCGGGTGCACAATCCATGCTTTCACCTAACAATAGAAAATGGTTGACATCTTTTACCACAGCAAGTAAACAATGACCACCAGATATAAGTAGGACTAAGAATGGAAAAGTAACATCATGGTGCATTCTGGCTACTAGTGCGTGAGCTTCCATGTGGTGGATAGGTATTATGGGTTTATTGTGCCGACGGGCTAGATGTTTAGCATACTTCATGCCAACAACAAGGCTTAGAGCAAGTCCTGGTTTCAGGGTTACAGCAATTGCTGAAATATCTTCCATACTTATCTGGGCTTTTTCAAGGGTTTGAGACACAACTGGTTCTATGTTAGCTCTATGGAGGTCTTGCGCCACATCTGGAATTATACCACCATTTCTCAGGTGTAACAAGTGCTGTGAATGAATAGAGTCTGATAATAGCTCTCCTCTGTCATTTATGATTGCACATCCTGTGTCGTCACAAGAGGTCTCTATTCCGAGTATATTACAAATTCTAGCTTGTTTTATTCCTGTGTTGCCAATGGTATAGCGGCGGAATGTAACCCTGATGAAAATATTTTTGTAAAATTTACGTGTAAGTTTTAACATTATGAAAAGGTATATAAAAAAAGTATTTTTCAATGTTTTTATATACACTTAGTTCGTCTTAGTCCAGATTTATTTTTTGAATTGAAGATTTATTTGCGAATTAAGAATATTTTTTGAATTATAAACCTTTACTCAGTATCACAAACTAGAGGATGTGCTCAGTATTTATAAACATAACATAACCTGAAAACATTTTCGATTTTTTTCACAATTTTTTTTCAGTCTTGTTTGACTTTGATGTTTTTGTTTTTTTGTCCTTTTGGGCAGCTTATGTCTTAACACCATACCGCCTTGTTTTACGTAGAACTTCATATTTCGTTTAAAACTTTTCTTCAAATTATGTTGTCTTTCGCATGGACTGCGAAAGAGTGCGAAAGACATCATAATTTTTTGTTTGGATTTTATCCAAACAAATATGTCCATGGTCTTTTGTTATATTATTAACTTTATAAGTAGGTACCTACGTTAAGCCAAGCAAGTCGTCAAAGTTCATTGCTTTAGCACGGAACCCTTTACTATAAATTCTTAAGGAAGGAACCTATAAGTTTATTGTGCTTTAGTAAATCTCTGGCAGTTTTACTAAAAGGGTTCTGAAGATTTTGGCCTAGCTATCCTTTTTTGCGGATAAACAGGTAGATGGTGTATTACGAGTTTTGTTATCAAGCGCCACGTTCGCATTCGTACTTATCAAACGCAGCTCGCGTTGAAGTCTTCTACCACAGCTTATTAGTCATTATTTTATAATAATAATAATAATAATAATAGTCATTTATTTCAGGCTACATGGGAATTGTACATTATTTTGAGACCATAAATATAATAATTAGTGCTCTCATCTTTAGTTGGTAGATTGTTGCAGCCAGCGCTGATGAAAATACCATAATATGTTTAAAAAAGCTCAGAGAACTTTTTTAAAAAGAGAAACGCAAGTGAGCGTTCTCAGCTCAGCGTAGCGTTACAAGCTAGGTACTTAAATAGCCAATTAAATGAGGAAGTTTTTAAAGGAGGTAGGTACCAAATAACTACCTACCAACAGCTAGCAACTACAAGTAATTTAATTTACTTAATTTAATTTTTGTTCCATATATGTTGCCAATGTTTATAAGCTATATTTTGGTAAATTTCTTGTAAAAAGATGCTCCCTTTCAATTTGCACAAAATCTAGAGTTTAGAAAAATGCCCATAGGTAAGTACCTACCTACTTTTATTCTACTGAGATGTATTCTAGACTTAGAGAGTACCTACTATCAGTGAAGTTAATTATTAAATAAAATAATAATATAAATAAATGCTGGACATTTCACACAACATTATCTAGCCCCAAGCTAAGCAGAGCTAAGCTAATTAAGTATTGTAACTTTTTTTTTTGAATGAATTCTTAAAAAAATATTGCATGCCTCAGGTAGAGTAACATTGATACCTACTAATAATAATATTTATCATATTTTCTAACATGTATTTCAAGCAATAAAAACACTTTGACTTTGACTTTAGTGTTGAGTTCCTGGGAACTCAACACAAAAGTTGTCAAGTTTGTTGTTGGCGGCAACATCTACCTGGGTAGATGTTGCCCGCCCATCCTCTGGTGTTATCCTCTAGCCGGCTTTTATGACATCAACAGGAGGAGACGGAGGGGTCTATTTCGTGCGCGCGTGGCGCGAAAATTTCGTGTGAACAGGTAGTGTTTGTTTTTTATAGTAGCAAGGCTAGCTGAAAAATTGGCATAAGTGTGGCAGTGCCGAGCGGAGCGAGCTGCGAAAATTTAATATACTTATCTGAAATGTAAACAGCCAAATTTCTTGTGATTTTAGTAGCAAGACCCGCCGAAAAAGGACTTGGTAAGTATACCTACCGGAGCGAGCGGCGAAATTTTGAATTACTGGGAAATTTTGGGATTTTTATAAATTTTTGCCTGACTTTCAAGATGGCCCATCGATTACACTGACTTTCCCTGACCACCTTGACTTTCCCTGATTTTCATGAAAGTTTCCCTGGGTGGTCTTATTAACAGTAAAATAAGTTGAGCAAATTAAAATTCAATGCACTAAAAATAAATGAAAAAGACGCTCGCCACTGCCACAGTTATGCTATTTTTTCTGCTAGTATTGCTACTATAAAAAACAATAATGTTAAGTAACATTTTTACAAATTTGAATTTTACACACAATTTACCTAATCCAGAAAATTTAAAGCATGTGTAGCATGAATAAAAAAAATATCTTTCTTTTTAATGTTATAGGAGTTTGTTAGGGAAATTTGAATAAATGGTCAGGGAAAGTCAGGGAAAAGTCAGGGATTTTTTTCAGGCATTAACAGTTAGGTACACCCTGATGATGATCCCCCAAAATCTTTGGCTGCGACCGCGCCTGACAGCACTGCTAACAATTTAGCGAATTTAATGTTTGCTAATTAATGTTCAGATCGAGAACATTTAAAAACCATACCTACTTTATGTTCTGTATTTCAAGTGACTGCTGAGGTTTATCAGCCGTCCCCATAGATTACTTTGATAGTTTTTAGTTTTTAGTACCTAGGTATTATTGAGGGTTGAGCGGAGCATCTTATCATAAGGGACATGGAACATAATATTATAATACTTTCAAAGACGCACAATACCTATACTCTCGCTATCTTGACACCTTTCCCCTACCTTGTTTTTTAAATCATGAGTAGGTAGGTTACTCTTGGATACCATCACGATGCATAGAATATTGAATTAGTTGGTAGGAGGTACCTACTGAATATGTAAAGTACTTACCTACACTAGGTAGCTCGGCTTGCCTCGAACCGTTTTTTACTCATTTTGCTTACATATGTATTTTATGTGCATCTGATTTCAAACAGGCCGTGCCTTTTTGTAATGCGATGGTCTTGCTTAGTGAAGCGATACGATTCGAGGTCTCAGCTTGCTTCTCTAGTGTAAAAATGTTCAAACACATTTTTGATAAAATAAATGTGATATCAGTTGGTAAATACGTGCATAGTACAAATTCTATCAGCAATTCGGATAAAGGCAGTGGGAAGAATACGGAGTTGAACAAAACATTGAAATTTGAAGATATTCCTGGCCCTCGGAGCTATCCTGTTATAGGGACATTATACAAATATTTGCCTATAATAGGTAAGCGAGACTAAATTTACTTTATGATATAAGATTATACCAACTTATGTAAAAGTAGATAAGTCAGTACTGCAGGGAGGCACGATGGACCAGAGACACATTTCCTATAAAAAAGTCTCAAGAAACGGTTGTTAAAGGTCGTAGGAGGTCGGTGGATGGAGGTGGCTCGGGACCATTCGTCATGGCGTTCTATGGGGGAGGCCTATATCTAGCAGATGGACTTCTATAGGATGATGATGATGAAGTTATTGTGTTTTGACCATTTCTATTGTTCTTTATCCTCTTTACTTTTAACTATCTACTTAGGGTTTGTAAGTTCCTTCTCATTTTCTATGTATCAGCTACTTCTTATTCTCGAGACACCACACAGGCGCTTCTCACCTAATGGTAATAAGGGGATCATAAAATTCAAATTTTTGAATACAGTTTGTTAAGAATCGAGAGCGGAATCGATTTTAATGTTGGTTATATAATTTTAGTTTATTTTAAATAAACGTTGTGTAGAATGAACGAATGAATGAAAATACTTTATTGTATTATAAATAGTTATCATCTTACAAATAGTTAAGAATTACCAACACACATCAATATATAATATGTATCTAGTTATTTTAAGTAGGTACTTTAGTAATTAATTATGTTAACTTTATAATCTCGTTATGTATTATTTCCCAATAGTACTACCACCCACTCTACATTACACAAAGGTTAGCTGGAAGAAAATGCTATGTAGTTGTTTTTTTTTTGTCTTGTGCAATAAAGTATTTTCTATCTACATATCTATCTATCAATAAATGAAACTAAATGCAATGGATGGTCTTATCACTAAAAAGTAATGTTTCTCAAATAACCTTTGGATCCAGAAGATTTTGGGGTGTACCTACCTACTTATATTTTATTAATACTTGATACTTTTAAAATAGAAGAATAGAAGATAGAGAACATACCTAACAAGAGAGAGAAAGGTTTTGGCGCATTCGCACGCCCGCCACGCGTGGTGCTTGCTTGCGCTCAAGTTTTTATGCATTTCAGGAGATTACAATGCAGAATCGTTAGACAAGAACGCGTTGCTGAACTGGCGCCGATACGGAAGCCTAGTCCGTGAGGTTCCTCTAGTGAATCTGCTCCATGTGTTCGACCCTGAGGACATAGAGGCAGTGTTCCGGCAGGATGACCGATACCCGGCCAGGAGAAGTCATGTGGCGATGTACCATTACAGAGTGAACAAGCCACATGTTTACAATACGGGAGGACTGCTTTCAACGTAATGTATAACCTAATAGCCTATACTCATCCATTACGAGATAGATCTGTTCGAGAACACTCCTGGTGTATTACCAGAATTATTATTTTGTTGTATTAGATATTATGTATTATTGTGGTGGCTAATGAGAGTGCGAATCGCGGTCGTGAACAAAGGATTTTTCCACTCCAATAATGTGTAAGTATGTGAAATATTTCGTGCTCTCAAACGATGAACGAAAACACCATAAAGAAATGTAAGGTCCCAGGACCAAAAAATTTAAGACAAGTGACGTATGCATGAAAGGAGCCTCTATGAGGCGTACTGTATCCTTTCCCTGTCTAGTTCTTTCACCATCAGCCTTTTTCAGGCCAACATATCTTAACCGGGCCTATATCGCAGGGTGACTAAGAAAGAACCGGTTACATGACAAACAAACGCTCTTACATACATGCATACCTATTTCTGCCGCCAAGCAGTAGTAATTAATTGGTTGGATTTTCTATTTGGTGGATGGTACAAGCATTGAGACATTTTTGTTCTAGACCAAGACAATGTTTCCTTCATTATTTCCTTCACGTTTAACTTACATATACTGACACGGAGGCATTTAATTAATTTTGTATTTTTTGCTACCTGTATAATAAACTGCGTTAGCTTACTGAATCCCTGAATCACTGAATAGGTGAGGTCTAGTCCCCAGTAGACTACTGAACCCACAAGGCAATGGATATACCACGACTGAAACGCTCAAATGATATAAATAACTTTTAGTAATGGCCCAGACTGGTGGCGGCTACGGAGCACATTTCAGAAGAACTTTACAAGCCCAACGAGCGTTAAAGATCACATTCAAAACATAGACAACGTGACCCGAGAATTCATTCAATGGATAAAAGAAATAAAAGTATCGGAAAATGAAGACTTCTTACATTATCTTAACCGATTGAACTTAGAAGGTATGTAAACATGCTTCATCTTCATCCGATAAACGATTCTGCATATGACTACGAGAATGCATCACGTAGTTATTCCCATTTTCACCAACCACCACCTATTTTATAAAACACTCCTGCGTTAGCATGCCATGTCATTGACGGCTGTAAAATTTTACAAGCTTTAGAATCTAATCTTTAATAAGCTTTAGAATCTTAATGAATGGACAAATCATCTAAAGTTTAGATGGTCTGTCCATTCAATAAGAATTGAATTGATTTGAAGTGGTTGGTAAAAATGAGCATAAGTTTTTTTCTATAAAATTTATCAACCGTTGTGTTTGATAAAACGGCGTTACACAAAACCGAAATTAGTTCCTAGCCAATTTAGGACATGATTGTCTCTTTTCCGTCCATGATGTGCCACAGCAACACCCGAAAACGGTACTTACCAGAAACAAATAAATATAATTTCTCTACAAACTTCTGTGTTCCAGAAGAGACTGTAAAGTCATTCTTCGAAAGAGGTACAGCTTCATATCATAAGAAATTTAAGTTTTCAAATCATTATTGTCTCAAGTGTTCAACACGAAACATGGAAACTTAGTGAAGAGCATTAAGTGAATATTCAAAACAAATTCAAAATGTTGGTTTAAAACCTGCTAGTTGTATTCAATTGTATTAGTCCTCCACAAACTAGGATAGTGGTAATTGGCATGATGTTATGACGAAGACTGTACAAGAATATATGCCTAAAAATAATTTTGTTACAGTAATAGGAAAAGTGGCTTTCAATGAAACTTTCAATAGCTTTTCTGAAAATGAGCAGGATGTAGAATCAAGGAGCAGTAAGGTGATAGCTGCGGCATTTGGCTCTAACAGTGGAATAATGAAGCTTGATAAAGGATTCCTTTGGAAGATGTTCCGAACACCTCTTTATAAAAAATTGGCTAAGTCTCAGGAATATTTAGAGAAGTAAGTATTTTTTGATTTCAGTCAAGTCTAGGACCTTTGCTATGAACGACTGCAAGACTGCAGTCTGAATGCAAGCAAACGCTCTTTGATAGATAGAAGCTAAGATCATATAATTATTACAAATAAACATTTATATTGAAGAACAATAATATATTTTTTATTTAGGTATTAGTTATTTTCTTAAGTCTATTTTGTTAACTGAATTTAATTTGTTTACTGTTATTAGTTTATTTATTGTATTCGTTGTATTAATTTTATTTATTTCATTAGTTTTATTTGTAAATAAAATAAATAAAATGAATAAAGTAAACAAAATAAATAGAATGTTATTGCCACATAGAGGTTTTACCCTTTTCATTCTCAAGTCTCAGAAAGGGAGAAAAACGTTAACTCAGTATGAGCAATACCGTGAATAAACCACGTTTATAAATAACGAGGTTCATTTTTCCAGGGTTTCAACCAACATATTGATTAAGAGGATTCACTTTTTTGACGATGAGAACATTGAATTAGACAATTCGCTACTAGGATCGTTCCTTCAGCAAGATAATATTGATTTGAAAGACATTGTTGGAATGATGGTCGATATTTTAATGGCTGCTATTGACACTGTAAGTAAACTTATCAAGAACAATAAATTCTACTGGTGAACTCAGTATGTTTGGCACTAACTTACTAACACCTCGAATTTTCAGACTGCCTTTTCTACCAGTTTTGCTCTTTACCACTTGGCTCGAAACCCAAAAGCCCAAGAAGAATTATATTCGGAGGTCAAGAACCTTTTACCTAACAAAGACTCGAAGATTACTGCTGAAACTCTTTCGAAAGCTGTGTATGTTCGGAGCTGTATCAAAGAGAGCTTGAGACTCAATCCTGTGTCAATTGGTGTGGGTCGACTACTGCAAAAGAACGCTGTTATTGGCGGATATTTGATTCCAAAAGGGGTAAGATGACAATTAAAGAAAATTTCTTTGAAGAATAAGACAACTCGGCTACTTACCTACCTACTAGTAGTGATTGTGACGTGCGTAGATTCAGATCAATTCTGATTGATTCAGATTGTTTCCGATGAGCAATGGTGGCGGTGAGCGAGTAGCTGGCTAAGGCGTGAGAGGGGCGCGATCGATTTCCGCTGCAGGACAAATGTTCGCATGATCTGCAAATGTTTTTTCCAGGTCTAGTTGTTGTAGTAGTTGCTGATACAAAGATTATGTGGCTGTGTAGTGTTATTTGTTGTTTCTTAATGGTATTTTGTTCTATTTTCAGACAGTCATTGTGACTCAGAACATGGTAGCCTCCCGTCTGCCTCAATTCGTTCAAGATCCTTTAGACTTCAAGCCTGAACGTTGGCAACGAACCTCTGCTCATCATGAAAACATACACCCATTCACAAGCCTTCCGTTTGGATTTGGACCACGATCATGTATCGCAAGAAGGTTGGCAGAACAAAACATGAATATGTTTATAATTCGGGTATGTTTTTCTAGTTTACCTATGTGGAAAACCTTTGTGAGGTGCACTGAATCCTTGTCATACTGGTTCTTCCAGCATCGGTCACGAGGCCCTTTAAGTGAAGATCCTATTCATATGAATACTATTTTTTTCTTACAGTTAATTCGTGAATTTGAAATCAAATGGATAGGAGGCGATCTTGGAGTGCAGACCTATCTTATCAATAAGCCTGACAAGCCTGTTACGTTATCTTTTACGCCCAGAGAAATATAACATTAGTGAGTAACATACTAAATTATTACGTTAGGGGATGGGCAGCAGCATCCGCCTGAGTACTTATCACCAAACTGCGATCACCAATCCACCTGCTAAGCGTGGTTATTATGGTAAATCCCCCCACTGCAATCTATGGGTTGTATGCTATTAAACTATTCATGCTATGAGGGAGGCCTCTTCCAGCAGTGGATTTCTACCAACTGGTGAAGAAGAAGGAAAAGTAACAAAACTTGTAAATAGTAATGTACAAACACAAAAAGCTAGCATGGATAAACTATATTACTCCGTAAATAGTTAGAGGTATAGAAATAATATAATTAAAACCATTGTCTATCATTTATTCACCGCACCTCATTAGTAAATCATGGATGATATAACTGGGGCAGTCTTTTTGTAGCAGGAATGGATATCAACTCTATCATTTTACCGTTCTCATAAGCTATGTTTGGAAGAACTCTTTCAAAGATAATGTCTTGTGCACAATCCATTGGGATCAGTCGCTTTTCAGCTACCGTGACAGGTGCATAGAATGATTCGAGTTCAGGTGCTGAAGGAATGAGAACAACCCTTTTGTTTTCTTGTACGACAACAGGCTTGGGAATATCAGATATTATAAGAGGAGGCAGTTCCGGAGGTGAAGGTAGTTCACTAACTTGAAATTCTTCCGATACGAATAATCCAAGTGAGGGTTGAAAAGGCTCTTCTCTCTCAATCAAAATCGGTGCACCAGGGATGATATTACCAGGGTTGATTGCAATATCGTCACAAGGCACTGGAAGTTTTGAGGGCTCTTCAACTAAAACTCGAACTGGAGGTTTAGGTAGAAATGTACGAGAAGGCAGCTTATGACCGATTGGAATCTCAATGGGCTGACGTTCAATTTCAACCTGCACTTGCGGCATAGTTTGGATACAATCTTCAATTTCAAACTGTGGGATAGCCATCGGTGGTAATTCAGGAACGATCCTTTCCACGATCGGTTTCTTTTCGATTATTATATCTGAAGCTACCTCCGGATTAGCGATGTTTATATTATTGCCGTAAATTGGTGGTTGGAATGGAGTAATTACTCTTTCAATTCCGATGGGAGCAATTCCTCCAGGCATCATGAATTGCGGATTGAAGAAAAAGTTGGACCCTTGGTGGAAAAAGCTGGGTGCAAATGGTGGAGATCCTATTCCAGGTAGGACGATGTTGTCTTCTCTTTGCTCAGTCACTGAGATCCTGTTTTGTCCTTCATATTTCACTTCGGTTTTTGTAGTAGCTTGTCCCAGTTTTGTTCCCAGTAAGAACAAAAATATTCCCGTAATTATCTGTAAAACATTTTTCTTAGCAAATTTTGGAAATATGGGTACCTACTTATTATGATAATAGTGAATTGCGCCCCTGAACATAAATCATGGAAGCTGGGCAACAAGTGGGCAAACTTAAGTAGGACTGGGCGGGCCACGTCTGTTGCATGTTGGATTACTTAGTTGTGGCCAGAAATTACCACGGATGATAATTTCAGTAATTGATGAATTGAGACAGGAAACCACCACGGTGCAGACTGCGGCGAAGATGAGGGACCAACTAGACTATATTATACAGCGTGGTCCATTTATAGCCATGATAGAGGAATTTATGTAACTAAGTAGAAAATTTTCAAAAAAGAATAAAAAGAAACAACTTCTAAACGATTAATTTTCACAGAACTAATGTAGATTTCCAATGGATTTTTACGATGTACGCTAAAAAAGTTTTTGAAACGTTATAAATGAATCATCCTTTAGAAAAGACTGGAAGAAAGGGAAGGGGGGGGGGGAGTCTTAATCCTGTAGTGAGAAGTTACAGAATCGTAATAAAATAATAATAATGTATGTTAATAATTTATCACGATTAGATATTTTCACTTACCATTTTGGAAAATTGATGTCGAAGTAGAATGGCTTACACACTGCAAATGACCGCCTATTTATAGTCTAAGCTTATTTTTATGCCATACTCATCGCAAAGGTAAGCCGGTGTGATTTTTGGTTTTAAACCTGTTGATTAATTTATTTTGAATGTTCTCAAATATTTGTGCTGTGATTAACTATAATTTAGTCTGGTTTTGGATTAATGACACCTAGTTCGCTAATTAGTATCTTTCGAAATTTGTTCACATAAATACAATAGAAACTGATAGTATGACAGATTACTGAATCAACCGTCATCGTTTATCATAGCTTCTTACTGACTTCAAACCTTGCTTCAACAATGAATACTGTAAGTAGCATTTTTCCCATCTTAAAATGTAAAATAATAAAATCTGAAATGATCTGTGTGTAAACAACATAAAAGTTCACCAACACATAAACAGTCAGTTATTGTAACCATTGTTTATCACGACAGATAATGTATGAAAATATCTGTCAAAAAGATTTGGATACGCTAAGCTATAAGTGCATCACACACGTAGCAGATGCGGTAATATTTTATATGCGTATAAAAACTTATCGCATCTGAAGGTATCAAACACGTAGCAGATACGATAATATACGAAAATGATACATTCACGCGGAAACCTTCAAACTGTATTGTATTTCAATTTGTATACACAGATATCATCTGTCCATCTTTTGATTTATGTCGGTGCCTACAGATGCTTGACGGTAAAATATAAATGATCTGCTACGTGTGTGTTGCTCCTTGAGTTTAGTATAGAGAGCGATATGGATAGATACGCGCGCAGATACAGATATCTTACCGCATCTGCTACGTGTGTGACACACTATAGTGAACTTTAGCATCAATAATAGTTTTTTCGCTTGTTTAAAACATCATAATTTGCCTTTCAGATAACCGTGCTCCTTGTCCTGTCTGCTTCATACGCTTTCGCAGCTCCCACTGCTGAATCAGACAGCATTCGGACTCTCCCGGCGCTACAACATGAGGAGATCCACGATGAGCTTGGCCAATACTCCCTACGCTACGTCACCGCTGAAGGAACCATCGTCTCCGAGAAGGGTCGGCTAGTTCCGAACTCTGACGGCACAGATCGCGTGATGGTGTTTGAAGGAGAGGTGACTTATATTGGAGACGATGGAAAAATATACGCAACGAGGTACTCCGCAGACTTTGATGGCTACAAGCCTGAGGGAGCACACTTACCGGTTGCGCCTCATATGCCTTCAGCAGTAGCCCTTGTTGCATGATAAGATTTTTTTGTTACAATAAATTTATGACGAAGAAATGCTGTTCAGATTGTTTTAATAAATAATATTTTATTACCTACTTAACGAACCCATACTTATGTGAAATATTAAGATCTCATAATATCCCAAAAATTAACAACCAGGCGGGTATCGCACCCGTTGCTCTCCTTGATATCGTCTGTAAGATTCGTTCATGAGAGTAAGATGATGATTCTAACATCGTACGGATCTGAACACTTCAACAGAAGTTACCTCACGATATCGAATAGCTGTAATTGTGAAGGAGTCTGCGTAGTAAGCTGTATTATGCTGAGGGGTCACTATCCGGAGATGTTGTGACTTGTGAAGAACATACAGGTCGATTCGCAACCTTCAGGGGAGTGAAACGTTCTCTAAAGTAGTTGGGGTAAGGGATTATGAATTATGTTGTATAGGAGATATAATATTATGGACATTCGGACGCTCTCAGATCTCAAGCCGTATAAGCTGGACGCAACCAGGCAGATACGGTCTAATTCCGTAGACCATAATATGAAGCGAATGCGGAGATTTTGCAACCGCTCCAGCCTATTTAGCTGGTCCTCGGTAGCCTCGGTATAGCAGACATCTGCTTATTGTCATTATCATCAGCCGTCTACAGTTGGACTGGACCTCCGCTATAAAAAGCTATGGGGGGATTTGCCTTAACCACCACGCTTGGCAGACGGATTGGTGATCGCAGTTTTGGTGTTGAGTACTCAAGTGGATGCTGCTGCACATCCCCTGGTGTAATCCCTTAGTCGGCTTTTATGACATCCGCACGGGAGGAGACGGAAGGGTCTATTCTTAAGCCGGACACACCACGGCAATTACATTTATCTAAACGATGCTATAATAACTGGACAAATAGACTTGATTTTAGTTTTTTTTTAAATCTTGAGAAATAGGTTTCAATAACAATACAAAATTGTATTTCTAATACCTTTAATGGCGGTGCAGGGAGCTAGCTAAAAATATTTTCTCCTTTTATTAAAATTCAAAAACATAACCACTATAGTTAACATAAAATATATGGCGTGAAAGCTCAAACAGTAGAGAAGACGATAAAGTTGTTATTTTATATTTATCATCAAGAGATTTATAAAAATTACTCTATGATCCATAGTCAAATGTCCAAGGGTTTCTCCGAGCTACCATACTGCGATTCTATATATTTTCAATAATGTACCTAAGGAAAACCACAAAACAGTGATAGCACTGTTGTCCATTAAATTAATATATTTTAAATTATAAATAAATTGGTTAAGTAATTTGCCTCATTAAAAATTGCTTTATAAAGATCGAGTGGAAATATTTTCATCAGAGAAGCTGGATCTTTCACTCGTTCACACAAGATAAAAGGTACAATTGTGTTATGTTTTTACTAAAGTATTTTTTTTATGAAAGAAATATATAATTTTATGTGAATCTATTTTATAAGTAAACAAAAGCCAATATGGTTTTTCTATGATTTATCTTAGATATTCGTTTACAGTTCGTTCATTGCATCTTTTCCCTTTATGGTGAAGGTCAATCACCATTTTATATCTATTCGACGTAAAGTGGGCTAATTTTTTGATGGAATTTTGTATTTTATTTGCAGATGTTGCTGTTCGGAGTTTTTTGTTTGATATCCTTCGCCACAGCTCTACCAGCTCCGCTATCATTCGAATTGATTGCATCAGCAGAAGATCTCGACACAACTGCTGTAGAGTTATCCGCGGCAAAAGAAGAGCCTGAAATTCTATCACTCATTCCTGACCCTCCTAAATTAGAACCACTTGATATTTTCATCGTAGACAATGTTGAAATAGAGGTGAAGAAAGATTCTGAAGAAAATAAAGAAGAAAAAGTGGAAGAGGAAGCAAACAAAGAGACTGAAATAGTATTTAACGAGATAGGAAGTACCGACCCTGAGCAGATTGTGGTCAGTATAGATGGAGAACCAAACAAACCGTCATTTATTGATTACTTTTTCCCAAATCTATCGAATCTGTCGTGGCCGAACTTTCCATCGTTCCAGCTCCCTTTCAATTTCTCAAACTTCCCTTCTTTTTCAAACATTTTCGGCGGTCGGCAAATAATTTATACTAACCCCAACTACAGATATATGCTTGTTTAATCTTACAATCAATGGTAAATCAGAGTTCATCTAGATTTAAATTTATAACCTTATTAACAGGTCACTATTATCTAAAAAACTCCACCTTGATGTACCTAATATGTAAAATAAAATAACTGCTATGTAATAAATGTTTTAATTAAATTTTTAAAAACCATCAAGCCACGGTGTTAATGTAGGAATCGGGTGTGGGTTTTTACCCTGACTGACCGGCAATGCTGTGCTTGTATCTTGTCGAGGCAAGTGATTCCATCTTGGTTCTGGATTAAGATCGTTCTGGTTAAACTTGTAACTTCCCCTGTTTGCTATTTGTTTTGGTTGCTGATGCCCTTGTGTAAGCTGATGTCTACTCTCTGTGTCTTTTCTCATCGTAACATAGTCATGGGATTTGTATTCTGAGGCCCTACTTGTATGAGGTTCAGCAGGGTGCGCGGGGTTTCTTTCGAAGACATGATTGCCGAAATTTTTCGTTTCTTCTGGTACCGTAGGTTGTTGTAGCCGGGGAAGGAAATTATTTAATTCCTGTGTGAGTTTCTCTGCGTGTGGTATCTTTTCTTCAAATGATTTTTCCACGGGTACAGATGTTTCGTACAGTGGCTCTTGAAAACGATTGATTTCCGGCACTGCAGTGATTATTTGTTCAAAAGGTTTTTGAGATTTGTAGTGCGGGAAAGCCTGTTTGTTGAATGTTTCAGAGAAGTCAGAGAAGTTAGGGGCTGTGGGTGGAGATGGCATAGGCGTAGATTGTATGAGATTAGGATTGAATTGAAGTGGCGTCGACTGAAAATGACTTTGGTTGTATTGATAATCATTGTCGTTATTCACGCGTGGATGCGCGTCCGAGAATCGTGATAATGGATAGTTGTTTTCAGGAAGTTCTTTAATTTCTGGCACAACTATTGATGCACTAGTAGTCGGTGTTTTCAGTCTTCTGTGCATGTAGTTTTCCATGCTCTCGTCTCTCATTTCTATCTGCGGAGGTTGATTCCTTCTCAATTGTTCAAAGTTGAATATAAAATTGTAGCCAGGCTTGACTCCTAAGTCTTTGTTATTGTTATCGTTATAGTCCATAGGCATGTTACTTGGTAGGTTCTGATGACTTCTGCCATAGTCCGATGCAAGGATCGACGTGGGTATTAAAAGGATGAGTCCGAATTTCAACATTTTGCTAAAAACTTGATATTAAAGTGTTATTTAGTTAATAGATAAAGATCAAAATAATCTACGCACTTGTATACTATTTAGTTATAGTTGAAATACTTACTTGTGTGACACCCAAATAATTACTGATATTCTATTCGGAAACAACCGATATTTAAAGAACTTTGACTTGCTTTGGTACTAAGAAATACTAGCGTTACTATTTCAATAATCAAAACAAGTAGGTACTTCAAGTTTTACCTGCATCTTTAATTTAAAACCAATTGAATTATAATGACCTATCAAAGTATAGCTAATGTCTTATCGGAAAGAACCTGCAACTAACTACTTACATACTATATCAAACGACGTGATTTAGTTGACCAAGGAAAGAAAGAAAAAAAATACATATTTAAATTAAATGTTAACAAATTTATTTATGAAGATAAACCTAAATCATCAATTAGTTGATAAGCAAGTTAAATAAATATAAGAGTGCAAGATTTATTCTAAAAATAAGCAGAAAGTACCTACTACTTAAGATAATAAAGAAAATTACTGTAGTAAAGATACGTAAAAGTAATGGTGCATAATAATAAATTATTAAAATACCCAAAGAATAGTTATAGCAACAAGTTGTCATTGTGTGAAATTTTTCAAATACAATTTTATTTTAAAAACAAAATTAAATTGTTATCATCTACAATGGCAAGTTATTGGCCATAACGAACTGTCCTAGCCACCCAGATTAGACTAATTATTATTATAAATGCAAGGTGATTCAGTAAACATAGATCTCGTGAAACAGGCTGATATAAGGTCCTCATCATGGCACAGACGAATCACTCTTATGTACATTATGTGTATATTAAAATGACCCATGTTGAGTAAATCACCCTGTTTTGACAAAGCTTTGTGCAGTAATAATTGATAACCATGTATGGCATGTCCAAATGTCCCTGTAATTTAATGTAGCACTGTAGTTTCATGTTATTACATACAGTATCGTTTAAGGAAATGTAATCTTGATCTTGCATGATACAATTTAAGTTCAAGCTGGATATAGGAGTAGTCTATCCAAACTCAGCGCCCACACCTACGAGCAACATTCAGATCACAAGCGAGATGAGTTCAATGACATTCACCATAATATAGACATAATTGCTAATGTCCCTTATATGTTCACATTTTGTGAATATTCTATGTTTTTAACTGTAAATCGATCGGTTTTTAGTTATTTCGATTGTAGGTGTTTTTTCCCGCTATTTTCTGCTAGAAATAAACATAATCTGCAGTATGATTTATATTGGAATTTCTGATACGGATTGGATGTAAAAATCTGGTAGGTCTATCTGCTCCAAACAAGATTTTTTACAAAAGGTTTTTTTGAGAGGTTCAATGGCACTGAAATAAATAACATAGGTAATCATAATGCGTGAAATATAAAGTATCCGCCACAAAAACTACAGTAGGTAACTTAATATTATTGACTTCAAGTTTTATTCTGATTAACATTTTCGTCTTAATAGTTACTACAATATAATTATGAATTAAGTTTCTATATTACATATACACAAATAAATCAATTAATGGCTAAGATAACATTCGCTTCGTTCGATTACATGATTCACTTTATCCTAACCAAGTCTATAGTTCGTCTGAACAAAAAATACTTACTGATAAAATAAATATAATTAGGTAGGTAACTTTAATTCTCACATTATGATATAACACAGATCTATATGATTAACATCAATTTATTGGTCTAGGGTCGTACGGTGTGGCATCGTGGCCTACATACCTATTGTTTTTGCGAATTTGAAAGCCTTCGCCTGGCGCCGTATTATAATAAATAACTCTACGAATACCAAATGGGTCCACATAACCGAAACTACCTGTTCTTTCTTTCGTGCCTCCGGTTTCTTCTTCATGGTATTGCTTGGGAAGATAGTACCGGAAGCCGTTTCTCCTGAAAGCGACTCCATCGTATGAGGAGAATTGAGGGGTGTATCCATCGCCGATTTTAGCATCAGGTCTCTGTTTCCGTTGCCAATCACCAGCGTGTCTATAAGAATTGGGATTGAACACATCATGTCTGATGCTATCACTGGCATAGTAGCCGTCGTCTAACGTGTTAGTATTTGAGGAATCGTAGTCGTAGGGACTCGCTGTTGAGGAAGCTTCATTGGTTGTGATCGGTGGGACGGTTGGTCTGAAGTTGTAGGTGGTTGACGAATCGATGGAGTTAGGTGAGACGAACACTTGTGGTGTGGAGGTTGGGTGTAAGTAGGCGGGTGGAGGAGTCACGGTAACTTCCGCGGGGAAGGATTGTGTGGAATGTGGAGGTGCAAGCGTGGTAGAGAGGACTCGCGGAGGCGCGCGTGTGCGCTGTACCGCGGGCGCCGGTGCGGGAGTTATGCCATAACCAGAATCTGTTGGTGCTGTTTTTGCGATGTTCAATGATTCCTGAAATGAAACATTACGTTAGTCTATTACTCAAACATTACGAACTTTATAAATATTTTAAATAGTTACATACTCCGATTGGTCGGTTCTCTCCAACGTAAACCGTTTTTGATTTGTAGATTCTGTATCCTTCGCTGTCTGCTATGTAGTCTTGAAGTCGTAAATATCCATTAGCATCAACCCAGCCTGTCGTACCTGGAAATTTAGAATGTAATAAATCATTTTTGTATGTATTTCCTTGGAATAAGAGCATTCCCTGATCCCATCTTGTAGAGTTACCATATTGGGTTTAATTATAGCCACAAAACATGTTACACAGGCAGAGTGTAATAACTTAATGTGTAGGTACCGTAAATAACATCACTTAATTTTGTTTATTTTTCGGGTTCCATACTTAAAAAGGTACCAAATAAACCATTATAGGATCACTCTCGTGGTCTGTCTATCATAGCCTTATTTTCTCTGAATTTACTAAACCAAAAAAGTTAAAATTTAATTTATGTACTGAGTTATGTAACCCTATCGGACATATAGCGTTAATAAAAAAAAACTGATTTTGGGGGATTTTTGAGGGGCAAGGTAGAAAATAAAATAATACTTGTATCAAATGCATCATGTGATATCAATATAATATTTTGAAATGATAAGTTTACAAGATTTGAAGAAAAACATACGAAAATGTCAATTATCTCAGAAAAAACTGAGACAAATATTTTTCAAAAAATGCTGTACTTATAGTGGGCCTCACTCATAACGATTTATTTCTAAATGAAAATTCTTTAGTCTTTAAATTCACACGGGAAACGGAAAATATTCATAAAGTGAAAATGCGTATAAAATGTGTTGATGTGTTATGGTACGTGTGCGGAAACCTCTCCACACAAGTCGGACTCGCACTTGACCGGGTTGACAGCTCAAACTTCAAACATAATTTAACCGGTTCCTCAATCAGAGGAAATCCAGAAATTGCAATTGACTTTGAAAGGACCTTTTTAGATGGTCGGTAGTTGTATTATGCAAATTTTTTTTTACCATTTCGGTATTTGTCAACTTTACGGTTCCTGTCCAAGAGCTCCATTCGATAAACTACTCTGCAGCGTATACAGGCTGTTTTTTTAAATGGGACAGTATGGGGATATCCGAATCCATAAGAGATACGGGAAAACTGTCTTTGGAACCATTTGCTCATTTTGTATGAAAACGATTTTGGCATAGTTATTTTTTTGGTCAAGCGTGAGTTCTCCATAAAAATGAGTTGTTTTGATCAAAACTTTTTTTAATGCGTATCGACTCAGTTTTATGTAAGGATTGTTTCATTGTATGGGAAGAAAAAAATCTAAGCAGTAGAAGTTAGTCAAATTTAATAAAATGTTTTCTCATACAATTTGTAAGCAATCTGGTACCTATTTATCATTGGTTATCATTTTGAAAATTTATTGCGATAGTTTTACTAACGTGGGTACCAGATTACTTACAAATTGTATGAGAAAACATTTTATTAAATTTGACTAACTTCTGCTGCTCAGATTTTTTTCTTCCTATATAATGAAACAATCCTTACATGAAATTGAGTCGAAACGCATTAAAAAAATTTTTGATCAAAAAAACTAATTTTTATGGAGAACTCACGCTTGACCAAAAAAATAACTATGCCAAAATCGTTTTCATACAAAATGAGCAAATAATTCCTAAGACAGTTTTCCCGTATCTCTTATGGATACGGATATTCCCATACTGTCCCATTTAAAAAAAACACCCTGTATAGTATATACCCACCATGGACTTGGATAATAAGTCCATGATTCCCACACACTTATGATGTTTAGTGACAAAAACCGTAGAGAAAAAGTCTCTTATGACCTCAAGCACAAACCCACGTGATAAAGCAGATTTTGGTCATGCGAATTTTATGGGGATTTTGTCGCCGATTTAAAATAACCTTTACGCAGACTGAATTTATACTGGTGTAAAGTTTTTCATCGAATAGGCCCATGACTACAAAAATTCAAGATGTTGATCTGGCCTCTCCTTAAATTACATCATAAAAGGCATTTATTTTTGTCTTTTCGTGTGACCATTGAGATAGTTATTTATTATAACAATAACTAAATTACAACAGCTTACCAACAACAGATCCATCTTTGAGTCTTCTCTCCTTTCGATATTGCCCGTTGTGTGTTTGGTAGATGAAGTACCGGTCTTCGTCTCCATCTGTCTGGATGTGGAACTGGTCAGAGTCCTGCTGGGGGCTGTAGCCGTCCAACGCAGCCAGTGCGCTACAGGCACAGACCTGGAAGCAAGGAAAAGGAGTTGGTATAATAGCAATAGTTAACTTAGACACCGAAATATTAACTGGGTAAGTTTGAATCTTCAAACTCGTAATACTCATGAGCAGATTAACCTATTACTAGTCCCACTTGTAGAAAAGTTTTCTTTTCGTTTACTCGTGTCTACGTGTAGATACCTAATAGAAAAAACCGCAGTGTTGTAGATTTTAGACGAGGCCTCCGCCATATAATGCAATGGGGGAATTTGCCATAACCACCATGCCTGCACTGAAAAAAATAAGCAGTATACCCAATCGATTTTTCGGTAACCATTATTGCTTTGGGCAGTAAAAATGGAGCCAATTGACTTGACAATTAAATTTAACTGGGCGGAAAACAGTTAAGTTGTAACAGTAGATTTTACTGTGTCACTGTAATTGTTTTCAGCCTTAGTTAAAGTCAGAAAACGGTAATACGTATCGGAAACTGATTGTTACAGTGAATAGTAATGTTCAATCATTTCAAATAACTGTTATGCTTCTTACTGTTTCTGAACATTTGTTTGCACGTTTTGAGATCATTTATTATTAATTAAAAATCAGTTTTCTTTACCGTTTTTTTTAATGTCCTCGCACATTTAAAATCCACGTTTTATTTTTTTCAGTGTGGCAGGCGGATTCATGACCGTAGTATTGGTGTTGAGTACTCAGGTAGATGCTGCTGCCCATCGCCTGGTGTATCACTTAGTCAACATCTACGGGAAGAGACGAAGGGGTCATACTTACCTTTAATTTTTAACTGATTTGATTTTAGCAGTTTAAGTATTAAATACCCCTACTACTTTTTCATTAGACACATAAAGATTATAATCGGAATTTTGGAGTGCCTTCTGTACCAAGTGTTTTTCTTGCGCCTTATAACCACTTACCTTGGCTTACATTGTTCGCCAAGTTATTGGGTAGGTAAACTATGAAAATACTGAATCTAATGCAACTCATGCATTCTATTTTGAAACTAAGAAAGATTCAATTTTATCGTATAAATAATACCCATACATTGAACTCGTTACATATTAGTTGGTAGTAGTTAGTGCATGCATGGTACCGTCTAAACTTAAAAAAACAACTTTAAGATAATAGTGACAGCAATAGAGTTACCATCGAAGGGAGTTATCATTGATACCAATTTTTTTTGTTATACTACTAGGCAAGCAAACTAGCATACGGCCCGCCTGATGGATATTAGTGTTAGGATATAGGATTGAGTGAGGCCACCAGGATTTGACCTATGGACGTTTTATCGTACGTTTTATCGGACGTATGGGGTTTTATTAATATCTCTTACTACACTTTTTTGAATTACGTTGCAAATGAAGGTTTAGTATTAATAGTCTAGTAGAGTTACAATAGTACCTTAGATGCAAGGTCTGTTGATTATGTACTAATTATGTTCTCATAAATCGCTAGGAGCGTGGGAGAGCATTGTTTGTGAACAACCGTTTATTAGTAGCGGCTGTCGGTGCCAAGGACTACATTAAAGCTGACATTGCTGCTTTAGAAAACTCTATGTCCGTGTAATTATTTGAATGTGGATACTCGCATCTGTTGCCGTGTTGTGCCCAGCTTATGAATAGACTCCTCTTTCAACTCCTATGAATGTAGTAAAAGCCTTACTATGGGATTACACCAGGGGATGGACAACAGTATCCGCCTGAGTACTTAACACCAAACTGCGATCACCAATCGCCACGCGTGGTGATTATGGCAAATCCCACCATTGTATTCAATGGGAGAGGACTTGTCCAGCAGTGGACGTAAACAGGCTAGTGATGATGACTCGTACAATATATAGAGACATTTTCAGTTTCTATGAAACATGAATGTGATCCATCCTGCCAGAATTTATTATTTATTTAGTCAATTTTACTGTTGGAAAGTTGCTCTACCCATAATTGTATTGTCTGATACAGTACTCTACTAACGAGTATTCACGAATGTAATACTTATGGGTTAGTATCATGGTTAGTTTTGGTACACTATATACACGACTGTGGGTGGAAATTCCACTTAGATAAATAACTCTATCAGTCACTACCATGAAATTAGTTGTTTGCTATTTGTATCAGTTACACAATAAGTTTAAGTATTTCTTTGGACATTTGGGTCTTCTCATGTGCATTATGCGTAAAATCGGGCAGTTGAGACAATGGCTTGCCTTTGCCGCGGATTAGGGACGGAATCAGTAATTTGCCGAACAATAGATGTTAACTGAGCCCTGAAGGCTGTGATGAAGCAATAAGCATGGACCTTCTATTAATATAGAAAAAAATACGGAAAGTTAATATTTATACAGATGTCTTGAGGGACTGCCAATATCTTAAAAAACATAAAGAGAGAGCATCTTCAGAAAAATAATTTTACCCAGTTAATTAACGCAAATTTATCCACGTATGTGCAGGCGTAGTATTCTTAATCATTCATTAATTGCATGCATAAGGTGCCGGCTCGGTTCCAATTATTCAGAAATGCCATGCTCCAATTTATTTTTGAAAATATTGTCCAATTTGGTTCGAGAAAATATGATTTGACCATAGGTTAACGTATTATTTGACTGATTGATGCAACTGCCAAATGAAAATTCAACTAAACATAATTTTTCATTTAAAACTCCGACTTCCGCCATCGTATTCGACAAAATA
Source organism: Epirrita christyi (assembly GCA_951392215.1). Lineage (NCBI taxonomy): Eukaryota > Metazoa > Arthropoda > Insecta > Lepidoptera > Geometridae > Epirrita > Epirrita christyi. Next base: position 8,376,369 of record OX595839.1, on the reverse strand, counting down.
ATTTTGGATGAAAAAAAATTATGAAAGAACCATAGTGGTGAAAGGATTATGATAGTTTCTGAATGCATATGCTTGGTGTCTTGCTGAAAATATCAAAATCGCCATATGTATGCCTACAATATTTGAGGAGTTCCCTCAATTCCTCATGGATCCCATCATCAGAACTGGATTCTGAAAAAAATGGGACCAATCTGGAAGTATCTCTATTCAAAGATTCAAGAATTTTCCAAATCGGTTCATAAATGCCGGAGATATGCGGTAACAAACATTAAAAAAAAAAAAAAAAAAAAAAAAATACAACTGAATTGAGAACCTCCTCCTTTTTGGGAAGTCGGTTAAAAATACTGCGATGAGTTTATCGGCCAACCAACCATTAGAAAGCCAACGACCTGAGAAATTTAACTACTCCTAACAATTACCTAATTTATTACAAATTGTACAATATGCCACAATAATAATTAAAATAATTAGTTGATCAAACGATCACACGTTCTATACCTACCTGGTAAAGCCTTTATGGCATCAACGCCTACCTGAAATTCTGTGATGTGATCATGAATTCAAAGAAAAGTCTGAGTAATAACCATGTAGGTAAATCTAAGGACTCACAAGGCAATAAAGTTTGATGGCTAAGGAAACCTATAAGAATGATGATGTTAGGAGTGACCACTGAGGCCTTATTTAGACGATACTTGTAGAATACCAATTAAGTTTATTGAATACGACCTATAGGCAGTAACAACCGCAGCCTCGGGACCTACGTGGGCAGATAACTAAGGACCTACGCGGAAACATCATGCATGGCTGATTAGACAACGCATTGAATAAAAAAAGACACAGCTACATGTTTTATTTGTTCCGAATTCATAACACTTCCGTGATTCGAGCGTTATTCTATAGATTTGGATTTCATGCGTTGTTAAAACATTGCATGATGATCTGCAGTGGTCAAGGTTGGTCATTCGACCAGGAATTTCAAATACCTGTCTCTTTGCGTCATTTCAACATAGCAAATTTTTTATACTGTATATATGTCTATTTAATTAAAGGAATTAATCACGGAAAGGTTTTTTTTGTTGTAGAAATATGCCGTAATATTTGATTTACTTTGAACCAGTCACTGGTGTCAGACTTTGGCTTTTTCATATCGTGTAAATTGTAACTATTTCCCCTCAAGCTACTGCTAACTTGCTAATGGACTGACAACGCGAGTTAGTGACTCAATAGACAATCCTAAATTAAGCTTTAAACCACTTGCTAAAAAGTTTATTTATCCACTAATTCTGAGTTCATTGAACGTCTACTTTGGATACCTATTCTAGCAGCTAGATATACTACACCTAATCTTATGCCATTTCACGAAAATTTTATTAAATCGAAACTGTTTATCTGTTGGTGTTTATCTGAGTACCTACCTATACCTAGAGCACGCAGACGTTATATTTTCCTCTTGCATTAATTAAGTATTGGAGATTATGAAGCATTGACAAAAACCCCTAAACACTGAAGAAGCGTAGTTAGTGCAGGAAATACTAAACAATTGAAGATCACAGCATTGATAATACTGTAAATAAAAACACACAAAACCCCAGTTTAATTATCAAACAGACAGCTCTGACTGACTTTACTTGTATAATTAAAACAATTCGTTGCACATACTAATGATTTATTGGTTATCTGTTTTTCTAACATCTAAAGTACCTAAACAGGAACGTTTGTAAAAAGTTAAAGAATAGCAAACAATGGAAAAGATGAAAAAAATCAAGTCACCTTTGGCATAGGAATTCATCTCCATTCGCATCATTCGCCACTTCGTAGCTAATAGTAAGCTAAGGTGATGATAATGGTAAAGTTGTTATATTTTGTCTTAAAAAATCTTGTCTTGTACCCAACGATCTTATAATACACGTATTATAAGATCGTTGCTTGTACCTATTTATTTTTAACCCTCGATTAAACAAAAGACGGTTATAAAGAGTCTGTCTGTCTGCTTGTCTGTGGTCTCATTGCTCCGAACAGAAGCTGCGTTTTTTGTATGAAAGCTGGTGTTTTGAGATGTTTGATGGAAAAAGGTACTGATTATGCCATTGCCAGGATCTTCAGCTCTGAATACTGTTTTTGATGAGATCTTAGGCATTAATGCAGCTAAAAACAGTTTGAATAAAATGCCCGATTTCAATTGTAATGGACTGAAGTTAAGATGACCAAAAAAAACAGGGTGCAGGGACTGCAGTTGGAAACTCAGAGATTGAGCTCAAGCATCCAATGTAACACACATGGTCCCCAGGATCAGATGATGACCAGCAAAGATGAAAGTGGTGAAGCCGTTGCCGTCAGTTGAGAGTTTTGAATGTTGTTTGAACTTACCTTATGACCGTTCCTATAAGTAAAATTGTTGCACTTTCTATTGTGAGTCTCGAAACTATTATAAAATTGATTCCGGTTACAATTAATGCCGGTTTAACCAGATGATCTACTCATGGAACTACATTACTTTAATCATCATTAGTGACCCATTTCGAAATTCCTTTACTTTGAGTACCTACATATAAGAGACTTGCAATGTTAAATTTGCATCAGTGTTCTATTTTTACCTCCATAGACTCGAACAGCAGCAACATGAAATTGGTAAGATAAAAATAATTTCTTTTTAGCTCTAAAGAGGGTATTCTAGTGTTTTTTTCTGATTGACTTTAAATGGTTTGACGACCTCTGTGGCGCGGCGGGTGAAGGTTCGCCTGCGACGCAGGAGGTTGCGGGTTCGATTCCCGCCTCGGAACTCGATATTTGTACGATCTGCAGATATTTGTTCAGGGAGTTCTGGGTATTTTCTATGTATAATAAAAAAATATCTATCTATATAATATATTGTATTAGTATATCAGTTATCTAGTACCCATACCACAAGCTCTGCTTAGCTTGGGGCTAAAAAATGATGTGTGAAAAGTCCAGTATTTATTTATTTATTTATTAATGGTTAAAATCTCCACAGTTTGTGGTTGCCTGTTTCATCACCGCGGCCGTAGCAGCGTCAAACATAGACCCTGAGACCGCCGCCCGGCGGGCCCTCCCAGCCTTGCAGCACGAGGAAGTCCACGACGAGTTCGGCCAATACACTCTGCGCTACGTCACAGCTGAAGGTACCATCGTCTCCGAAAAAGGACGTCTAATCCCCACTCCGAACGGAAAAGCCTATGTCCTAGTAAAAGAAGGCGAGACTAGGTACATTGGAGACGATGGAAAGACCTACATCACGAAGTATTCTGCCGGCCTCGATGGAACACATGTGGAAGGGACGCATTTACCAGTTTCTGTCGTTGCTTGAGTGGGTTCGGCTCCAACTACTTAATAAATTAATTTGTAGCTAGAATTTCTTAATTTTTATTTTTTTGTGAAACTGATGATTTTTTGGTCACCCTTGATGGGAGGTATAGTGCATCTGAAAAAAGCTAAATATGATAATAGGGAGAAAAAACTAGCGTGATGGAAGGATTCAAAGCACCTTGTAAGAAGACTCCTATTTACTTCCTTATCTTTATTACTTTATTAATTTCCAAGTCTTCTTCCTTCTTGAGGAAAATACTAAGAACTGTAATTTATGTTGGGTATCAAGCGACCAATTTAGAGTATCTTGACTTGTCTTTGTTGTTTTACCTGTTGGTCAAAATGTTGCACCTTACTCAGATAGGACGTCATCGTTTGTGACTCATCAGACTATTAGTGAACTGATTACCATAAATGGAAATTAAATTTGTACCAGCTGAAAGCCGGTTTAGGCGAATTGTTTGCATGGTTTATGAGTTAACCCAAATGAAACAGAATAAGGACAAAAATAAAAACGCCGTCGGCGCTTTAAAAAAGTTTTCAATAGGATATGAGGCATGGAATACACATTAATGGAAATCTTGTATTCTTATCTCCATTCCCAGGATACGAATAAATAGAATATTAACTTTAATTTGATGCCCGTAAAAAAATGTGACGGATGAAACACAATCAAATCTTCCGCGTTCAGGATTTTTTGCTATTAGTTTTTATAACGAAGTTGACGTATGCATGGTCATCAATTTACAATTAAGATATCAGGGTACAGAATAAATTAATATTAGCTATTGTGACAAGCTTGTCAAGAATCAAGATACAACATTAACAAGGTATAGTAGAGTTTATAAAGGTGTGCAAATTGTACTTATGTGTGGGTTGTGAGTTATTTATCCACGTGTAGGTAATTGCGATTCGGAATTGATGGGGGCGGTTGACAAGGTGTACACTTTACTTATTGTATATACCAGTGTTTCTAAAACATTTGCTTGGTAGGGTGCGTCTTGGTAGTTCACTGGTAGTTTAAAACTGCACGCCAATTTTGACGCAATTGACATAAGCTTGACGTTCGAAAACGGTCCTTGTGGTTATGGATTATGGAATATATTACAGAAACAGGAACAGGAACAGGAGTAATTTAATTTTATATAAGACGTTTCAAAATGATCCTTGTGATTTCAATGAATAAAGTTCATTTTGACTTTGACTTTGACTTTTGATTATTTTGACGTAATGAAATAGTAGAGCGTTCTGTTTTTGATTAGAAGTACTCTACAACAAACATATTTTTTGGAAAGTAAGTTTTGATCTACACGGTTCGACTCTACATAAAATTTTATAGCTTAGCTTTTAAAAAGTCATAAAAAAGTCGTAATGAATCTTTCGAGATAATAAACAGCTAAACAGCGTGGTCGCGTTGGAACAGGAGTAATTTTAGTTTATAAGACGATTCAAAATGATCCTTGTTATTTCAATGAATAAAATAATTGTGATTTGATTTGATTTAAACTAATAATCTATCCAAATAAATCGATCACATAAAACATTTTATACTTTTTAAGTTAATTGCTTCAATTACTCATGCAATTCACTGATTAACATTCTCTGGTCTCGAGTCCGTGGGTGACCGTAGAAGGCCGTGGTGGTCGCCCACGATCTTAGGTTCTAGGGCACAAATTCGCATTGACAAAAACACCTCGTTGATTGAATTTAACATTGCGATCATTTCTGATTTGCCATTACCGGCTAGTAAAAATTTACAACAGTGGCTGAGAAACGAGAGAGTGCGGGCTCGATTCCCAGGACAAAATGTCTGCATGATCTGCTATATATTTGTACGTTGCACCGGGTTTAGGATACCAACGACATTGAGGTCAGGACATTATCACCATCATTATCATCAGCATATAGAAGTTCGCTGGTAGACATATCCCCCATAGAATGCCACGACGAATGATCTAATGTCTTTAGTCCATCGAGGCCTTCATCCAGGGGTTTCAGGGCTATGCATGATACACCATTGTTTGTTTTTTGTTTGCGCAATTTGAATAAGTGTTTGAATGAAAAAGCCAAATTATATGTTTAAAAAGCTTAAAAAAATAACGTAGTTAGGTACTCTCGTTGCATCAAAAATCTAGGTTAGTGGGTGTGCTTTAAAATTGATGTTCTTAGCACTTCCATGTTAGAAACGCAATAGAGTCGCAATCACAATGTATTATACTGGTTTTAAAATATGTGGTAAGTTTGCAGTGATATTTATATGAGACCTACTTCATACAAATGCAGTAGAGCAGGGCTCTATTTGAAGAAAAACTAAAAACTCTATCTGCGTTCTTCAATGTGTGGCTTTTGTTTTAATTAATCGAACGTTGTCGAGTAAAAGAAGACCCTCAATTTATCCCGTTTTACAAAATGAATAGGTAAATACTTAAAATCTATACTGCTTTAATCTAAAAAATTCACATGTGCACCTCATTGACATCCTTGTTTTTAACTTAAAGGAAACCTAAAGCCAGACGGAACGAAAAACATAGTTTTTCATGAATATAAAACTGCTAGTCATATCATCATAAAATTTTGTAGATATAATTGAAAAAGACATTAAGGCACGAAGTATTAAAAAAAAACGAGAAGATTTATGAATTATAAACAAAAAAAAACAAGTATTATTCAGCCGAAAAGTTGTACGTGTAAACCTTAAATTCAGTCAATAGTTTAAAATTTCCCAGTATAATAAGCCTTTGGTTGGTAAAATTTATACATTTTGCTGCCCAAAATGTATAAATTTTACTAACCATGGTAAAGTTAAAAGGGTTTTAAAAGACCCAAACTGCTTTTAAAAGTGAACATGAAGACAAATGATCAGTGGCTAGAAAACTCATTAGATGTATTTGTCCATTTAAGGCGTGCAGTGCATTTAGTGGCGACTGACTGGCGGTGGGTTGTCGTTGCATTGAAATGCCTCACTGTTTGTATGGCCCTAATGTCGTTATTATAACTGTACAGTATTGCAGCCACCATTCAGTTCACAGGCGCATAGAAACCTTATTCTAGGTATTTTTGTTATCTAACAGCTGGGCTATTGTATCTTTAAGCAGAATAGTTTACATGGAAATATTTTGCATAAAACCTCTTACTCACTTGTTTCTTTAACTTGTTAAGGTAGACGCAATGAGAATCAGCCATCTGGTAGGTATCTCAATTTTAATGTCTGCTGAATGTAATGTATTTGGGTAAGTAAAACAAATGTTACTCAACTATACCTAGCGTGGAATTTCCCATTATTTGGAACTCAATAGTGTCAAAAGGAAGTGCCCCAATATTCACAGACAGAAATATTTAAGTATAATTAAAGTGGCACAGTTATTCTGTACTTTGTGCCAAGTTCCGTAGAATGAAAGTGATGTGCACTCGACATAGCGCAGGTTCTCACGCGACGAAAGCATGACGTAATTGTTCGCCGCAGCCATACTTAGCAACTCGATTTTGTCAAGATAAACGAACAAAGTTGTTAGATATTCAGGCTCACTTCAACCACGGATTAATTCTTGATATATATAAAAATTCTAACGTGTAAGTAAAACCTTATTTCTCTGATCAATCGGAGTTTCGATCGGAGGACCGGGAAAGACCCATCAAAGCGAGCTTGCTTTTATCTGGCTCAACTCAACGCATTAGTATTGCTATTCAGCATGGCAATGCAGCCAGCATCTTGGGGATGCTTCCATCTGGTAGTGATTTGGATCAGTTGAGCTATCTAAAGATCAACTGCGTCATTTGTATTTTTTAAAATTTGTATTTACTTGTATTTCCTACTTGTATTATTTTTTCGGTAAGTAAACTCTTTACTCTGCATATTTGATCAAGACGCAGAGATTTTGAATAAATATACTAACTTTTAAATTAAAGTTTCATTTTAGTATAAGATTTATGATGACGTTAATCTGAGTATGTATGCATGATCAAAATTTCATGAAGTGTGTCAGTCCAAGTCATAATCAATCTCTGTTCCATAATTCATTCAAATTCCTTATGACAAACTAACCTTTAGGACCATTCGGTTGATTTTGAAAAATGTTGCTAACATCCGAACTTTCGCATTTATAATATTAGCAGGCTAGTTTTAATAATAATAATAATAATCACCTTAAGAGGCTCTCACTAAATGGGTCAGATTCAGATTTTTATAACGAGTTTTAAAATAAATCAGCGTCATAATAATAAATATCATAATTTTGATGATCTCTGGCGTTGTAAATAAAGTGTCATTCGAATTTAATAACGGGTCCTTTGTGCCATGAAATGAAATAATAATTCTTAAATAACTGCTCAATTTACCTACTTTATTATGTTATGTAAAATTTTAGAACAAAATCATACATAGTTATTTTGTATTTGAAAAATTGGGTAGAATCCACCGAATATTCACACACACACAATTGAGCAATTAATCAAAATTATTTTCGTGAGAACTAAAAATAAGTTGCTTTTAAGAAGATGTAACTATAATTAGAAAAAAAACCTCTGTATATACATCATCATTATCATCATCATACCTCTGTGGCACGGCGGGCGAAGGTTCGCCTGCGACGCAGGAGGTTGCGGGTTCGATTCCCGCCTCGGAACAAATATTTGTACGATCTGCAGATATTTGTTCAGGGTGTTCTGGCTATTTTCTATGTATAATAAAAAATATCTATCTATGTAATGTATTGTATTAAGTATATCAGTTATCTAGTACCCATAACACAAGCTCAGCTCTCTGGTAGGTAGGTACTCTTAATAAATTCTGTGCAATAGAAAACGCCAGCTATCAACAACCTTGTCTTAGTTAAATGTTTCCTTCCCTCAAAATCATACAGCAGGTTCTTGTATGAACGTTCAATTTTGCCCCAATTTGCTAATATCTGTTTCCGCACCTTACTTTATGTAACATGTAACAAGCCTTTCAATGCTATTCTATTTGAGTCGAAACAAACAGGTATATGAAACTTGTCTTGCAATTCAATTTAATTGGAAATCGCAATATTTCGCAGGATATGTAATAAGTAAAGTAGATCAATTAAAGTATATATCTGTTCTTTATTTTTTGCTTTTCTATCTGTGTTATTAATTTTATTGAATGGAATTTGAAAGTAGGTAAGAATAGTTAGAACGAATTTTTTTTGTGGGAGCGTAATAACTGCTCGATTCCTTGTATTTTATTTAATATCTTTTAAACTATGCATCTTAAAACTATAATAAAAATATGTGTATATTATGTAGTTAGTATGTAGTAGTTATGTTATAGTTTAATTTGATTATGTAGTATGTCGTGTGTAGTTTGTAATTAGTTTATTTACGCTATTCGTCCATGATTGGGTTACCTAATTCTGTATATGTACTAAATTTCAACTATTTTAGTCCAGTAGTTTCGGAGAAAATAGATACCAGAGTGTTCCCATAATGGTTCCGTTCGTACTATTTGAGGTATGGAACCCTTAAAACTATTTCTACAATTATGGATAAGGCTCTCCTTAAAAAAAATGTGATAGGGAAAATAGTTTTACGTAAATTAATGTCATACAAATAGAGCAATGTGTATTTAGGTCACTAATGACCACAAAACGCGAGTCGCTAACTAAATTGACATGTCCGTTCGGAAGTGTCATTAGCATGTACCTATTGCATTGAGTTATACAACCAATGTAGCAATACGACATAAACAAATACACTGAGACACTTCGGCATGTCGAAGATAAAGCGCTTTCTAGCGCATTGCTTCATGGACGTCCTGTTTGGACACCCATACATACATAATCCCAAGACTTTGATCCCGATTGAGAATATCTATATTCAGATCGTTGAGGATATCCCACTAGAGCACGTGATTATGTGAATAATGACAATCCCTCTGTCACTTTTTGTAATCGAACCGTGAACCCATCTTTCTAGACAAATCTAGTTCTACAGCCAGTATCAGATTCCTCTATCTAAAAAAATGCTCTAAGACCTATCAAATCTTGCAAACTATTTTCTTTCACAAATCATCATCAATGCACGTGAGTGATTGACTCGTTATGCGGTTAAGGGTAAATAATGCTCTATGCATTATGCAGCACAGATGCTTCATGGCATTAGCTTGCTCCGAATAATTTATAAAACAAAAAGCAATGGGATCACCATGACTGACGCTACCGTGAGCGAGAGGTTGAAGTTCAAAACACCAAGCTAGCACAAATAGAAAACTATTTGTGTAATGAACTCTCGTGGTGTTGAAGTCCCGTAGTTTTATTATTAACAGACTTCAAAATAGTATAAAATAATTACATAAATTCAATATTTATGTTTTTAAATACTCTTTTTAAAGCCCAATACGGCTTTTATTGGATTAAGTACAAAAATAAATGTTTACTGACCCAACCATTTAGGTTTTAGACATCCAATGCTGGGCGTAGCCTCCTCAAAGAATGCTATGAGGCATTTTCCATAGTAAATAAATAAAACAAATAAATGCTGGACATTTCACACAGCATTATCTAGCCCCAAGCTAAGCAGAGCTTGTATTATGGGTACTAGAAAACTGTTTTTTTTATTATACATAGAAAAATACCCAGAATATCCCGAACAATTATCTGCAGATCGTACAAATATTTGTTCCGAAGCGGGAATCAAACCCGCAACCTCCTGCGTCAACACGCTTAGTAAGATTGAGGATCACAGGTAGTGGTGCACAGGTAGATGCCGATCCAATGGTGTAATTCCTGAGTCAGCTTTTACGACGTCCATGAAAGCAGACGGATAGGTCCATTCTTTAGGCCGGACACACCACCAACATAAGAAGAGGGAAACATGTGTGCAATTCGAGACAAAAAATGCAAGTTCTTAGAACCAAGGAAGCTGGTAAATATATGAGGTAATTAAGAAAAACTGTTTGAGTACAGGTGCAAGTAAACACATTACGTCTAATTTCTCTTTCCCGCATCCTCGTGATTTTAACTCTGTAATTGGATAGCTTATGCAGTTGAGTATCTACATGCTAGTAGGTAATTATTTGTAACTTTATGGTATATTTCCGTGTTAAGTTACCGAATCGGGTGTGAGGGTTTCTGAGGATGGTACTGCTGACCGCTTTCACTCGCAGACGGAGATAGCACAGCTTCTCGAACTAAGTATGTCTTACGACTTTACGTAAGCCATCGTGACCTAACTTGTTTTATTTCGACACCAATCAAATTCAACCAACCCATTTGAACAGTTCATCATCATCATCAACATCAGCCTATATAAGTCCACTGCTGGACATAGGTCTCTCCTATAGAATGCCACAATGAACGGTCTTGAGCCGCCTACACTCACCAACATTCTGTGATATTTAAAATGTCGTCAGTCCTTCTAGATGGGGGTTTTCCTACACTGCGTCATCCGGTTCGAACAGTTGAATATTCAAAATTCAGATCTTAGCTAAAAAAATTTAAGTTTAAGTTTTTTTTAACCTACAGGTTAGATAGATTTTTTCCGCTATATATTAGAGTAATAAATCAAAGTGGGATTGCATTTCAGAGACTTAAAAACCATTGAAGATGGTTTTTTCCCAATTGATTTTATTAGCACAATTAAGAGAACAACTTAAACATTTTCCTTATTGCTCTATATGAGCTAAGATTTGAAACAATAAAACACAATGTTAATTGTGGTAGGTACTACCATACGTTAAATACCTACTTTGGTTAGAGTATCAAAATATCGCAACCGTATGAATGTTGGTTAATAAATCAAATGTCTGATGATGTAACTTATGTAGTTCAGCCGTTGGAGTAACGAATGACAGATGATTATAACTATTAGAGCAGTTTAGCTCAATGTCGCAAGTCAATGTTATAGTATTGAGATTTTAATGAGCGATCGAGTCGCAAGAGGAGTCGAGTGATCGAGGGTGTGCAGGACTATGTCTGCAATCCCGCTGCCTTATTCAATAAAGTGTAACCGAAATCAAATTAGCCAACCATCAATCAGATCAAATTGACAAAACCGAGATTTCACGCAATTAAAAGTGAATTGAAGCCAATCATCAATCAAGCAGCAATCATATTGTAGAATAGAAAAGAATAATTTAAAATAATAAAAATAAACAAAAGTTAACATGTTAAGTAAAAGTTTTTCTTCCAGACAACCTTAGGACGGAGAGAGATCTGTTATATTAGAAGAATGTAGGTACGTAAATTGTAAAATATTATACGAAAGATGTGAAAGCTAATAAGAATACACAAAAATACGTACGAATAGTAATACCTTAAGTGGAATTAAAATATCAAATGAAATCAAACAATTTTATGAGTAATAGAATTGAAAATTTCGTGGTTGGGAATCATTTTAATGAATATTGGTGTTTTTTTTTTCATTTTGATGAAGAGGCTTCTGAACTCAAAACGTCAGCAAAAGTGACGTAAAAGAGTAGTAATTAGCTGTTTTTTCAATATAAAATTTCATAAGTTATACATAATTGTCAACTTAAGCAATTTCCTCAGATTGTACCTACTTCACGTCTTTCCTCATTGTTAATTAACTTTATACCTGCTCATATTTTAAGTAACCATTAGAGGAAGTTACAACAATAAACCTTCAATGAAGCATGACATTTGTTTCAGAGAATTTCACACATGCCAAGTGTGTTCAAGCATTAGTATTTTCAACGACATTGAACATCTACGTTTATGAATAAAGCCTTGAGTGGGCGAATTTACTGGATATTGTTATGTAACCAGTAGAAACGTACGTACTTGTAAATTAATATTATGTTGGTATTGTAGCAAACGATACTTGCCTATACACTTTTTTTTCTTGCCGATGTTTGCGGGGTTAACCACAATTATTATTTATGTAACTATTTTTTCATTTTGGATTTGTTAACCAGACGACGCAGTAGAGGAAGACCCCCCTCTCGTTGGACTAAAGACATTAAAAAGTCGCAGGAAGTCGGTGGATGGTGGCGGCTGAAGACTGTTCGTCGTGGCATTGTGGAGGTCTATGTCCAGCAGTGGATTTCTGCTGGACATAGACCTCTACAGCTACACTGATGATGATGACGTTAAACTATTTTTGTAATAAATTTACGTTAAATCAAATATTTCTAGAGTACAATATTATGTTGGCAGACAATGTAGGTAAATTATCGGTATTTATGAGCCAATAACGTTATCAGTACCCTTATTACTCATCGAAGTGATTAAAAATAATCATGGGTTGAATGTAAAATAGTTACAAAGACAAGTAGTTTTCAAAGACCATATGTTACTAGAATACAGGCAGTTCTAAAATATATTTTAACCTAAAAGGAGGTTATGCTACAAAAAAGGCATACAACTTTTTTACCTCAAAGAAGAGATAGAACTTAATTTCATGAAATGTTTTCGTTTTGTTGTTTGTGTGCTGTCTCATCTCCATTAGGCTAATCGAACTTATATAGCGATAATAATAGTGACATTCTAGCAAAAGTAAAACACTGACACTCAGCTCACTGAAATAAATAACATGATTAAGTACTCAAATATACCAGATATTCTATATAGTTTATGTAGGTATATTATACTTTACAAGTGACATAAGAAACCCGCAAAATGGGTTCTTGCAATACAAACGTATTTGTGGGTGGACGATTGGACATTGTTAGTGTTAAATGATTCTACCCTACTTATTCGTGATGAGATGGGCTTACAAAGGTCTTGCATTTACAGCAAAACAATGAGTTCATCACCGCAAATGATTTTGACCGACTCTTCAATTTATTTATCCGTCTCGAAGGAACAATTTGTAATAACGTAATGGGCATATACAAACAATTTGATACCCTTATTATAAAATTCATTGTTTTTAAAAACTATGGATAATAAAGCCTTAAATGGGCGATATCACCTTCATACCAGAACATGATGCATCAATTTTATTGAGGAATTAAACCATAAAATGTAATCATTCTACCGCATAAGGTAGCAAAATTGATTCATACTTCTCACAGAAGAAGAAGTAGGTACTCAGTATAATATCATTTGATTTGTGGGCGCCAAATAAATTGCAGCCGTCACATTATTAGTTAAACGTGGGTACTTTTGGTGTAGACCTTGTATTGGATAATCTATCTACAGTGCAGCTGCTGCGGCTGTTTGTGTGGCAAATTAGTTTTATAAAGCGTAACCGTGGCGAGGTGGACGAGAAACTGCGAGGTATGGGTTCGATTTCGTTGCGAAATCAATATTTGCATTATTTGTAAATATTTTTGTTGTGTGGTGTTGTTACTACCTGTGTATATGTGTTGGTCAGAACTACATTCTAGGGTATACTCAAAAAATTCTGGTGACACGCCCCCGCCCACGTCGATTTACTTACTGTCTGGTATAGGTACTGCTGGCTTGTGCATGTTGCATTTGTTTTTTATCTCTCTAGGTGTATAAATGGAATTTCTAAAAAAACCAAGATGGCTGGCGATCTCGACAATGTGCCACAGAAAAAGCCGAGTGTTATATGAGTTGTATGTGATCCTTGGTGAGCGTTTGCGCTCAGTATTACCAGCCAAGGCGAGTGTTGCTCGTTCGTTTGTCATTGCTTGTCAGTCGTGATTACGCAATTTTGTGTTATCAATGGTTTTAATTTAATTGAAGGACCAATAAAATTTATTATGCTTTTTGCACCTCATGCATCTACTTCCCCATACAATAAAAAAATACAAATAAAGTGTTTTTAAATTGGAAATACGGCTAGTTACCACTATTTGTTGTATTCACCCGTCTAGCGTCGAACGCGGTCGCGGCCAGAGCTCAAGATGATTTTGATCTCAGTCTCAAAACGTCAGCAAAATAACGGAAAACAGTGGTAATTAGTCGTATTTTCATTTAAATAAGAGTAAATCCTGTTTCTTAAACTAGCAGCCCGACGTACACATGTTATGGTTTATAGACGACTATGGACCTATTTTACGAAGTTCTGTAGAAAAAAATAAGTTTTGTGTTTTTATAAAAAGAATCATCAAAATCAACTCATAGTTGGCAGAGTAATTGCGATACAAACATAAAAAACATACGGTCAAACTGAGAACCTCATCCTTTTTTGAAGTCGGTTAAAAAGGAGAATACTTTTGCTTTAATGCACATGGAAAAATCAAGCCCAAAGGCGAACTTACTGCTAATTAGCATATTGTAAATATAGAAAATAAATTAAGATTTGCCATCGACGGATACGTCTTGGAGGTAATCATCAATATCATCAAAATATCTTTTACCAGCGTTGCTATAAAAGCAAAACTCAATCCTCATAGATAACTTTAATCGCTAAATGAAACAGTGCAATGTGTGTGAATGAATTGGCTTGCGTGATGATGACCAAGCATCTAATAGTGTCACATGCAATATTAGCAACTAGCGATGCGCGCCGGCCTTGACTTCTCGTACTCTTAAAAACACGCAATTTGCTGTCCTATTAATTTTCTTCATAACCGTTTATGAATAGTGCGAAAAATTACATATTGTATTAAAAGCTAAGAAATAAAATAAGATAAGAATTTAAGATGGTTATTGTTTTCTCACCAAATCCAGGCAGATTATTACAAACAGCATCTGCAGTCGTTTAGACGTCCACTGCTCGATGAGTCACCCTCCATAAAATACAATGGTGGGATTTGCCATAATCACCACGTTTGGCAGGTAGATTGGTGATCGCAGTATTGGTACTGAGTACTCAGGTGGATGCTGCTGCCCATCCTCTGGTGTTATCCCTTAGTCGGCGTTTACGACATTCATGGAAACAGACGGAGGACTTTTAGGTTTATTTATAGAAAAATATATGCAATATAAACATTATACCTATTATATGCCTATACTCTATTATGCAATACATACCAAAAATAAAATGACAACAATGACTAGCCTTTAGAAACCCAAACGGTATGTAACACAATATAGGGACTATACATTGAAAATTTAATTTTATTCACGTTATCGTACCAATAATAAATTTATACAATGTTTAACTAAATCATTTCACTCTTTCTTCATTAGCTACTAAATGAAACAGCATTCTTGCATGTACTTCATTTACATTGAATGAATCTTTGCACTGCTATGTGGGTGACCTTGTCACTGCATTCTTTCTGAGCCTTCTAGTAGTCAAACCACTTTAAAAAGGTTTTAATTAAGGATTATAATTTAGTGTAGAACATTTAGGGTTAGAACATTTTTATTAACGATAATTTAAAATAAAAGACAAACGCTCACATTTATACACGTTGCTTAAATTTAGGCAATGCTTAAAATTGGCCCTGCCTCCGTTTGACATCATTCAGTAATAAGGGATGGCAATATTTTAAGTATTGCCTTACTTATGACAGATTTTTATAAGTAAGCCAATTTGTGTTTACAATTCAATCGGTAACTGTACCTTTTTCTTCAATGTCTATTGTAGACGCTTCAGAGAAAAGCTAAATGAGTAGGATCATAAAGTAGAAGAAAAGCATGCTTATTCCTACTTTAAGTAACTCGCTTCAGCTTGTGATTTGCAGTCTATGTGACCTAGACCGATATGCGACGTGACGGTCAACTTTTAATCCAAGCAACGATGACAAGATAATTAGAGTGCGAAATGTTGTACATAAATCTGTTTACATACTTACTTGCATTATTGGAGAACAAACAGTCAACAGTCTCAGTAGTCGTACTACTGAGGAAGTCAGTGACCTTAAAGTGATCTGAGAAAATAACTAGGTAAAAAAGCATCAGTGGGGTTCCACAAAGAAATTATGATAAATTCCAAAAACATTACGATCGTCATAACGGTGCCACTCAATACCCTTATCTTAGAAAAGTCTGGCCTAAAAGTTACAAACAGTAAAAGTTACAAACTACTGTATAGCTACAGTATTTCCAGTAGCAACTACTGTAAAAAAAATATCCCTCCATGACTTCCGTGGCGCAGCGGGCGAGTAGCAAGCTGAGATGCGAGAGGCAAAGGATCGATTTCCACTGCGGGACAAATGTTTGCATGATCTGCAGATATTTGTTCTGGGTATGTTGTGGTACCACGTTACTCGTAGTTCCTGATACCCAAGACAGAATTCAAGTGTTGAATCAGGACTATGTATGTGTTCTACACGTTCGTTCTTCAAGTCAATGGTTTTGGTCTGGTTATAAGGTGGTCCTAAAAAAGATTTGTGTTACCCGATGGCGAAAGAACCATTATGAATTGTAAATTGAAGTGAGAAGTCTAAAATACATAATTCGAAACTCAATAAATCGTATTCAACTTGAACAATGTGACGAAAACATGTTAAATGCTTAGTTACATAACGGCGTACATCTTGTGACATTGAATTTATTAATACAAAAACGGTTTTTGTTGGTAAATATTTCCGATGGCTCATGTTTCATTATGTTTGCTTATTATTATATTCTTTTGTTACTTTTAAGTAAGTACTCAGTTTAATGTAGAGCACTGTAAGAAGCCTCATTATAAAGCCAAACTTCCAATTGAAAATTAAAAATAACTTTTGAGAAGAAGTCTCTTGGCAAGATTTTTGTACCCCAATTAAAATGAAGGGCTCATTGTTTCCAAAGTCAAAGCCAAAATTATTTTATACATTGAAATCACAAGGATCATTTTGAATCGTCTTTTAAACTAACCACTCCTGTTCCAACGCGGCCAATCCTAGAAGAAACAGGGCAACTAACTCGGCTTGGCTTGATTTGATGATCCCTCTTGTGTGTAAGTCTAGTCCTCTAAGTGGTAAGCGCCTGTGTGGTGCTTCGATAATAAGGAGAAGCACATAATATAAGAAGAATAAGGCTGATACATAGAAAAAAGCATACAATTTTAGATAGGTAGACATAAGTAAAGAGAATCAGCAAAAGTTCATAAGACAGCACACGCTATGCTTGATATACTTTTTATTTACCTACATAATAATACCATGTAGTTACATTATTATGTACAGATACTTATTAAAAATTTTCATTTTAGCAGGCATGGACAACAGGCCACACGGCTTTATCATTATTATAGTATTATATAGAGTATATTGCGCTTTCTTAATTGGATTATTCCTTATGTAGGATTTAAATCTTCAAATAGGAAGTCTAGATGAACTTTCTGGAAGTTTATCTATAGAACCGTACAGAATTCCCCATAAAAGAGCCACTTACGTTCTTTGATTTAAACTTTGGAATACTTATTCAGTTTACTTTTATTTTTGGGTTTAATACCATGCACGTCACTTGTTTTTCATAAAACTTGGATAATTTTTATTATTAGCTTTTATGTGTTGGTAAAGTTTTTGTAGGTATATTGCGATACTATAACTGTGAGAATACTGATTGATTTTATAAAAATTGCCACCAACTGCCCATTTTTGCTTTTTCCTTATTATTATTTCTTGAACATGGTACAATTTAGTAAATGCTTAATATTATTTGGAGACTTTGGGTGCGGCAGTTACTGATCTACCTACTTATATATGTACTTAGTACATCTTTCTAAAGGAATTTGTGCTTATTAGCACCAGGAAATTGAAGACCCATTTTAAGCTGCTAAGAATGGACTAGACGTAAACATGCATGTAATGTTGTATGTCTAGTCTGAGACATGTAATGGATGGAACCTACATAGGTGCTTACGTGATGCATGTCTCATTCATGAATTGCATTGTGGTGCTAGGAACCACGAAGCGTTTGTTCCGATGAAGGGAACCGATAATAATCGATTAGACAAGGTCGTATTTAAATAAACAGCGAAAGTGAACTCAAGCGTTTATGTACTTGAGCAATGAAAGTGTTTGAGAGTGAAACTATACTTAATTCTAAGCAGAAGTATGTGACATAATTGATTATTAGGTGTAAGCGTGGAGGTTGGTGCTTATGGCAAAGGTGGTATAAAGACAAAATAGAATTAAATCATTGAAATACTCACTTTACGCTATTGAGTATAAAGCTTATCAAAACATTGAAAATACTCATTTAGGTATACTGATGTAGAGCAACACCAGTTGATTTGTTATGTATATACAAAGCTGATTTACCTGAAGATATAGTTAACAATGAAGAAAGAAATAAACAGTGGCCCTGAGAAACTTATTTGCTTGTTTCATTGCAACTGGAGTTTCACTGGTTTTTGTATGGAAGTTTCATACCGTGAATAAAATTAATGCTGACAGCTGTAATCACTTACGTTATTAAATACGTTAACGGAAATGAAAGTGTGCGTACATAATAAGTGTAATAGACGGTAAGCATGGGAACGTTTATGTTACATTTACAAACTAGATTATCATCATAAAGCGTGCGTATTCTATGCTTTACTTAAAAAGTAGAGTACGTAATAAGTTACTTAATACATTTAGTTACAAAGTTAGAAAATAATTGTTTATAAGACATTTAGATTTATTACATAAAACAACACCTAAAAGCCAAATGACAAAACATTCAATCAACGCCCAATTAGTAGATATTAAAACGATGGCTTACATAACTTTGATTCTGCAATGCTTTGGATTAAATTATACTCAACTATAACATTAATGTTATAGTAAAAGTTGACGCAATGCTGCCTTAAAGTAAGTATCCTATGGATTGGTCAAGACTAAAAGTAGGTTAACGAAAATGTCTACCTACATAGTTTTGCTAGATACGTATAATAAAAGTAAAGGTGCTGATTGGTGCGAGTAGAATTTTGCCATTTGATAAATTTTAATAATTTGGTTTCCTGTGAGCAATGAGACTCCCACACAATCAAGTCTTGCATAACGAGGGAGCAAAAAATTCTAAGTAGCTTTATCATGAATCAATCAAAACAGGACATCCTACACAAACTTCTTAAATACTTTAGACTCTAAAGCTCTCTAAAGTTTAGAGATTCATAGTATGACAACATTATTGCATACCATTTAGCAAAAAGTTTTTAATGATATCATCATCAGCCGTTTGAGGTCTACTGCAGGACGAGGCCTTCCCCCATAGAATGCGACAGGGGGGGACGACTTGCCCGAATTGGCAGGTGGATTGGTGATCGCAGTGGATGCTGCTGCCCATCTTCTGGTGTAACCCCTAAGTCGGCTTTTACTACATCCACGGGAGTGTATCAAGTGAATCTGAATCACGGGAAGCTGTTAAGGTGGCTCAATATTGTTTGTCATGGCATTCTAGGAGAAAGGCCTATGCTCAGCAGGGAGGCCTATGTCCAGCAGCGGAATTTTATAATACTCGAAAAAACAGCCAGGTTTTTTTTTCAAAAAACTGAACTGATTTTGTTTAAAATCTTTACTCATCTATTCTATCTAAATGGACGCAGCTGTGTAGGCATATCTATGTTGAGTTCAATGGTCAAGATTATACTCTGATTAGAGTAGGCCTTCAAAAACTCTCTCGATTGTAAACCGTGGTTTTGCAACTGGGTCAAAGCAATATATATCCTGAGATACATGTTTTATGTAAAATTAGTGGGTGTATTCTAATGGTCAGCGTGAGAGTCAGAGTAGATTGGTGAGATCGATTCGCTGTACCTTGAATCTTTAATAAATTTAATTCTGTTACTTAAATAGGGTTGCTACCGCCGAAGAAGATGTTGTCGCTGCTACGTAGGACATAAACTAAAAATACTGATGGAGTTAAAAGAGCTATAGTTTTAAAATTAGAAATCAATATCTTATCTAGATGTACGTAGTAAGCAGCTAAAACAACCCAATACAACAGGTATATTTATCATTTAGAGTGGTTTTAAAAATAATAAATTTAAAGATGAAAAGGGTTCAGTAGAATTCTGCTTCCAGCGCGGTGGCGTCATATGAATAGCTACCAAATAGAACTGACACTGGTGCTGATGTCACACTCAAAGCCAAGCTAAATACCTACTTACTGGCGCATACTAAGCCTGCACTAAGCTGTGCATACTAATCAGTTCGGGCTGGCGCGCGGCGCAGTGGCGCGGCAGCACGCAGGATGTGCACGCTGCTGCCACGTTGATGTAATTTTTTACTCTATCTCATTATGAAGGCAATTTTACCTATTGCAATTGTAATTATTCCTTTTCAATTTTGTACTTACCTTAAGATACAAATTGATGATTTAAAGCAGGTAGGACAACATGACGGATGACAACCCTGTTGGTCGCTGCGGGAGAGCGCAGTGCAGCGGGAAGCGTGGGTGGAAGGTAGGTATTTATCACGGCTGCATCGGGGCATACACAAAGAGAAGTACTACGTAAGTAGCACTTCTAGAGAGTTTTTCTGTTCTATGGTGGCGTTAAGGACACACACACACACACACACACAAATCTGAACCATTTTTGAATCTTTGTGTATGAATGATCCAGCATGATAATATTCAAGCTGTAACACCGTAAATAAAAACGTATACCTACCGATAGCCCTACAAGCCAGTAGCCGCCGCTAGTGCATTACGTAAGCATATTGGCAAGTTGTTCGAATCTTGCTCCACATCGGCTCTTTGTCTCTGCTTGCGGTAACTGAGGAAACTGTCCACTGATATACATTACTACGCATTATTCTTTCAAAGGTATATTTTTTTACGACTTTTTTCTGTTGGACGAGCCATTATGGGACACTGGAGATAACATACAAAACATTGTTATTTTTTAAAGCGTGAACCACACTTAAGGGCAATATTACATTTTATAGTTTAAGTGCTACCCAACTATAAAATTCAATCCCAATAAATTTAAATATTGGCCCAAAGGGCCACCGGGATTACATTTTGGATATTTTTTTAATCTTGTGATTTTAAAATGAGTTGATATTTATAAAACCTAACCTTTATTGAAATGTGCCCCAAAAATGACAATTTAGCAGGACTCCGAAACCGCATCTTAACCTTTGATTCATGGCAGAACTGGTTAATTGGCCAATTCAAGGCAAAGATGAAATTGAAAATACCGCTCGATTAGTATTTGGAACCTTTGAGTCACATTTTTTGAGTAACAAATCAGTTTTAATGACGAATTCATTAACAGTGGCTTACATAAAAATAGCGCGTTGATGTCTTTTGTATGGAAAATTGCCCATCCTATGATATTCAAGTTCATCATTGATACTGAGAATTTTTATTGAATTTTACAGTACCTACGCTGCAAAATCTGTTAGTATTCCTCCGACTCTCTGTCAGACACGATATATCTGATTTCCTTCGTGTAATAAGGAAAAGCCATGGATTTGTGACATTATATTTTGTATAAGCCACGACGCCCGTTTATTGCCCGTGTAGTATTACTACCAGTAGTAACGCGGGTAAAAAAAAATCCCGTAGATCTACTAAGCGATCCAGTAGTATCACGGGAAGTTTTTTTTGCCCGTGTTACTACTGGTAGTAACACTCGTAGTCAACATTTCATAGTTCGACACCTGTCACTTTTCTTTTTTCAAAATTTCCCGTGTTACTACTGGATCGCTTGGTAGTTCTACGGATTTTTTTTTACCCGTGTTACTACTGGATCCCTTGGTAGTTCTACGGGATTTATTTTTACCGTGTTACTACTGGTAGTAGGTAATACTGGTAGTAACACGGGCAATAAACGACGACGCCTACGTTAGAGCGCGGCCACACGGGTGTTGCGGCTCCGCTGCGTCAGGAGCGGTGACGCTCCGTAGTTCTACATACAAATCTGAACAACATGCCACACGGGCGTTGCCGGTGCGTCACCGCTCCGTCGTCACTGCGTGCGTCGTCGCAATACCCGTGTGGTCGCGCTCCGCTGGGCTTTCTGCCAGCTTATTTATGAGCCTTATCTTAGCCATAAAATGTAAGTGGTTTTAGTAACCATTATGTTAAAAGTAAAAATCCTCTTCCTCCTCCTGCCTTAGGTATCAGGTTTCACTGGCTAGAATAAACAGGCCGTAGAACAAGAATACCTAAATCATTTCGAGTTATTTACCAATAGCATAACTCAACCCAAAATAAATTTTTGAAATCATATTTGTTGCATCAAAGGCCACGCCTTATAAGTCAAAGATCTCATTATGTGATTAAATTATACATGTATGTGTTAACTTATACTTGCTTACTTTTCTATTACAAAAGAGCTCCCTCCTCACGTACGTGCTACAATGTTAACGATATCCAAAGCTTTTTGATGGAATACTTACGATAAATTGTGCCGGCAGAAAAACTGAGGCAAAAAGTTAACTTTGTTTAGATAGTCCTTATATTTTTAAACAACTGTTTTTAACTATGCTACTTATAGATAAGAGTCCTATTTGATAACATCCTATTTCTATTTGAGTCGTATTTTGACATGCGTACCCACATATTACAAGTTTTTATTTAAGCAATGTTTGTTTATTAGATCAAATCTTGAAACTGAAGCCGATTGATCTAAAATTTTGCATACCTAACAAAACTTAATGAAAATACAATTACATGGTGACAGCAAGCTAATCTAATAATGAAGATGGAAGGTGGACAATGTAACTCCTTGATGATTAGCCTGCAAGTGTTTGGGCTCAGTTTAACCAGCTCGCGGTACCGATCACAAATTTCATAAAAAACTTGTTTTGAAAAAAAAATATTTCCACTAAATACTTGTTTTACTATAGGTTAATAAAATAGAAATTGGCGTTTGGCTACACCTCGCGTGATAATAGAAGAGATGAGAGTTAATAAGCGTAGATGGAGAATTAATCACACTCACCCAGAAGAGGTATATTAATTATTCTTTAGACTCCCAAAATATAGGTTGTAGGAAATATAGACGCTGGAATAAGTGAATTGCACTCCGCTGCCGTTCTCATCAGTATGCCCTGCCCTTATACAATACTACTACTATACTTTTTACTATATAAACTTAACTTTACTTTATTTTTTATGTAAACTTCGGGTCCTATCCCAAAAAGTATCATTATTATAATAGGCATTATTTGGTTAGCGCGTTTCGGTAGCATCTACCGATATTGAAAGGCAGTTTCGTATAAATTAATCATAACCAGGCTGTAGAAGTCCACCGCTGAACATAGGTTTTCCCCCTAGAATAGCACAACGGTTTTGAGCTACCTCTATCCACCAACTTCTTGTGACCTTTAAACACGTGGTTCTTATATAAAGCCCGAAAGCTTGTCCATATTTGAAACTAGTATCTCTTAACGGTACTCTTTTACGTAAAAGGGAAGTAAAATAAAACAAAAGCCGCTAAGTAGGCTATAGGATAGGAGCCTTAATAGATTTTTTGGTTTTAATGACAGAGCTGGGTCCAGCCCTTTCTTTGTTACCTGGCTTATACAACACGCACGTAATAACAATGCAATCAAGTTTCATTACAATTCGGTCGTCCTGCATGTAATAGCGGTTGGCCGTTGGAGGACTTTCACTCTCGCGTGTGACATGAAAATAAAAATGCTATTTGAGGCTAATAAAATAAGGTTCGATGGAACAGGTAAAATACCTTTCACTTTCATTCTTATTGTTTATTTAATAATGTCCATTGATGATGACGATGATTACCAATGGTATTAAGCTAGCTAGGTTAGTAAGTAACTACACAAATCAGTTATAATGGTTTGTGGAATAGATAGATCTAGATTTGTTAAAAGTTTTATTGGGATCCAACTTAAAAATATACATAGTTTTCACATACCAACAGTATTTTTATGTGGAGAAACGGTTGCAGTCATATTATAGAGAGGAGGCCATATTTGCATCACGGTTTGTCAATTTGGGAACCACTAATGTAGCAAAAGGTACATAAAGACAGTACAGTATTCCGTACACATCTGAGGATGTATGATGTAATACTACATAGGTCAACAATTGTATTGGATTTGGGTGACCAATGAAAGACATTATTTAACGATTTATGTAATTAATTTATTTATCGTTATTTATCAGGAGAGGTGTGTGCCCTCTACCTAGCTCTGTCCAGGCGGAACTACTGCTAGCAAAGCTTTCCAGTTTACACTAATCCTTCAGAGAACAATAAGTACTGTTTTAGTGTTATTACATATGAAAGAGATAGACTCTTAATAAGAGTGAGACAGATTAATATTTGTCGTATTCCAACATTCGTGATAATGCATACATTGATGAGTAATCTGTCAATTTAAATAATCTATACGTTGAAGGGATTTTTAATTACAATACCTAACTTGTGTGATCATCAAATGTCTTTATAATCTTGTCAACAAAGAGCTTTAAAACTTAAATCTATCTGAAACCTCATGTGCCCATTTATTATCCTTGACCTATTGTACCCACTGCTGGGCGAATGTATTTTACAATTTCTTCCATCATAATTATACAACCATATGAATTTAAATTTGATAATTTGTCAGGCAAACCGTGTATTGTTGTCCAAAATGATAGCCATCTCATACAAATTGCCCACGCAGTTAGCTACGTGCAAATGGTGCAGAGCATTCCATAATGTGTGTTGTTTTTGTATAGCTCAATGATACAGTTTATCTGTGGTTTGCCATAAATAGCATTATCCTCAAGTTGTTATTATAAACTCAAAAAAATATTAATAAATTAAATGTCTTCAGTAAGTTGTATGTTTTACATATAGATATAAGTTAAGTTATAACGGACACATGACACATCATGCAAGACTTCTTTGTACTATACATTGTTCCTTATATTGTACTAACAATATCAGAATCTACATCGACTTTAATTATAATTGAAAACAATAAAATTGAATAATTCAATTGTTTCCTTCATACCATATAAACAAACGTATACCCTTCATAGCGTGGGTTAGCATTTAACTTATGTTAGGTGTAAAACTTTTTGAATTTAGTAAGTTACCCATATAGTCGTACCTTTCAACGGTACACACATAAAAACAACAATTTTTGTTCTTAACTTATTTTATTAACGCGTGTTGAGCCAACTTCGACCGCTGCTAATTAATCTTCCAGTATTACCGTACAACTCTTTGCAAATCTGTTGTTTATTAGCGTAGTAACATTTGTACACCTTGCCTCCAGGAACCTCATATCTTGAATTGGATCTTCGCGTCGGCATTATTTTCCCACTGAACCCACACCATGACTCTATACAATTTCGTTTAAGCACAACTACGTAAGACCCAGTCTTTAGAAGGACATCGTCAGTAGTCTTCACGGCTTCTTTGAGCCTAAGACCATCCTCAAAAGGAACGAACATATCGAGATCGCAATTAACTTCTATGTCTTTGCTCTCCTCGCATATAAACTCGTCCTGCGACAGAACACTAAGTTCCTTCGGCCTTGCCATTATCCCAGTATCGACCAAATTTGTGTATGATTCAGCGCCACCCTTTTTGTGGCACACACGCCCACCGTCCGAGTAAACTAAGCAATCGACCACGTAAAATGATTTATTGGGTATATGGTTTGCAAGAAATAGTATCTTATCTTCTGTTTTTAAGTTGTTATACCTTATTGTATCGCATTCATACTCTTTGGTTTGTTGAAAACATGATTTGAGCTGTGACGAAGGGAACGCCACCTGGGAAACTGATTTGATATTCATAACTTTGCATTCGAGATTAGAACAATTGTAGAGCACAGAGTTTGCCCTCGGAATATATGGATCGTGCGATGGCAATATATTATTTATGCCAACAGCATTGCGGCGATTTGACCTTGTAACTGATTTGCATATAGGAATTTTGTCCTGAAATGTAAGCACATAATTTTTATTTAATAGTCCAACAATGAATTAATTTTCAAGGTGATATTTTCGTCATAATTTTTGTCAATGAAAATATCTTTAATCTTCTTTAATTTATCTTTTATTATTATTATTATTGGTGACCTAGCAGGCATTGAATCTAGACTGTAGGAAATTTATTTATCGATAACGAGGGCTTCAGGCAAATTATATATCATAGAAGTTGTAAGTTATAATTATTAAATGAAATCATAATTTACCTTATCCAAAACACAAACGACATCTTTGTTATAAATCTGTAAAATTGACTCATTTACATATTACAATATTATGTGTTACAAAAACGTATGCGTACTTACTTCATTTAAGTAAGTCAGTGAGGCAGTAGGCGCTTAACATGCCTATTTATCGATATAATTGAGCGAATCTTACCGCATAAACTAAACACGTAAACCACTGACTGATGACTAAACATAAAAAAGTGAAATTCATGTCTATCGTATTACATCACACGTCAGAATCTGCAAATAGGAAACAGGGAAGTCAATGCAATAAAATGTTAATGCTGTTTTTGGTTCAATGCACATTAATGGGTTTACAAATTGGAAAGAGTTGATAACAAGAATTGCTTTACATTGTTAGCATTGTTCAGCAATGTCAATGAAAACGATTGACTTATCACATTTTTTACGAGCTTTAGCTCTTGTTGTAGCCACATTCACGAAAAGAGCAAGTTTCAAGAGAGCCGCTGACTTACTCTCTATGTTAATACGGCATTAGTTCTTTTGTAGAGTCACCCTCTTATTCATAATATATTTTTAAACCTTTTATAGCTAAAATAGCTTTTGCCTTGTTTTGACGTCTAACATTTTACATTAGAGAGAACAAAACAAAAGCTATTTTAACTCAAATAGGTTTAAAAAAATATCATGAATAAGGGGTAAGTGTACAGGTTGAGTCGCATACATATACAATTGTTTTTAAAGCTAAGTCAAACTTACCATAAGTATGATTTCCTGCTTAATCATTTTTCATCACAAGGTTGAGAAGTATCTGCAATGAAAACAAGACCATTATTCACTATTCATTATTCACACACACATGATTTTCCGTATCAATAGTTGCAGTTGCGTTTTATTGAAATCAACACCACTTAACATATTATTGCAGGTAAATGTGTAATCAACACTGGGAATCGAAACCAGCAAAATTGTCCTCTCGTTAGTCATTAAATTAATCCACGTCCTTATAAGCAGAGATAATCAAAGATCAAACAATTCGGTGCGTGTTCAAGTGCTCTAGTTTGTTTGACAAGGTTAAGAGGTGGGCGGTTCTATGCGCAAGCACAATATTAGTGACATTGACACGACACACCGATTTGACGCTCTAATCACTGTGCAATTATACAATTCACGGTGATTTGTTTGGTTTATTTTTAATGCAAATAGTGTGAAGTGATTGAAGGTATTCAGTTTTTTATTTTGTACCCACTTTTGACAATTGTAGAAATATTAGTTAACACTAACAATAGTCCCTAAATTTTATGACTCACAGATCGTATTCAAAATTCTTCAATGTCATAACCTGTTAACATCACCGATATTAAATAACTTGCATAATAATTATTCAATATATTTTACAATCGTGACATCAACAATGATACCTAAATATTAAATTTTATTCCGAATTTTATGGTCATGTTTACTATAGAAAGTGTTAGTACACAGACATTGAACGATAGTGAAAATAGTAACGTCTCTCGAATATAAATTATTCTGAAGCGTGTTGAACGTAATGGTGGCGATATAAGGTGCGATGCGGCTGTCTATTATAGATGCAACAGTAAAATTGGGTGTTTCCAATGGTCTAGGAACATGTTAACAACTCCTTTTTGACGTTGTAATTTCTGTAGTTTCGTATCAAATCGGTTTTATGGAAATACAGCAAACAAGTAGCCAACCTCATTTGTTTTATGAATGAAAGTGAGTTTTTAATGAAGTTTTATCTATTTTTGAATCACGATATCTATTGACTAAAATAGTACTTAATAAAATTGCAACTATCAAAAAGGATTATGTAAACGTGTCCTTAGACCAGTCTTTGTCTTCTTTAGTGGAAAACCAACCAAGTGCTAGTGATAGTACTTCTGATATGAAGTTGCGATGAGTTTAAGCCCGTCCAATGCAATCGCACTATAATGTTGTGAATTTCAATTGTTATTTCATGACATCTTGACAGACAGCTCTCCATATCTAGACGATGACGTATGAAGGAAAATGAAATGCAGTTTAAAATGGTTTTAGAAACTTCAGTGAGCCATATTGAACTATAATTTGCGTAACACTGCAGCTTTGAAATGAATATCAGCCAGACAGGTGGAAATTAACAGGCAATACAAGTCGTAATCGTACAGACTAGATCAAAACTTAATTACGTTGAGGGCTAATTAATTGTGTATTTGTTTTTGTTTACAAATATTTATATTCTTCGTTATTTGATATTAGGTTGGGTGGTTTGTGTCATAAATAATTGACTACGTCTATGGTAGCCACGACAAACGGTATTGAGCCACCTCCATCCACCAACTTTCTGCGACGTTTATAATGTCTTTAGTTTCGATGGAAGGAGGCCTAATATCAAGCAGTGGACTTCCACAGGTTGGTGATGATGGTGATCATGATGATGGTAGAGTCAACGCTATGACATGGACTGACTGGACGTGGACACTGAATAGTGTAATAATAATAACAAAATACGGATATGTAATATGATTCTCTCGAGGAAGCAATGATTGTGGTTGTTCAGTACACCGCAGGAGTTATCAATATACAGTGTAAAAAATGAGATGGGGCGCGAAGGGCAGCTAACAGAACCGATGTGCCGCAAAATAATTATCTAAGGAAGCAAACCTTACTTTTAGAGTATAAAGGTCTTATTCATAATCATTTGTTAAACCTATTTTAGTTAAAATATCTTTTGTTTTATCCTCTCTGATGTAAAATGTCATACGTCAAAACAAGACAAAACCTATTTTAACTAAAATAGGTTTACAAAATTACTTTGAATAAGGATGTAAATCAATACTGCATTCACAGATAAAAATGTGTTATGTCAAATTACACTAAAAGTTTTTTCACGCCATTTGATTCTATTACTGAAGTCCCTAAGAGGTCAACTGAGTTAAAGATAGGTAAAGTATAAGCATCAGAAATCACGAAATCAAATGTTTCCATTCATTTGGTAGGGAAATTACTTTAAATATGTTTTTATTATATTATATTTATTTGAAAAGTATAATGACAGTTTTGTTGACTTTTGTTAACCTGCTAATTTTATTGTACCGTTCAGGACCAAACATTACTAGTTTACGCCCGAGACTTTGTCTTTGTGGAGTTTTTTTCTAAACAAACTACAACACCCCACTTCATCTCATTCAAAAATAAATTAAATGAATGATAAATAATGAATAATGATGAGTAATTTTGAAATAAATTTCAAAAACATTTACTTAGTGCACCCATAAAACCATAACCACCATGAAAGGAATGTGTCCTCTAAATTTCGGGTCTCTAGGAATACCCCCTGTTTCATAATCATTTTCTAAACCTATTTTAGTTAAAATTGCTTTTGTCTTATTTAGACGTATGGCATTTTACATCAGAGAGAAGAAAACAAAAGCTATTTTAACTAAAATAGGTTTAGAAAATGATTATGACACAGACCCTTAGTGTTTAGGCTCTGCGTTGTTAGTAAGTCACGCAACGATTTTATATATATTGATTATTATTAGCTACTTGTCGAATGATAAGAAGAATATAAACTGGTTTACTTAGAACTAGCATTTGCTTCCGGCTCCACCCGCGTGGAACCTCTATTGGCACCTCTATTATAAATTATAACTTACCTAAATGTTATTCTGATGTATTTATAAGTTAAAATCCCTTAAATTGCTGAAGTACTTGTAAAAAAGATAGTGAGTCGATTTAGAGGTATCTACGGACAACTTGGCATACCTGCATAATTTTATCACGGAATTGCATTCAAATAAAATATTTAGAAGAACTGGATTCAAATAATATGGAATTATTAGAATCAGAAACGAGATTTGGCCACATGATGGTGATGATCTACTAGAAAAAGAATTTAGCGTTTTAGAAAAAAGTTTATGAGTGTCTATCGAATATTCGGCACATTACTATAAATAGAAGTCTGTTTTGTATTTGATAATTAGAAAGACGGAGGCATTGCTCTTCGATTAGTTCTTAAAGGATTGGTCATACACATCAGGGGATTAAGAAAATTAAAGACTTTTGGCATGTTTCGGTTAGATTTCACCAACAAATAACAGGCGGTTAACCAACTGAATAGTCTAACAAATGCTTTTGACTGGTGTTTTCATAGATTATCTGTCACCTTGACCAATGGTTAGATTTAACAAGACATTTGCGAACTAACAGAGTATGGTGAAATTGGCTCTGGGACGCTAATGACCGAAAATAAGTTTATTTTGAGAAATTGATTTGTTTCATCAGAACCGCTGAGCTACTTACGAATAAATTTTGTGATGTCTGAGAGTAAAAGAAGCAAAAGAGGTAGGTATCTCATTATCAACTAGCAATTTAAT
This sequence comes from Epirrita christyi, assembly GCA_951392215.1. Classification (NCBI taxonomy): domain Eukaryota; kingdom Metazoa; phylum Arthropoda; class Insecta; order Lepidoptera; family Geometridae; genus Epirrita; species Epirrita christyi. Next base: position 8,345,814 of record OX595839.1, on the reverse strand, counting down.
CTCTCTGCCTACCCTTCCGAGAAACAGGCGTGAGTTTATGTGTACATGGGTGTTGTTATTAGTTTGCCAGTTGATTTCCAATGTTAATAATATTACAATTATAAGTTCAAAAGTCAAATGACATCATATCTATAAGAGAGTTGATATCGATACCGCCGTGTTTATAAGATGACGAATGTCAGTTGATGAATCAAATGATTATGGTAACTTAATCGATAATTGGTTTAAGGTAGGTGGTAGGTATTATCTAAAATTGTGTATGTATTCACATGTTATTATTTAAAATAATACAGGTTCGAAGATCTGACGAATACTGTAGGTTTATTTTTGGCCATCCGTTGAGGTTACGAAGGCCTACCTATAAATGCCTCAAAGGTTTGCTAATATAGGGTTAAGCTCGTCTTTGTACATACTAACTCTTACTTAATATACTTTTGTCCGAGTGTTTACTTGTGTTTAATAATAATAAAGAATGTAGAAGGCACGTCACGTCGATGTAACGTCATGCAGTGTTAGGGTTCCACTTTTTCGTGATTTATAATCTAGGCTCATCACGCATGCGTCAGACATGATCAATTCAACTAAACCCGACTTAACATTGGTGACTTTCTTATTTCGGTACACGTTAACAATGTTTCCGATCATGACCCAATCTATTTTAAGAGCAGAACACAAAAACACGATCTAATAAAAAAAAAACGCAGACTTTGTTCTTTTTCTTTTTTTTTGTCTATGACTGAACTGGCTTCTCATGTGACCTCTTAAAATAAGGACTAAAGCTCTGTAACCTACATGATGCGTAACCTCAGCCCATGCTATGTCTCTTAGATCAACTCCACCTAGTCATGCCATAATTGGTATTGCACTACGCCTGTCATCCTGAGACATCAAGATGGAAGTCTGATTTGCCTGTAATTTCACCGGCACCTTTAAACCATAACACAGTAATGCAAGCTTTATATTTGTTGAATGTTTCTGCTTAAATACATTTTATATAACTTTACATACATATTTAACACACCCAACAATCACATACATAGTCATGATCCCACACTAGGATTCCCTAGTGTCGTGGGTATCAGGAACTACAAGTACCATGGTACTATAACACCCAGACCTGAAACAAATATTTGCAGATTATACAAACATTTGTCCCGTAGTGGGAATTGAACCCGCAACTTTTCGCATCTCAGTCGGCTACTCATCCGCCGCGCTCGCGCCACAGAGGTCGTCAAAGACCTCAAAGAGAGAAGAGAGTTAAGAGAGGAAAATATATTATCTATTTATTGGTACGGTAATTTTTTTATACAGTTATGTCCAACGACGATGCAAAATCTTATTTCATGTCATCAGTTTTCACGACAAGTATACTTTTCATAGTATTAAGAAATGTATAAAACAGTAGTTTGGTTATTTATATTCAAAATTAGAGATGGTTAACCAACTAAAACCTAAAAATAACTGTATGCTTCTCTAGTTTTTGAAACCGACTGTTTTCTCTTAAAGAATTAGGTCTTGCAAATGTTTATGTCAAACTACTAGCACAGTTAAAAGCGTGTTACCTACTTATCGATAAACAGCCTTTTCACAGTTATTTGTATTGTTTCAAAAACTAGGTAGTAAAATCCTTGTTCTATGAAAAACAAAATTTGTTATAACGGAAATGCTCATCTGTATATTGTAAGTTTTTAAGAGATAACAAATATTAAAACTATTTAAAACCTATTTATAGTTGAGAAACGAAACAAATATGAGTGCAGAGGTACCTTAGTTACCGATAGACATAATTAATTAATACACACATACGTAGTAACTAAAAGTTACATACGTAGTCCCTGATCCCACACTAGGATTACTTGTGGCGTGGATATAACAAATATTTGCAGATCATGCAAACATTTTTCTCGCAGCGGGAATTGAACCCTCACTTTATTGCGTCTTAGCCGGGTATTCTCCCGCCACCACATGGAAGTCATCAACGATTTCTATAGGCTGATTATGATGATAATAATCTTCTAGATTTACTTTTTTTACCACACACCTTTTCTCAGTTTATCAATTCGATTGTTCTTATTTCCTATCAATTCAAACTCTATTTTTGCAGTTTTAGTTAATTTATTTCGATATAAAGATAGTTACTATTAACTATTATGATAGCTATTACGTAGGTATTACACCGTACACGCTATATACGAGTAAACGCAATACATAATGTTATGTTAAAAGAACATACAAACTATGAGTCATTAACAACATCGCTTAGTTTCGTTTCACGATACTAGCATTATTGCTACACATTCCGGTTGGAAACCAATATACGTGTTACATGGTTTTACATGACATTAAAAGGTGCATTATATTGTTTTGTTGCCATGTGACTTACAATGTGACATAGGTATTGAAACAATCTGATTTTATTAAACCCATACTAATTGATGGCCAAGGAAACAGAGACAGCGCTCTTCCTTCAAATATTATACCTTTTTTAACCTTGGATTTCCTTTGTTTTTACACTCCTATTCATAATATTTTTTTTTATTTTACTAAAATAACTTTCGACTACCGACGGCAACCCGAGACGACATTATATTATCGTAATATTATATTGACGAGGCGAGAGGAGCGAGCTCAGAGACGCAGTCTGAGGAGGGACGCGGAGGGAGTGTAGCGCGGATCCTATACCCACCCTGATGAAGATCCTCGATTAAGGTAGAAACCTGTTGGTGCTTCCACCAACATATCGGTTCGTGAACATTTCCCGTTCTACAAAATGAATCATTTTTAAACCTATTTTAGTTAAAATAGCTTTTGTTTTGGGCTCTCTGATATAAAATGTCATACGCCAAAACAAGACGAACGCTATTTTAGCTATCAAAGGTTTAAAAATTGAATATGAATAAGAGGATAAGTCTCCAACTAAAAAAAAAGAGGAATTTTAAAGTTCTTTGGGCACGTAACACGCAATGAAGACTCAATGGAGCGTCTTGTAGTGCAAGGCAGGATGGAGGGTGATGATGCCCACGCGGTTGCTCTCCGACACGGTGGTCAGACCTTATTTAGTCTATTACGAAAACTACCATGCATAAGATAAACAAGATCAAAGATACTACTGAAGCTCTTCAAGTTTGAATAAAACACATTGTAGAAACCTATGTGATTCCATAACTGTACCGATTTGTGTTATTTCAATTTTAATGGAACACTGAAAAATAATCAGCGGTTTTTAATCCTATCCTACTAATATTATAAATATGTAAAAGTTTGTGAAGATGGATGGATGGATGGATGTTTGTTACTCTTTTACGCAAAAACTACTAAATAGATTTTGATGATACTTTAAACACTAGAATAACATAAAGGTTATAATTTATAACAAAGACTCAACGCGGGCGGAGCCAATAATAGAGGTTCGATGCGGGCAGAACCGAGAGCAAATGCTAGTTTTAAATAAAATAACCTGGTTCCCAGAAACTCGATTTGTGTAAAAAAAATCACCATCGGCCTAATTTCAATTAACCTTTTATAGGCAAAGAGTGTGACATGCTACCTTGCAAAATATAATCGGCGGTTACCAAAACGACCGCAACATGTGTGGCGAAACCAAGTGTTCTCAAGTTCTTATGGTGTAAAATGTGTAAATACAAACAAACTGTGACTATGACCAATTAAATTACAGGTAAAGCCGCAGGCAAAGGCAATCCGTAAGCATTTTGGGATATCCGCAAAATTAAAAAAATAAACCTTGGTACCTATTTACTAATATTACTACCCAAAACTTACAGTAAACGAGAGCATAATTATCGGTTGAAAAGTACTTACAGGGAGTGGGCTTTATAATTTTGTTTTGTTAAAAAAACTCTTATTAGTGTAGGTCATTTACTAAACACTAATTAATTTATTACTCGTAACATTGCCATGACACTATGGCTCCTGAAAATATGTTTTTTCGAACTAAGGGCTACGAGGCTATTTTTTGATGGTCCTTAGACCATCAAAAAATAGCCTCAAAATATAACTTTTCTATGCAAACAGCGATTTTATTGTCATTGAACCTGTGTAGTGTGTAGCCTACAATATTCGGTATCAATTTTCTACATTCCAAATATATTATGTAGTCTCAACTTGAATATAGGGGTTTGTTTCTTCTAACACCTGGGGTGAATAATATTGTACGTTATTTATTGTTTATGATTTACATATTCCTGACGAAGCGGAAGCATCGTAAAGCCATTTTTCCAAGACCTTTTTATTATTGTTACTGTGTGTAGCTACTGCCTTACATTATTTTTGTCCTTATCTTAAGGCTTTTTTGTTATTTGTTAATTTTCTATTGTGTCTCCGGCCTAAGAATATGCCATCTCCTCCTGTGGCTTTCGTACAAGCTGACTAAGAGATTACACCAAGGGATGGGAAGCAGCATCCACCTGAGTACTCAGCAACAATACTATGATTACCAATCCGCCTGTTAAGCGTGGTGATTATGGCAAATCTCCCCATTGCATTCTATAGGAGAAGCGTCGACTAACAGTGGACGTCTGACGACTGATGATGATGATGATGATAACCCTCCTTTTGTTGTGTTGTAGTTGGGTAAAATAATTGTAAATGTGCTTTATGGCATGTAGTTAGTATGAAACTAATTAGTTTAACAATTTAAGCTTCTGCAAGTTAATAACTTGTGTGTAGTTAATGTTAGTTTTTTTAGTGTCAATGTGGCTTGGCTCTTTTTGCATTAGTTAATAGTGTTAGTTCTAAAATTAATAGAATAATTTACAGGCCAACTTACATAAAAAAATAAACTTTAGTTGGGGTATAATGTCCAATGTTAAATTGACATTCACACGGGCTTGTTTTGTTTGGAGTTTAGGAAAGTAGAACTAACACTGTTTTTGTGACTCAACAATACATATTCACACCATGTTAGAGAGAATCGGAACAATGGGAAATGAGGTGTGTCCTCAATACTTCCATTAGACAAATTGTTAGAAGAAGACTAGGAGACAAAACGTCACGTTCGCGATCGCATTTGTTTTAAAATTTTGAATAAGGAACGCGTGTTGCGCACGCGCTGGCTTTGCAATGACTGGTTGGTTGCTGTTTCCCGCCAAAAGCACGCGCAGATAGATTCATTCATAATGCAAAGCTTATGCAATTTTCGCTTCATCGAGCTTATTAAAATTGTTACCGATTGTTGTAGCCAAGACACGACAAGAATCAGTGGAGGCACATCCTTCCTTATGCAAACATTTTCTTTGAAAAATGTCATCGTTGAAGTGCATTAGAAGATAATTCAATATTAATAGGCATCTTACAAAATTTATTTATTCGTTATTGTACTAAATATAAACAGTTTATAAAACTAAAACTTGACGAAAAAGCTGAAAATAAGCCTCATGGTACAACAATACGCAGACAAGGTACAAATATTTTCAGATCATGCAAACATTTATCCCGCAGCGGGAATCGTACCTGCACTTCTTGCGCCTCAGCCAACTACTCACCTGCCGCGTGACGGAGATCATCTAAACTTTATCTTCGGTTGTCCGACTCGCACTTGCCCGTTTTTTTACGTCGACGACCTCTGTGGCGCGGCGGGCGAAGGTTCGCCTGCGACGCAGGAGGTTGCGGGTTCGATCCCCGCCTCTGAACAAATATATGTACGATCTGCAGATAATTGTTCCGGGTGTTCTGGGTATTTTATATGTATAATAAAAATATCTATCTATGTAATGACATTGTATTAAGTATATCAGTTATCTAGTACCCATAACAAAAGCTATGATTAGATTGTTTTTTTTTTTTTTTTTTTTTTACGTGATTAAATGGCGGATTTTCTGGCTGGTGGCCCATCTGATGGGGTAACCCCGAACAATTAAAAAGGCAATAAATACCTTGTTATTCTTTATCTTGTGTGGTTTCCACCAAGGACGTGCCTTACAAGTAGCGGCACGAAACTCTAGCGCTGTTCGTTATTGCGCAGAAGTCAAAAATAAGGTATCTTGGGTGGGATCTCTATCTCTATCTCTATCCATCTTATACTAATTGTATTGTTTGCGCGACAGTAAACATACGCAACTATCCCCTCCACGTTTCGTTCAGCGCTAGACTTACGTGCCGCTCACTATACTTGGCATTGCACTGTGCCCATCATCCTAAGACGTAAAGTTGAAAAGTTTTTTTAGGTGATCACTTGTGATTGTGATATTGCAAATGCAGTAAAGACTCACTGTTATGATAATAGATGATAAGGTGTCAGTTCATGTCTTTCTATTAATTGCTTACCAAACAATCAAGGCTTTTTTTGTAGAGAGTTTTTGTTCGGTCTTCAATGACTCTTTTTATTCAGTGTTGACTCTAGGTTACGACTTACGTCAACAGTTATAGGTACACTACAATATTTTCTACTAATTAAACTGTTGAATGGATCTATAGTGACGCATGTTAATTAAAGTACATAATCCATTTTTCATTACATCATTTTGTTTTCTCTTCTTAGACAAAATATTTTTTTGATCTATATTTCATCATTTTATAAGTAAAGTTTGTTGCTCTACACTGGCCCTAATCATCAGATTGATTAAAGGTCCAAAATGGAAAATAATCAGTAAAAATTACATAGAAAACCAATGTGATTCTTCCTACTTTTTAACCGACTTCACAAAAAGGAGAAGGTTCTTATTTTTTTTTTGTTTGTTATCGCCGTCGTCTAAACACCGATTTGAAAAGTTATTTTTTATTTGAATAGATATACTTCCAGATTGATCCAATTTTTTTCAGAATCCAGTTCTGATGATGGAATCCATGAGGAATTGAGGAAACTCCTCAAATATTGTAGGTACAAATCAAGTATTTGCATTCAGAAAGTATCATAACCCTTTCACTAGGGTTTTTTCATAATTATTTTCATCCAGATATTTAGTCGAACATAATGGCGGAAGTCGGTTTTTTAAATGAAAAGTTATGAATATTTTTAGTGCAGCAGGTAGATGATACTAATCATTGTTTTAATTTTTGTATTAAAACAGTATTTTTCGCCATCTATTGGTAACCAATGACACTAAAATAATCGCATAGCAAGTCAATCCAAATGAATCTTACGCTTCGAAAGGCTGCGTTGAAGGCTTTTAATATTTTTGTTTGTGTGGAGTGCCATATTAGAACTCTAGATGGCGCTTATTCTAACAAAAGTAATGTAGTATGTATTTGTCGTCTAATTAGTAGCCGCGGTAGTCTTGACCTAAGAATAGGACTCCTCCAAGTTCTGCTGTGGATGTCGTTAAAGTGAATTAGGGATCCCTTTTCTCAGAGTAGTTGTGCTACAAAAGTTACTAGCATGCCAAATAGCATTGTGAGATTAGTGGAGGTACCCTAGAGTTTTTTTTAATATTTTTGTTTGTATCTTAAATACTACAGTCTCAAAATAAACTAAAAATAGTTTGAAAATATCCTATCAGAGCCCTTTCATAAGACATTTTACTGGATTGTCTGACTTATTTTTATCCCCTCTTGGACCCCAATATCTCAACAACCCCCTTATGTATGTAACTCCCTGGCCTACTATCTATGTGCTGGCCTTACTTACAAGTTGTAGTAATACTATCTGCTCACTTAAAATTTCAAGAAGATTGGCTTCAAAAAAAAAGAATTCGGTTAGAAAGTTTAACATACATACATACAAATGCCAATTCATCCAAGTTGACTCAGAGAACTTCGCTTCGCTCGTTTAATTATTTTGTAGAGTGTATTATACCTATTACATTATATTATACCTTAATCCCATAGTTGGGCAAAAGCCACCTCAACTCACGAGGATCGCATGCTGGTAGGAGTTGAGAAGGCTTTTGTTGTTTCCTAGGTTTTATTGGAGGGCTTGACATTTTTAAAGCTATTTTATAACTCTACCAAAAGTGTATTTGCAGCAGCAGAGGTTCTGAGTATCTTGACCGATTAACTAAAATTTAGATGCTGATTATTAAAATGTGGTATCTAAAATTCCCAATTAATTAACACAAGGTCCAGGGCCCTACCAAAATGTGTTCTATCTATCGCTTGTTTTAATAATGGCGTGTTTATATTTTAACAGTTCGTGACGTAATCCAATAAATGGTAGCTGGAGCCTTAATTATTAGTATTAATTAAAGCCTGCTAAATCGTAAAATCATCGTAAAATTCGTAGGTACCAACATTTTGAGATATTGATGATAATTTAATAATAACGATAGTTAACTATAGTAGTTTAATGAAGTTGTAGAATGGGTTGCCTTTGTTTTTATGAGTTGTAAAACTTAGATTATGTCACAATTTTTATTACTAATATCTACAATTTTATTTAAATATAATACATATTTATTTTTGTATGACAATACCTACAGTAATAAATGGCAGTGTATATTATTCCGTCCTCAAACACGAAGTTCACAGGTCAAATTAGTTATTTTATTACTTTATATTATATGCTATTAAACTAGCATTAATTTTGCTAATGATATAAAACTATTAAATTAACTTAACTTAAAACCAAAATATTTTCATCGTCCTTTCGGTTCAACGGGGAAATACAACCATTTAAATTCATAGCCTTTGAGACCATATTTATCGTCCTTTTCTGTTTCTAGCTTAGGTACATCTTCTGACAGCAAGTCCAAAACTTCTTGGGTGATTTTAGGTCTAAAGCCTTTTTCATCAGCCACATAATCGACTCTTGTTCTCACTCCGTTTCTACCAGTGACGTAGTAGTAACCTTGCTTAGCTCCGTTTATGTAGCCTTCTTCGAAATGTCCATGGAAACCTACAGTGTAATTGAACGTGTAGAGAAGTTGTGTCATATCATTTTTTGTTAACCCATTGGGTAAGCCTTCCTTTTCACCGGGGCCTCTTTGGTAAATATCTGTGTTTTTGTTAACAATTTGCATTTGAGCTGATATAAGAGTTGGCTTGTTCGGTAGTGCTTGTCCTTGTTTGATTCCTGCATTATTATTTGCGATACCATTTGGCTGACCACCTGCTGAGCCAAAAGTTTGTTGCGGTTCTCCATCATACTTTTTAGCAGTTCTTTCACCTGTGTTACCGTTCTGAACGGGTTGAACATCAGATCCAAATCCTTGAGTTTTTCCTACATTTAGGCCAACTGCATCAGCTGGGTAACTACTTCCTGGTCCAGATGGATAGGTCTGAGGTGCTTCAGGATTTTGGCCGGAGTATTTTGGGACAACAGGTTGTTGTGGATTATTATTAACTGGTGTCTGTGGGTATGTTTGAGGGCTATTGATAGCAGAGTAGGCCGGTGAATCTTGTTTTGGAGCAATTAATTCCAGTTCTGGAGGTGCTTGGGGTCCAAAGTTTTGGTTGCCTGCTGGAGTATTCTGCGAAGAGCGTGGTACTTCCCGAGAGTACGTTTGAGGGTTGTTGAAATTGTTTTGTTGACTTGTAGAGGAACTAAGAGTTGAGCCAACATTTTGATTATTGAAAGCATTCTGCTGGTTAGGGAAAGAGTTCGTTTTAGCTCCATGAGTGTATTGTGGATTGACAGATGCTGGATTCTGACTAAAAGTGTTAACATTTTTGGCATAATTTTGCACATTTGGCTGAACAAATGCTGGTGCGGGGGTTGGAGTTGTCGTAGTCGGGAGACTGCATGAGGAACAAGACCTTGCTGGTTTTTCTATCGTAATCTTCTTGAAGGGTATTTTAGGTTTCAATGAAGCATCTTGTGGTAACGTTTGCTGTGGATTTTGCAAATCTAGAGAGTGACCTTGCCTTGCGGATGCTGGCTGCTTGTTGTAAGTAGGATCTGCAAATAAATGACGTATCATCAAAATCTGATTTATTTTTGATAAAAAAACCTGCATATTTTAGTATTTAGTAGTAGAATCTTACATGGCTTTACGCGTATGTTTTTCATTGATAAAATCTTGAACCTCCCTTGTTCGTCGGTCGCATACACTGTCACATGGTACACACCATCTGCAGTGATGAAGCCAAATTCACCCATGATCAAACCGTTCTCATCTGAAATGATAAAATATGAATGTTTTAGCTATATATACATCTACATCTCTAATAATAGGAGGTAGGTAGGTATCTCTAAATATACTAAATGTGCGTTATTCATTTAGTGGGTCCGGTGCAGGCTGTTGGTTTTCACTGGTATTTTAGTTGTATTCATGCGTTATATACTAATACGATAACAACTTCCGAGCGCTACCTTTGAATCGGTATTAGAGGGCTTCCGTTGCTTTTAAAGTATGACATAATTTCAAATAAACATCTCAACTCATACTGTATAACTAGGATAACCTTGCAATACAGTTATCAGTTTCATTATATTTTTATGCCCATTTTGGCTTTATTTCAAGTAAATGTAAATATCAAATTAATTTGTGAGGAAGCAAACAAATTAAATGATTAGTAATGTTGGCACCTGCTTCTAATGTCAATCGGACTATTTGTAGATATTTGCTTAATGGTTCGTAAATTTTTATTATTTATTTGATGACATCATCGGTTAAGATGTATTCTTATACAAAACAAAAATTAACTTTTAAGTCCCTGTATTTCAAGTTAACCTTAGTTTTTGCATAATATTTGGATAGTCATAATAAAGATTCGCCAGGTAACAGTCGTATGACTAAGTTTAGACTAAAATATCTCGCTTTGTATGCAAATTCAAAAGATTAAAATACATGAATAATAATATATTAATACTGATAGTGATAAAATCACACATAAAATCCAATGGAAATATTTATCGGTTTTATTGTCATTTAACGTTTTACTAAGCCATTAGAAAAACTCAGTATTTATTAAGAAAATTATCTTCACATTTAAAAAAATCTACAAAATACAGAACTTCTATAAAATGTGAAAACAAATGTTTATAACCTAGTATGTAAATATACGAATTTATTGTATAAAGGTGACTAGTTGCTAGCCTTAAACATATCGACGATTATTACCTTTTACCGATTAATGTTTTTTTGTTTTAATCATCAGCTTAAATAAAACAAAAAGCCCAATTGGTATTTTATTTACCTTAAGCATCTAAACAATATAAATAAACTTTATTTATTTTGCAAATAAATAAATTAATGAGATGAATTAAATTAAAGATTTCTTATTTCTTATCCTCGCATGGATGTCGTAACAGCTGGCTAAGGGATCACACCAGGGGATTGGCAGCAGCATCCACCTGAGTACTCAACACCAATACTGCGATTCCCAATCCGCCTGCCAAGCGTGGTGATTATGGTAAATCCCCCATTGCATTCAATTTTTTATTATTATTTATTAATGCCTGTGTGTGTGAATGAACTAAGGTAAGTTGAACCTGATGTCAGAAATATGGTCTGTTCTTACCTTTCTTCTCATGACGATGTTGCTCTTCACCGATTTTGAATCCAAACTCGTAGGGTCGATTTCCATCAGTATATTTATCAGCTCCTTGCGTATGAATTAGAAAACATGATATTATTCCCAGCATTAAGAATATTGTTTTCAGAGTACCCATCTGCAAAAAGATTGAAATAAAATTATGGCAACAAGAATTTTGGCTTAAAACTGGAACGTAAGCATATTGTGTACTAGGTAATCGTTTGAAACAAGCACTCCATAATAAAGTTTCGGTGTTATTTGTGAAACACGTATATAATAGACAAAAAGAACACAATATGAGGGCGATGTCACATGATAAATAGTTATTCAAGAAAATATGTCATAGTTGGCGGCAATAAATCAAATAAATTTATATTGTAAACCTAATAATTTCCAAACATTATGACCCCAAAATTATAAGTTATACATTATTATAATTTATACCTTTATATTTGGGAGGATAATAAATAAAGCCTGATCATACGAGTCATATTTGTTTATTTTTGCTACCGTTGTAATCACGTTGGTCACGTTTTGTTAGCACATTAAAAAACGAAATACATCATCATCATCAGCCTGTAGAAGTCCACTCCAGGACCTCTCCCTTAGAATACTAAGGTTAACAGTTTCAGGCTACCTCCATCCACCAACTTCCTGAGATATGTCTTTAGCCCATCGAGTGGAGGGCCTTCCTCTACCGCGTCTCCGGTTTGTGATGCCACTCGAGAACCTTTATTCCCCAATGGTTGTCAATCATAACGAACACATAGTACGGCCGATATAACTAGGCCGATCTGAAGTTCTCTATTTAGCAGAAAATATCTATTCAGCAGCAAAACGGCTTACTTCAGGGCTTCGGCTTTGTTATAATCAGAATAACTGTATAAGTATTTGACTATTAAATAAAAGGAATTTACGGCCTTTTTAATTCTAAAAAGAATTGACTTAAGTCTCGTCTAGTCTTTTTAAATTTTCAAAATAATATTCAGCCGTAAATTGTTTGGTTTCAAGCCTCGACAGCAAAGTGTAATTCAGTAAGTTGCAACTATCGTATTGTTTATTTTCTATGTAAGGACTACTGGAAGGGCTACAGCAGGTTCCAGTTCCGAATCCATGAAGGTAGGTAATTTAGGTCTTAGGTAATTTATTTTCCCTCCTAAAGTACATGAAAACTACATGAAATTATTATTATTATTAAAATTATTATAATTATTTTACTATTCTCATTTTTTGTGCCAACTAACTAAGTCCATAACCTTACCTAAGCAAATAAAGATAATGTATAACTTTTGCCATAAAAAATGATTTATAGTTTGCTAAACGGACATTAAACGATAGAAAGCAGGTGTTATCTGATTTTCTATGATTTTATAACATATTATCTATACCGTGGAATGTGCCCAGCCTCAGAATAGGCCCCTCCGTTTCCTCCCGTACACGTCGTAATAGCCTACTAAGGGATTTACCAGGGAATGGGCAGCAGCATCCACTTGAGTAATACCAATACTGCGATCACCAATCTGCCTGCTAAGCGTAGTGATTATGACAAATCCCCTCATTGCATTCAATGGGGGAGCCCTCATCCAGCAGTGGAAGTCTAAAGGCTGCTGGTGATGATGATATATCATTTTTATTTAGTTTGATTTTTTTGAGTTTTGTTTCTTGTATAACTTTTCATTTAAAAAACCGACTTTCGCCATTGTATTCGACTAAATATTTGGATGAAAAAAAAATGATGAAAGAACCATAGTGATGATACTTTTTGAATGCAAATGCTTAGTTTGTTGCTGAAAATATCAAAATCGCCATATGTATGCGTACAATATTTGAGGAGTTCTCTCAATTCCTCATGGATTCCATCATCAGAACTGGATTCTAAAAAAATGGGACCATTCCAGATTGGTCATCATATATCTATTCAAATAAAAAAAAGAATTTTCCAAATAGGTTCATAAACGCCGGAGATATGAGGTAACAAACATAAAAAAAAAACAAAAAAAAAATACAACCGAATTGAGAACCTCCTCCTTTTTTGGGAAGTCGATTAAAAAGGCGTTCATTTCAAAGATCCTTCTCCCTTAAATCGACCTTGATAACTTGAAATTCTAAAATTCAATTAAAACAGTTTTAAATAATATCTAATAAGTGTCTATGCGAAGTGCACTCATTTGGCACCCAATTTTACTCCTTCTGGGACCCTAATTAATATCTCATCAACTTCCCGACTAATCTATCTCATAACCTTACGTACAAATTTTACCAATACCGTAAACTCGCATCCCAAACATGAAAATCGGATCAATTGTTCGAAAATTATCATCAGACAAACAAAGGTAGGTGCATAAAAACGCCGATTCGTCCAAATAACTCAGAGAACTCGCTTTGCTCGTTTAATAATTCAAAAACTGTGTGAAATATTTGTTTCTAAACTTTATTTTATAGCCGATTGTCATTCAAGTCAGTTCATTATTATGTCAAAAAAGTAAACTAGATTATGTGCTTACGATCAATATAATTTATTACCGATTTTATTAGGTGTTTAAACTAATTTGGAGCAGGCATTTGAATAATTGCCTTATCAATATACATTTTGGTAAATTGTTACAAATTAAACGACTTATTTAATCCTAATTAATTTATTATACCTACAAAATAAATATTATTAAACATAGATACAAGGAGTGAGAGCCCATATGGATACGATTATCATCATCATCAGCCGATAGACGCTCACTGTTGGACGAGGCCTCCCCCATAGAATGCAATGGGGGGATTTGCCATAATCACCACGCTAGGCAGGGGGATTGGTGATCGCAGTATTGGTGTTGTATACTCAGGGGAAGCTTGGAAGTTTCGAGATGGGAATCGCTCCAGTAGTTGACTTTAATGGCATGCACGAGTGAAAGAAAGAAAAGATATGACACTATACTACAATGTTAATAAAGTAACTGTAGATTTTGATGATATAAAATTATAAAATATTAAACTCACAAAAGACACTTTTTTGCGTTTGATATATTTCCTTAAACATTTTGAAAAGATACCTAGAGAACCTACAGACCTTGAAAAGCAAATAATGAAAGATTCTTGTTGAGATAAATTGAAAATGATTATATGACGTTACCCTACCTGTCATCAACTGGTTGTATTTGGATGTAATATGTCTATTTAACTAGTTAGTCCGGTTTCAATGATAATTTCATTATTGTTTAGACTAGACACGTAATTATGTGTTAAAATGTCAGGTTTGGGGAAAACGGTACCCTCAAATATAATAAGAACCTTACAAATGTATCCTTTTATTTTTAGAATTGCTTAGATTAATATTAAGTTCTGTATTTTATGTTTTTATTTTATTTTATTTCTTATGCTGATGGACTTAATCTTGGATCTCTTCCATCTCTTTCATCTTCTCTTCTTCTTGGAATCTTGGATTGGATTCTTATTCTTATTCTTTGATAGAGTTGCAATTGCAATGCCATAATAGGCTTCATATTATTTAGGTCTGGCCACGCTAACTCTGCATTCTACTTACCTACTCAACAACTCTTATCTTATCTTGTAAACATTGTCGTTTTTTGCTAAGGACAACATTGTGGTGTTCCTTTACAATTTGGAATCTAAGTCTCATATTATCTAATAACTCCCGCACTTCACATTTAATACGTTTTACCAATTATTTTTGTTTTACGAAAGAATAACACATTGTAGGCGGTCCTGACAGCTCAAGTAGGGTGCGTCTAAGTATAGCGCCACACCTGCGGAACGTACCGTGCCGATCGTTCGGTTCAATACGCTCGCAGTGTTTTTCAAGTTCCCTATGACACATCAGCCGACATTACGTCACGTAATAAACTTCAGCCGCTGAACTTTCGGCGCGGTACGTTACGCAGATCTGGCGCGACACTAATCTAAAACTGCCATAAAACTGCACGCCCCTAAACTGCTTTTACTTGGCACTTGACACAAACTGACATTCGAAAACGGTCCTTGTTGTTACGGATTATAGAAGATTTTATTTTGACGTAAAAAAATAGTAGGATTTTCAGTTTTATATTAGACGCAATCTACCACGAAAGTGACTGATGTAAAAGGATGCCATACAATCTTTTTGGGGTTGCCCATTTATTCCATTGTTGAGTTAGCGTGGTCAGACTCTATAGGTGCTATAGTTCTACATTGACTTTGAATGAATAAAATGTGTATTAGGTAGGTAGGTAGGTATATTTAGTAAACCTTGTGAATTTTCAAGCGTCTGTTAGAAATAGTTAATTATAGTGCATGAAACTCGACTCGAGCATCACATTGACCTTTTCTTATACATCTAAATGTTCATTATTTCGACTGATTGTATGTTTAACTACCTCTTAACGAAATGATATAGTGTCGACCAGTCAATTTATCAACAATTATGCAAAACAGATTTATAATGTTATCAAATTCAAAGTTTTATCAAAAATAGCATTTTTTTTTAAATTTGGGTTTTATTTATTACTTCTATAAGAATAGGTTTGGCAACTTTGCATTATCTATAAATAAAACTATTTATTGGTAAAACTTTTGCGTGAGTCAATTACAAATTATTCGGTCAATTTACGCAAGCAAACACGGATGTTTAAACCTATCGAGTGACTAACCTGTAGTTAAACCATGTCATACCAGACAGTGAAAAACTTAAATAAATTTGAATCCTTAAAATGCAGTTAATTAGGTTATACTGTCACAGCTTAGTTCTTTGTAACGTCGTGGTGGTCTCAGCCTAAGAGTAGGACTCCTCCAACTCCTCCCGTGGATGTCGTAAAAGGTGACTAAGAGATTTCACCAGAAGATGGGCCATAATCACCGTGCTTAGCAAGTGGGTTGTTGATCTCAGTATTGGTATTAAATTAAGTACTCAGGTGGACGCTGTAGCCCATTCCTTGCTGTAATCTTAGTCAGCTTTTTTCGACATCCAAGGGAGTAGGCAAAGAGGCACGAAATACAAATTTCCAAAAAAAAACAAAATTTTAATTTTTTTTTCTTACCGGCACGTATTAACTTTTCAAAGTTTCAAAAAAACCTCTACACAACCTGTTTTGGCTCACTTTTCGGATAACCCTCCACGAAACAGCCTATAGTCTAAGTTTTGCAGGAATCATATCGTAAGGATGACGATTACGACGATTGTCGGTGTATTTTGGAACGTTAGTAAAGTGGCGCGAAATACAAATTTTATTGTACTTTTTGCTCATTTTAACTCATCAACACTTCTTGAGATAGCTAACACTGATTTCGCGGGAATAAGGAGACCTTACCATACATGTTTTAATTGATAGTATCTCATAAATATGAATATGTTAGCTACGAATGTCAATGAACCAAAACACCACTAGACAAATCATTCTGTAATAATCTAAAATTAGAATTTCGCGCCACTTTGCTACCTTCATCATCATCATCAACAGCGTTAGACGTCTACTGCTGGGCGAAACCTCCTCCATAAAATAAAATGGGGGAATTGCTATAATCACCACGCTTGCCAAGCGGATTGGTTATCACAGTAGGCTTTGAGTACTCAGGTTGATGCTGCCCATCCCCCTGGTGTAATCCCTTTTTCGATATCCACGGGATGAGACGGAGGGGTCTATTCTTAGGCTGGATACACCATGGCAACGTTTCACTTTAATCTGTGATTATTTCTATTAAATGTGCACAGGTTAGATGATAGTTACTACGTTGTTCACGGACGAATCTTACCGTAGACGTTTGGCTTATTTATCGACACAAGTTCTAGTCTTTCTTCTTAATTGTTCTTAGTATGAACGGCATTAATTTCACACTTGTAGGATGCAAGGTCTTTTAAAAACAACATTGATCTTTAACCTGTGTTACCGAAATTAAATTGAGAATATTTATGTAAATTTTTTTGTTAGGTACACACGGCAAAGCTTATTGGTTACCCTAGTGTATTTAAAGATTGAAGTAGAAACGAAATTATTCTATTTTTCTGTACTTTTATCGCAAGTTGTGTATTTTACACCAGCTAAAAAGAAAAATATTAGAAATGTCTCTAAATGTGATAAAAAAATAACTTATTTGGCAAGCGGGATGTAGTAGCTATTATTTAATCTGTGAAGTGGGGGTAACCAATTAGATTTGCGTGTACATATTACGTCTCGTTCGGTGTACATCTCTGTTGTGTATACTTTTGTTTGACACATTGCTATGATCACTGTTTACTTGGACGGTGGACTTTATTTTACGCGTCATGATAATCCGATACAATGTTCGCTTATAACGTTTCTAGCTTGTTTCCTTCCATATTCATAATCATTGAAATTGGAAAGGAAGGCGAAAATTGCAAATGAATACAAGGAAAAAAAAAACATTATCATCATCATCATCACCAGCCTGTTTACATCAAATGCTGGACGAGGCCTTCCTCATTGAATACAATGGGGGATTTGCCATAATCACTACGCTTGGCAGGCGGATTGGTGATAAAATTGCAGTTTAAGAGTAATTTAATTTTATATAAGACGATTCAAAATGATCCTTGTGATTTCAGGTTCTTTTTGACTTTGACTTTGTTTGGTGTCAAATACTCTGGTGAATGCTACTGCCTATCCTCTGGTGTAATCCTTCAGTAAAGTTTTTACTACATCCACGGGATTCTCCTCTCGTAGATGTATTAAAAACTATTCTTAGGCAGGACACACAACGGCAAAATCAAAATCAAAATTTATTTATTTAATAGGATTTTTAACATATCTTTGACGTGTAATTTTTTTATGTTTAATTTTATTAATTTGTGTATTTATGCACTTTCAATTATCATTTTTATATTTCTTTGGACCGTGTCGGAGCAAATTCAATCCGAAGCTTTATTATTATCTAAAAAATCTTAGATTTTATTGAACATTTGAAATTAAAAAAAAAAATAGGTAAAAAATTGTGGACTCACCTTGTTCTTACTAAACTATCCTAAATTATTGATCTATCGAAGTCGGCCGATCAGCGGCCTGTTGCGCAAGGGTTCACACGAGACTGTGCCGATTTGGATTCACGTAATTTATTAAATCATCTTCATAGAGCAGTATAAACAGATGCGACAGTAGGGATCGCAGAGAAGAAATATACTGTAGAGCGCGGATTAACTCGCTGTAAACATGACTAGAACTTAGCCACGAGACAAAAGTTTTTTTTATTCATCTTTACTTAGTCTTACTTTTACTCTAATTTTCTATGATAATTCATTTATAAAAAAAATTATAACTTACTTACAAAACAATTTCAATAAATTTTAACAGTTTTAAATAATTTTAATTTAGAAACTTAGGCTTAAGTTCAACGGTATTATTATTATTTAGGTAGGTACCTATAAGTATCTACCGAACAATGCAGTCTAGGAATGCTCCACTCTTGCTAGACCGACAATATTTTAAAGAAATTAGGCAGTCGGTGTATGGAGGTGGCTCAAGAGCGTCCGTCGTAACATTCTATGGGAGATGCATGCCCAAGAGTGGACTTCTGCAAGCTGATGATAATACAATTTCAAGATCAGAATCTCACCAATTGTTATATGTAACCGTTTAATTTCTAAATAAATAAATAACACACCCAACAGTCACATACATAGTCCTGATCACCACACTAGAATTTCCTGTGTCGGGGTGAACCACAACACCCAATTCCAGATCCAATATTTCGAGATCATAATATACAACATTTGTCCCGCAGCGGGAATTGAACCAGCAAACTGTTGCGGCTACTCGCCAACCACGCAACAGCAGCCGTGATTACTTCCGGCACTTCTAATTACATTACTAACAAAATGGCATGTATGAGTAAAGCACAAGTTCGGCCACACATGGAATACTGCTCTCACCTATGGCACGGGGCCCCCAAGTACCAGCTCCTTCGCTTTGACTCCCTACAGAGAAGAGCCGTTAGAATCGTCAACGATCCCAAGCTCACTAGTACACTATAGAGCCGCTGAGCCTGCGCCGAGATATCGGCTCGCTCTGTGTTTTTTATCGACTCTATAATGGGGAGTGCTCTGAGGAACTATTTGAGCTTATACCCGCTTCCAGGTTTTATCGCACCTCTCGACATCGGTTGGGAGCTCATCCACATATCATCGATGTGTGGGTATCTCGTACAGCTCGCTTTACGAGATCTTTTCTCCCACATACGTGCAAATTATGGAATGAGCTCCCTTCTGAGGTTTTTCCGCTTAACTACAATATGCACAGCTCCAAAAAAAAAATGTGAAAAGGGTCCTCCAAGGCAGGCAACGCATTGGCAATGCCTCGGGTGTTGCAGATGTCAATAGGCGACGGTAACCGCTTACCATCAGGTGGGCCGTATGCCAGTTTGTCGAGCCATAACATAAAAAAAAAGAAAGAAAAGCCATGACACTGTAGCACAATTTAAATTAACTTCTATAGGGTGATGATGATTCTTCTTCTTCATCAGCCGGTAGACATCCACTGCGGGATGAGGCCACCCCATAGCCCACATAGCGTGCAATGGGGGGATTTGCCGTAATCACCACGCTTGGCAGGCGGATTAGTGATCGCAGTTTGGTGTTAAGTACTCAGGTGGATGCTGCTGCCCATCCCCTGGCATGGAGACCACCACGGCACATCAGACTGAATATGATAACTTATTGTTAAGTTACCATTATGTCAAACAAAGGTAAACTTCTTTGCCATGTCAGTTCTTTTTAACCGACTTCCCAAAAAAGGAGGAGGTTCTCAAATCGGATGGTTTTTTTTTTTTTTTTGTTTGTTTGTTACCGCATATCTCCGGCGTTTATGAAACGATTTGGAAAATTCTTTTTTTATTTGAATAGATATACTTCCAGATTGGTCCCATTTTTTTCAGAATGCAGTTCTGATGATGGGATCTATGAGGAATTGAGGGAACTCCTCAAATATTGTAGGCATACATATGGCGATTTTGATATTTTCAGCAACAAACCAAGCATTTGCATTCAAAAAGTATCATAATCTTTTCACCACTATGGTTCTTTCATCATTTTTTTTTCATCCAAATATTTAGTCGTATACAATGGTGGAAGTCGGTTTTTAACCGACTTCCCAAAAAAGGAGGAGGTTCTCAATTCGGTTGTTTTTTTTTTTTTTTTTTAATGTTTGTTACCGCATATCTCCGGCGTTTACGAACCGATTTGGAAAATTCTTTTTTTATTTGAGTAGATATACTTCCAGATTGGTCCCATTTTTTTCAAAATTGAGTTCTGATGATGGGATCCATGAGGAATTGAGGGAACTCCTCAAATATTGTAGGCATGCATATGGCGATTTTGATATTTTCAGCAAGACACCAAGCATTTGCATTCAGAAAGTATCATAATCCTTTCACTACTATGGTTCTTTCATAAAAAAAAATTCATCCAAAATTATTTTGTCGAATGCTATGGCGGAAGTCGGTTTTTTAAATGAAAAGTTATTTAAATTAAAAGTTATTATCTATTTATTTGAGGTTACCATTTTATAATTTTACTTTGCCGTGGTATGTCCAGCCTAAGAATAGACCCCTCCTTCTCCTCCCGTGGATGTCATAAAAGCTGTCAAAGGGATTGAATCAGGGGATGGGCAGCAGCATCCACTTGAGTACTCAAACACATGACTGCGATCCGCCTGCCAACCGTGGTGATTATGGCAAATCCTCCCATTGTATTCTATGGGCGAGGTCTCGTCCAACTGAGGACCTATAATGGCTGATGATGATGTTGCCGATTTTATTTCTAGGGTTCATATCTTGGACTTACCTCTGTGTAAAGAAATATATCTCTTAGCCCTCTTCCCTTTACCTATGTGTTGCTGCTTGAAGCTATGCGTGACTATCCGTTGAGTTATTGACTTCCTACCTCAGTAGCAAAGGGTCACGAGGAATATTAAATGAAGTTAAATTATTACAAAGGCTGCATTTAGGTTTACGACCTCCTTCCTGGTATCATCATCATCATCAGCAGCCTTTAGATTTTCACCAATGGACGAGACTTCCCCCATAAAATGAAATGGGAAGAATTTCCATAATAACCACGCTTGACAGGGTATATAACCCACAGATTTATAAGTATAGTACTAAATATTACCGTTACGTCCAGTGCCACTACGTAGCGAAAAAAAATCTATTGTTTGATCGTAGTATTCGAAAAACTACTAGTACTCAAATGGATGCTACTGCCCATCTCCTGGTGTAATTCCTTAGTTGGCTTTTACGATATCCACTGAAAGAGATGTAATGGTCTATTCTTAGGCCTAACACACACGGAATATTAAATGAAGTTAAATGCTTTGATTATATACACACATATATGTGTATATAATCATAGGTTAAATGATTATAAAGCCTGCATATTTAGGTAAACGGACTCCTTTAAAGAACTCCTAAATGATTATGTACTGAAAAATATCATGGATATTTTATTGATTCAGTTGCTTCGTTGAGAGGCGAAACACGTGTCGAATTCTTTCAGAGTTTTCGTTGGAGAGGAGCGGAATTGTTACTATATATTTGTTCGTCTATTTTTTGTAGAATGGATTTCCACAAAGTCACGCTTGAATCGATTAATTATCAGTTGCAATCATTCATTCATTCAATCAGGTTATGAGTGAAAGTAAAAGCTAAAGAAAAAAGATTTTAATTTAATTTAAAGGAGACATCAAAACAGGAAAGTTAGCGCATTTAAGAATATTTTGTTGATTTTATTTTAAGTAAAACGCTCTGATTTATGAGCAGAAATGTGTCAAAAATAAGGACATAAATAATAATAATAAATAAATGCTGGACATACACTCGAGAGCAATGAATCCGGGTCACTTAAAGAATGTTAAAAATCTCGGAAACTAAAAATGATAGATTAATGCAATAAATTGTATTTAATAGACAATGTAATACTCCTTAAATGAAGGTAAAAAAAATATGAGTCACCATACATTTTATTAACACAAAATTACATAAAGAAAAAAACTGCTGATCTCTCCTTAAAACAAAAATAGGAAACATGAAATTTTTGAACTTTATTACGATTTTCTTGAATTTTAATACTTCGTATTGCCTCCTCGTGCTTCCAGTACTGCGTTTACGCAGAAAAAAACAACAAAAAAACAGAAATCAAACAATGATAAATGACAGATTACAAACAAAAGCAAAACCAAATGCTGTAATTTCGTAGTTCCATCTTCGAAAGTGGCCCTTTTTCAAATTTGATTTTTTTATGATATAACTTTACAATAACTAAGAAGTTTTAATACCTTCATTTAAGGAGTATTACATTGTCTATTAAATACAATTTATTGCATTAACCTAGCATTTTTAGGATTCTTTAAGTGACCCGGATTCATTGCTCTCGAGTGTATTTGCAAACATATGCATTGGTATGAGGACAAAATTTTTAAAATTCAATACCTATTATTGTCTATAATATTCATGAAGAAAATAAAAAAAAATCATTTTTTTACATTTTTTTTATGAGAACGAATTTTATGTATGTGTCTGGGCCCTCAATTGGCTAAATATTTTTTTATTGCGTGTGGGTATTTTCAATATCCAAATAGCTTCTAGGAAGTAAAATCTATTTAGGCATTGCACCAACGGAAGCTTGGGACATATTTGATCACGAGAGTAATGTACCTACTCATTCGGATTGACGTGCAGGTATTTGTTTTGTCTACAAATCATTGCACAGATAGTATGCACGATTTTTTGTGCTATCGTATGTGCTTTCCATTATGATCAAAGATTCTAGGGACAAAGATTTCGTTAAGTACCTATATTATTTTATTTGAATGTTTTAGGAAACTCTGGGCTACTCAAAAGATTTTTAATGTTTGCAGTAAGTATTAGCGTGGCGTGTCTAAGAATATTACCCCTCCATGTCCTCCCATTGATGTAGTATAAGCCTTACTAAGAGAATACACCAGGGGATAATCTCTTTGGGCAGCAGCATCTACTGAAGTACCACCAATACCTACTGCGATCACCAATCCGCCTGCAAAGCGTGGTGATTAAGGCAAACTTCCCTATGGTAGTTTTATTGGGGAGGCCTCGTCCAGCAGTGGATGTAAACATGCTCGTGATGATGATGATGATGATGCATAAATAGCTAGTTTTATGGTTTATAGGTTAAAGTGGAACAAAGTAATAAAGCTGGTTTCATTTAACAACACAATATTATATTAAAATGTACCTACCTAATTATTTAAATCAAGATTTACGCACGAGGTGATGAATAAATAATAAATTATCTTGTAAGCTATAAATTATATTTTTCTAAAGATGTATGGGCATCTAAACTGGTAGTGCGAGTAAATTTATTACAGAAAGTGAAAACCGAATAAATAAATGTCAATCCATCAGTAATATGAAAATGAGGACCTTAAGATAATTATATAGGTACCTATTAGTAAAATCTATTTTGCTTTTGCCTATTTTGTGTGACAGCCTGCAGCATCAAAATTATCTTACTATTATCATCATCATCAGCAGTAGCCTTTATAAGTCCATTGCTGGACTTAGACCTCCTCCAAAGAGTGCAACGACGAACGGTCTTGGGCTGCCTTCACTTTTATGTTTGTCACTCGAGAACCTTTATCCTCCAACGGTTGTTAGTTCTGTAAGCTAATAGGCCTGCTCATAACCTCTTTAACTTGCGAGAGCTATGTCGGTGATTTTGGTTCTTCTACAGATCTCCTGATTTCAGAATCTATTTTATAGTGAAACTCCATCCATAGGCTGCTGTGCGACTTTGAGCTTGTTTATGAGGCCAATAACAGCGACCACGTCTCAGAGCCGTAAGTTATCACTCATCACTGACAAGCGGCAACTTGCACTACTACCTACTAATATAAAAAAGCAAAGGTTTGAAAGTTTTTGTATGTTTGCCTAACCCACCAAGCCATCTTATAATTTTTTGACCCAATTTTAATAGGCATGCACCTTTTTTTATAAAAACGATATAATTTTTTGGTAAAAACACTACACGTAATTAATCTATTGGGGGCTTCAAGGGTTACGCCACACCTTATTTATAAGGACACTTGAACCTGTTTTTTTCAATGACAGCAAAAAAAATCTCCTATTTGCAAAAAATATTCATTAGAACATTGATTTGTTTACTTACTAAAACGATTATGTAAAGACCACTTCATGCTTCCAGATTTCTAAAGCAGATTGATCTTGAAAAGTGAATCGTATACCTACTCTAACTAATTGACAAAGGTCAAAGCTAAGCGTCGAATGTTTATTTTACAATTACCATCGTTATCAAGGCCTCATGATGAAAAGGATCGAATTGGGTTTTAAAAAACTTCTGATTTCAAAGGGATTCCATTAAATGGAAGTTCTTTTAAACCTTGATTTTTTAAGACCCAGTGACCATCACTGAAGACCAAAATAAAAAACACAATGACCAAAAGTTAATTATAAAGGTGGATCGCTAGCAAAGTGGCGCGAAATTCAAACTTTATTGTTTTTCTGCTCATTACAGCTCATTGACACAAATTGCTCGTAGCTCCACCCGCGAGGAACCTATATTATAAATTAGTAAAAATTATTAATTATTATTATTATTCAATATTAGTAGGATAGGAAGAAGTCGAGTGGCAGCTACAGATCGGTAGCGTTTGATGTTGCGAGGTTTTTATACAAAACCTTCGTCTAAACTTTCTAACCTAATATCCTCATAATTGATGCAAAACTTTCGATGTCGAACCTCGTGACGCAATCTTTAGGAGCAAAATATAGTTTCTGTAAAATGTGGCCCTCAAACTATTCCAGTGATGAGTCAGAATAGCAAGTATCAGTAGTTTCGTATGATCTTGTGAGTATTTATTTGCGAAGTACTTTAAACTAATGTGTCAATTTAAAGTGCAATTGAATGCGTGCGGGTTGCTAGAGCTGTTTTTGTAGGCAATGTTTAAGTGTACTAGCCTCAGAGTATCAATAGGTAGTAGAGCTGTTTTGTGAAAGAGTTCGTCACGGGATGTACCCCGCTGTTTTCTGCCACAAAGCAGTAATGCTCGCATTGTTGTATTTCGGTTTTAAGGGTATAGGTGCCGATAAAATTACATGCAAATGATACTATTCACTTTTTTGTCTCAGGCGGACGTAGTGCGTAGGGTGCGTTCCAGGTCCAGGTAGACGTGGCTTTTAATTGTTATAGGCAGAGGTTACTGCTTAACATTAATGGGCCATCTGACTGTTCCATGACTTTCAAAGATATTACAAATAAGAGCCAGCTTAACAAGACTAACGGCATGACTATCTTAGCGATGAATACTATTGTCGCGACTCTTTCTATAATAAAAATAATGATAAACAATTATAACTATAACAAACAAAGTATCACTTTTGCATTTGTGATAGTAGGATGGGATTATCCCACTAATATTAGTACACCCACTATTTACTTTAGTAGGTATAGTAGTGGATGTAGTGATTTATATTAGGTGCAGTGTGCATACACATGATGCACCAGATGGCAATCTTCAGCTGTCCTCAGTAAGATAAGAACAATGCATTTGTATTTGATCACTGGTGACCTTTCTTGCTGTATGGTAATGTAAAGTAACTACTAGTAACGGGCACGACTGATGGCACTGTTTGTGTCATATATGTATAATACGAAATAAAAGATTAAGTACATATTACCAACTGTATTTTTGTATAAACGGGTTTTTTTCTAGTACCGTCATATAATATGGGTGTAGGCACCAGCATACGTTAATATAGATTATAGAAGATAGGCGGTAGGCACCGACTAGTTTCAATTCAAATTTCGAGTCTCCATCAGGATGAGTGAACGCGACGACACCATCCGCGTCTCGTTAAGAGGCCGTCGCGTTCACTCACCCTGATCAAGACGATTCCCGCTGCGGGACAAATGGTTGCATCATCATCATCATCATCATCACAAACCTGTATTAGTCCACTGCTGGACATAGGCATCCCCCTAGAATGCCACGACGAACAGTCTTGAGCTGCCTCCATCCACCGACTTCCCGCGACATTTATAATGTCTTTAGTGCATCGAGTGGAGGACCTTCCTGTACCGCGTCTTCTTCTATGATGTTTGCATAATTTTCAAATATTTGTTTCGGGTCTAGGTATTGTGGTATCATAGTACCTACTCGTAGTGCCTTGATACCCACGACACAGGGAATCCTAGTGTAAGATCAGGACTATGTGAGTATTATGTTATATGTTATTAGTAGTGATAGCCAAGTATCTAATGTTCTTGCTCTAGAATCAAACCGTTATTCATGACATTGTAAGGAGGAGGCCCAGTAGTGGAGTTTTACAGGCTGAGATGATGGATGTCCTTGAATTTGGCTGTGTAGGAATGTTGAGAAACTGCTTGTGCCTGTCTGT
Organism: Epirrita christyi; assembly: GCA_951392215.1. Classification (NCBI taxonomy): domain Eukaryota; kingdom Metazoa; phylum Arthropoda; class Insecta; order Lepidoptera; family Geometridae; genus Epirrita; species Epirrita christyi. The sequence goes on along the minus strand of OX595839.1, from coordinate 8,319,063 downwards.
TTTATCAAAGCAAGCCACACGGATGATTGCAGAATCATCTAACAGCCTAATTATTAAGAAATTAAACCGTGGTGAGCAATGCTTATTGTATTCTGCTAGGCGTACCCTAGGCGACCTAGGAAGAAATAAGCTCTATCAGTATGCCTCTCTTCTCATCATCATCGTTCATAACTCAACGTCACCCACTGGTGCGGGTAGGTATAGGCTATCTCTGAGACGACCTCTGTGGCGCGGCAGACGAGTAGCCGGCTGAGATGCAAGAGGTTGCGGGTTCGATTCCCGCTGCGGGACAAATGTTTGTATAATATGGTCTGTTTGTTCCGGGTCTGGATGTTATGGTACCATGGCAGATACTCGTAGTTCCTGATACCAACGACACAGGGAATCCAAGTGTGGGATCAGGACTACGTATGTGACTGTTGGGTGTTATGTTATGTCTGCTCGTGTTTTCTCTACGGTCCAGCCTTTTACATGTACGGCCCATGCACGACTCTAACTAAGTATGTCGTCGACCAATATCACCTAGGATATCCGGTGTTTCTCCAAATTTCATGATTCTACGTCATTCCTGATGTAAGTCATCATTTTTTGTCACTGGTTCTTGGTCACCCTGCGTTAGGTCATAGACCAAACCAGATAATTGTGGACCTATATAGTGACGAATGGAGAAAGGACCATGTGAGTGATGATTTTTTTGATGAGTTAGAAGCTTGATTTACAGAAATGAGGTTATGGATTATGTATTTGCTATTTATTTCAAGTAGATACTTTACGCCGTTCCTGACTAACGAATAGACAGAAAAGTCTTTCTATTATGGTTTCGTTGGTACTTTTTGACTATAACCCCTAAAAAATAAATAATTGTTCTTATTGCTTTCAATACAAGCAAAATTTTTAAGAGTGGAGTCTTCCCTCAGTTATCCTTATTAAGGTAGACACTGGTAAGTCTCCAGTAAAGAGATCTATTCATTTTAAAACATGTTTTATTTTAAGAGGTCGTAAAATCACTTGTGCAGTTCGGTCAGCATTAGCGGTGACCCGGTAGCGATGGGTGGGTTAAGAGGTTACGCGTTTCGTCACAGTACCTTACCTATACTCGTCTCAGATCATCGCGAATACGCTCTTTAACAATACATAATTACGTAAGCGTGTTCACAGAACGTGTATAAGTTGAAGCCATAGAAGGCATTGTCTCAAACGCCTAGCTGGTCAGTAGAAGATTTGCAATCCTGCTAATATCTAAAGAGGAGCATTGAAAAATATATCTTTACAGAGCTCAAAAACCCGTGTTCTAATGTGTTTTATCTTATTTCTTCTATTTTTTTTGTTTAATTATTTGATTCCAATGAGCCTAATTAAAAGTTATTACATTATTTGCCACAGGTACCTTAAGTGTAGGTACGAACCTACCCTACGAGGTGGTAAGCGGGTGAGGCTCTACGGATCTCTTCGATAGGTAGTAGTGCAGTAGAAGGGTTTTTACCGGTGGCAGTAGCGCATTTCAGCTATTAGTATAAATTTCAAGTTAGACAGACAGACGCACAGTCAATAAAGTGATCCTACAAGGGTCCCGTTTTTTCCTGTTGAAAAACGGAACACTAAAAATTATAAATTTTGAAGTTAGGTGGGCCTTAGTTACCCTTAGTGCCTTAAAATACACTTAGGAACTAGCTATTAACCCTTGAACTACTCAGTTGTGAGTTTATGTGTTTATGCAATCACAAAGTTACGAGTTGCGCATAAAGAGATCCGTTGCTCGCTCTCTTGTGCAAAAATGAAAAATGTGCATTAGTAAATGATGTGCACTTACCTAACGCAGAGCTTTAATTTTAGTAACTGGATAGATTTTAATGAACAATAAAGTTGTCATTTCAAGCTTTAAAATTTAGTTTATCGTAAAGAACACATAATGTGAAGGTTAGTTACAGCTTCATTGCATTATACACCCACGAATTCTGAGAAGCGGCGTGTGTGCATTGGTATTTAGCTGTATTTACGAAACTTGCATACTATGGTACAGAGAGTTTGCAGCGTTTTATGGCTGTAACGTCTCGGTGCAATCTTTAGAGAATCTTAAGCCTCTTGGAGAAAGGGAAGTTTTTCTTAAACATTTACACAATATGATGAGTAATATTTTCTTTTCTTCTTCATCAACCAGTAAACGCCCACTGCTGGACTAGGCCTTCCCATGGAATAGGGAGGATTTGCCATAATCACCACGCTTGGCTGGTGGATTGGTGTATTTACAATTTAGGTGGTATTTTCTACTTGCCTACGTGAAAAAGCTTCTAGACTGTCGGATATGGTTGTCGAAATATACCTATCTTTGATAAAACACTTGATTGATCCAATTGGAGATCAACAACCCACAAGATGCTGGGAAGGAGTCACAATCCTCAACAATGAGGGACCGACTAAGGAGAAGGATCAAATAAAATGTTTGTGGTTCAACTGTAACAACATAATTATCGTTAAATAAAATTGATACCATGCCGTACCATAAATTGTTAATTACTTACCTATATTATTACGATGAATATGGTAATCATTAAAGAAATATGGTCGTAGTATTCCATGAAAAAACTAGGTAGTGTTTTTAATTGTTTTAGTTTTAAAATTATGCGTGAAGTAATTACCTAATGATGTAAAATCTTAGATTTAAATATCTTTATTTATGCCGTGGTGTGTCCGGCCCAAGAACAGACCCCTCCTTCTCCTAGATGTAGTAAAAACCTTACTAAGGGGACCAACTTACCAGGGGATGGGCAGCAGCATCTACCCGTGTACTTATCACTAATCCGCCTGCCAAGCCATGTGATAGTGGCAAATCTCCCCTTTGTTTTCAATGGGAGAGGACTTGTCTTGACTTACTTGAGTGGACGCAAACAGGCTATTGATGATGATGATGATGATTTAATTTCTTTGGAAATATAGATGCTTGTTTATTTAGTATCTAAATAGGTACGTACCTACGTAAAGGTCGAACAAGAAAAAAATACCAGTAATATTTTCACGTTTAATAAGTTTACTTATAAAGTAAGATCATGTATAAAAGTACAAAATACATCCTCATGGCACAAGAATTTAGATACAGTGATACCCTTTTCTATGCTGAATTAAGTAGCATAAATGAGTGAGATCGATCATTAAACAGTACCTGATCTTATTTAGACATAAGAATAAAACATTTTACTGGTAGCGACCGAGGTGGATTATTTACATGGTCAAAGTAATCCAGTAGTTACATCATTTACAAAAAGAACTAAAAGTCACAACAATGCTTCGTTGACAACTGTCCAGTAGCTAATTAGCTAGCAACAACGACGGTGCAAGAACGCGATGATAAACTGCGCTGATACTATTTGCTACCCAGCTGATGCTTTCGTGACTGATCGATCTTAGAGCATGAATACAAAATCTTTCAAATTACTTCTGTCCTAGAGAGGTTTTGGGTTGGTACCCGTTGGGCCCAGCCGTGAAGGTGACGGTGTAGTGCTTGCCATCAGGGGCTACGTAGGCGTACTGGCCAGTGACAGTCAGAGCAGCGTTTTCTGAATCAGGGTTGTCGATTTTGCCTTCCTCCTGTCTGGATGTGCCATCGCTCGTCTCGTACCTGTGGTTATAAGAAGAAAGATAATGTAAAAAAAAATTATGCAATAATTACCGAGCGGGTTAAGCAGATAGCGCGCTTGGATTTTTTGCCAAGTGTTGAGGAGTCATAGTGTGCGATTGGATTTATTTCTACGGTAATGTATTTTGGTAGGGGGTGGTTAATATTTATACGCATACTTATAAAAACATTTAACTGAACAACGAATAGTGTTCTAATCAACTTAAACTCCTTAAATTGTTCTTAATTGTTGTTATAAACGATGATTTTGTTAATTACGTGCTATTAGATATTCAAAGCGTTACTCAAAAAAATTTGTAGATTCTACTGGCCATCATTAGAATTGTATATTATTCAGATGTAACAATGCCATTCAAATTTTTTTTGCATATTTAGCGATAATTTTTTATTTTTATTTCTTGAAGATCTTTTTGGTCGTTTTCCGAAAGATAAGGTTGGATATGTATCACATATGCGTTGTGCGATTCTTTCTTTAGGTTACCACATCGCGTAGCACCATGTATGCCAAAGAAAGTTACTGAACAAGGGTACTGGGTTAGTTAATTTGACAGCTACTTATACATCGTTTCAATCCTTGATTTAGTTCTAAATAGCGTCGGTGAGTAAAATCTTAAACAAAGATTTAAGAATTTAAATAGGGATTATAAGTGTGCCTTTTAAGTGGCTTTTATCTTCTTACAGCTATAGAAACACTCGTAAACTATTATTAGACACAAAAAGCAAACATCATGGTTTAGTTGTATGACCACACGTTTGCATAACACAGTGTTTTGCTTATATTTGATATTCTACTAATATTATATATGTATATAGGAGTTTCGATGTTTGTTTGCTTGTCACCTACTCAATCGCAACGTATTGGTTGAACTGATTTCGATGTTATTTTGTATAGAAATAGATTGGGGACTTAGATGACCCAGGATTGACACTTGTGCTAGTTTTTATCCCGATACGCGAGCAATGACGCGCGCTATCGGAAACTAAAAAAATTAAAATAAATTACATACTGGACATTTCACACAATATTATCTAGCCCCAAGCTAAGCAGAGCTTGTGTTATGGGTACTAGATAATGATATACTTTATACAATACATATATTACATAGATAGATATTTTATTATACATAGAAAAATACCCAGAACACCCTGAACAAACATCTGCAGATCGTAAAAATATTTGTTCCGAGGCGGGAATCGAACCCGCAACCTTCTGCGTCGCAGGCGAACCTTCGCCCGCCGTGTCAAAAAATTGTTTAATGAAGTTGTCATAAAAAAAATTAATGATGGGTTCGAATAACAATTGGGCAGATGAATCAAGGTTGTAGTAATCATAGCTCAATAAAAATAAACTTCTTGTTTATTAACATTTGAATTGTAAGTAAACACTTGGTGAAGCTTGAACTATAACCTAATGGCTTTCGAGGCTAGCGATTTATAAGAAGGTATATACCTACCTACATGCTACCGGTACTGTTTGGCGTTCTTGCACAGATAACTATTTTTTTAAATTGTTATATGTAATTTAGGTAATAATATTATTTCAAAGGTAAAGTTATATTATGTAGGAGTTTAAAATTTTGAATTAAATATGTAAAAGTTTATTAATATCGACATCGTGGTTGGCCGAGAAAGCGTTGGAGGGACGATATCGATGCCTTCGATAGAGGATGGTGGGAGTTATCAAAGGAAAAGATGTTTGGAAGGATTTGGGGGGGAGACATTTGCCGAGCACCGGGACGAAAAAAAAAAAACTCCAAACAACTTTAAATTAGCTACGACAATGGCATCGGATAATTTTGATGCAATTGATCGTGCCATCGATCCTTTCTTGGTTACTCACTTTAGTTTGGAGTTCTCATGGATTAAGGTCAATGTCACATCTTAACGTTTTGTGGTATCCGCATCATTAGTGTTTATTAGTTTGGAAAGCTTAGCTAACTGAGTAACTTTTTGAGCTTTGCTAAAATCTTAGCTCAGTTAGCACGTGCATTCGTACGTTATATTTATGTTTGCAAGGTCTTAAAACCGTTAAGTGGATTTTGTACTATAGAAAATTTTAAAGCCACTAGGTACAAGTAAAATTCATTAAAAGTTATGAAACCAGTGATTCTTACGCAAAACTGTAGCCGTCGGTATCCACGTTGCTGTCGAAGCGAAGAATCTGCACATCCTGAGGGTTTTGCTGGGCCACGCTCAGAGCAGCTAATGCGCACAGGACTAATACCTACAAAATTACAAAAAAGTTAGATGAATCCTTTCACCACACTGGTTAGTTCACCTTTGGTCACAAAGCCCTTTTCGCACTACCATATGAACCCCCTGCTTTAAGCTGCACCTTCACCTAATGCGACGCACCACGGAAAAAACGGTGACAGTGAATTTGTTTTAGTATTAGGTATCAACATATTGATCATTAACAGACTTCAAAAAAAGGAGGAGGTTCTCAATTCAGTTGTATTTTTTTTCAGAGCAGTCAAATAGACACATATTATATTTATTCCATTTTAAGATAAAAATAACAAAAAGATGAGCCTAAACAACTAGAATATTCCAAGTCTCTATATCAAATTGAAAAGGTTGCATTATAACTAGGACACTACGTAGCTGTATACCTATCTATATAATTAATAGAACATTGAAGTTTCTGGTTAACCTCAGGGTTTAAAATTAGAGACATCTTCCTTTATGCATTGTCCGAAGACCTTAGCGGTTACGAAACAAAAGACACTTGAAATTAGAAGAAGGATATATACATTTATAATATAACACAGAACGTGGCCTTGTTGAAACTAATAGTTTGCTATTATAAATTAAAAGACTTACGTATTTCAGCATGGTGCTTAGTTCGCTGAGTTCAAACTAACGAATGAGTAAGTAATGTAAGCTCGTTCATTTTATATATCCAGAGAAGTGCACTTGCAGACTGACATCACGGAGGATGGGTACCCTCACTATACTGGTAGGTACCTCAACATTTTTTGTCCACAGATGTGGTCACATATCAAAACATTGAATAGACCAATCAATTGTTGGCACTTGCGTAAGATGTTTTTGCATAATACGCTGGATAAATTTACATCAAAATTAATGAATAGAAAAATTAGCATGTACTAATGTGAATATATATGTTTCTTCAATATTTATCACACCTGTTAGGCAAATATTTCAATTAATCGGTATTTTTGGGTAAGCAAATGTTTGATTGAACCTTTCTGATATATTGGTCAGTATATTTCTCAGGGTGTGTTTAGACATAATAAACTACACAGAATAGGAATAATAAATAATATAAATAATGCGGTTTCGTAAGAAATTATTTGATAGGTTTGATTGAGAGAAGTGAAGTGACGGAGGAAAAGTCTGAAAAATGATCACAAGATGGTAATAGTCGACGACTAAATTGATTAGGAAATAGTATTTACGTAACTGAAAAACAATGTATGTTTCATCATCATCATCGTCAACTAATAAAAACAGACTGCTGGACATAGGCCTCTCCCATAGAACGACACGACAAACGACCATCAACCGACTTCCTGTGACCATGCTGATAATATCTTTGGTCCATCGAGTAGAGGACTTTCCCACACCGAGTCTTCTGGTTTGTGCTTGCCACTCGAGGAACCTTTATCTTCCAACAGTTGTCAGTTCTGTGAGCTATATGGCTTGCCCATTGCCACTTCAACTTGCTAATTCTGAAGGCTATGTCGGTGATCTTGGTTCTTCTACTGATTTCCTCATTTTTAATTCTATCACGTAGTGAAACTCCTAGCATGGTTCTTTCCATAGCCTGCTGTGCGAATTTGAGCTTATCTATTCGCCAATAGTTAACAGCAACTACGTCTCAGAGCCGTAAGTCATCACTGTCAACTCGCACTGATTATGGACTTCGGTCTATAGAGTCTTCTTATTATAGAGTCGGTGGATGGAGGCGGCTTTACGGGGATCATCTTGAAAACTTTTCTCCTATATCAAAATCGCCACTACATCACCATTTATAGTCTGGATTAAATTGGATGGAAGCGCGTTGAAGTCTTTTGTATGGAATTAGATAATTGGAAAATTATATTAGATAATATTTATTCGTTCTTTCAAAAACTATAATATAGTATAAAAAGCACAAAAAAAACCAAAATAAACAAGCAAAAGCACTTTTGCACGCAGATTTTGAATGATAAACAAAACCTTTCCGAGCTTGTGAGGTGAAAAATTATCGCTCTGCAGCAGTAATATTGCGTCTATAAGGCTATAGCTTTGAAACCCTCGCTACGCTCAGGATTATATTTTGAATCCTCTTGTTTTGCTCATGGTTAAATCTTTGAATCCTTCACTTGCTCAAGTTTGCAAGTACTCGCGCCACATAACAATTTTGCAGCCTTGCATAACAAATTCTTATTTTGTCGATTGTTTATATAGATAAAGTATTCCACGTTCAAACAATGGACAAAAATGCCCAACTGGCGTACTTGTATGTGATCCATAAAGTACTCCTATGTCTTCCAGGGGCCACCATTCCACTTCAGACTTCTCTTTATAATCGATGTGCCATTACAACGGTCAATTTTTAAAGATAATTCGTTGGTATATATTTAGCTATTAGTACAATAATTTAGACGCATGAAGTAATGTATGAACTTTGAAACACATCTTAACATACCTGAGTGACTCAGAAACAATGTGTAGTTATAAGTGATTTACAACATTGACTTAAAAGTTAACTGTTGTTTATTACTAGAAGATATGCATTATTACCTGCTGTTATCACATCCCTCCATCTTATTACGTGAATATTGGAATTTGTCCTGGGTTTAAAAATTTGCTCCTAAAACTAATACAACGTTTCAGTGACATGTGACACGAAGAGCAGGCTCTTAATATCTGGCCCAATAGACTGGAATTGCCATTCAGCAAAACTATGCAGCCATCGTCTTAGAAATGCTTCTGTCTGTTTGTGATCTGGATCAGTTGAGCTATCTTTAGATCGTTTGCAATTGACTATGTTTTTAAAAGTTGCTTTTTGCTGGCATCCAATATTCTTGTATAAATAATAAAAACGGAAAAACCATGTCCTTGACAAAATCTTACTGTTTTTTGTGAAGTGACTAGTTAAATTGTTATAATCTTTTTTTAATTGTCAATGTTTGTTTTGTTATGCTGATGGCATGTTCAAGGTTTGTGGAGGTTCCTACCTATAGGTTTCTGTATTGTAAATCGGTTTCTATATTGTAAAGATTAACAAGAATCTTAAATTAGAATCTGTATGAGTATTTTAAGTATCTAATATCCTAATGAATGCATACCTATTTATAATGCCAAGGCAAGTACGTAAAGTGCTTCACGATTACAATTTATCTTCGGCTTAGCTACAGAGAAAAATAAACCTTCAGATAGTGTTCGATTGGGCAAAAGGTACTGATAATTATCATCACATGAACCTTCTGTCAGTTTATCATAAGTATTTAAATAAAAGACTGTTGCAAATTATTTCAGTGTTTATCTTACTAGAATGCTCTGAGTTCTGAAGTATAGCTTTGATTTGATACTAGTAGGCTAAGTTGGTAAAGTGGTTTGCGATGATAATGTCAAATTCATTAACACCTGCGGTAACTGATTATCAAACACCTCAACGTTATGCGTATCATGTATCTGACTGTTATATTATATCCAAGGGTTTTTTTAATAATATAACAGCTGTGTATAGGGAATGATCTTATTAGTTTAGTGAACAATATAAATTGGTATAAGAAGAATACTTTCAAACATTGGAAATGTATTCCATATAAAATGAAAGATCCACCAAGTGGTCTTTGCTGAGGGCCTGCAGGCTGATAGTTCTTGTTGAAAACTAAACTGGCGCACAATGAAACACTGCAATGACAATGGGTCACTTAGAAAAAGCACAATCACTCCCACAAACACATTTTGTTTATTTTTTTTTTTATTTTTTTTTTATTTTATTACATTTTGAGGCAGTTTGTGCTTAAAATTTGCCACCGTGGCGTGTCTGGCCTAAAAATATACTCCATGTATATAGTAAAAGCCTTACAAAGGGATTACCAGGAGGATGGACAGCAACATCCGCCTGAGTACTTAACACCAAACTGCGATCACCAATCCGCCTACCAAGCGTGGTGATTATGGCAAATTGAATTATTGCATTGAATACAATGTCCCCCATTGTATTCAATGCAATAATTCAATTTGCCTCTCTCGTCCAGTAGTGGAATAAACAGGTTGGTGATGATGATGATGATGACTTAATTTTTTTTTTTACAAAAGTATTATATTTGATGCCAAATGAAATATACAAATATGGTATTTGACGTGTTAACGTCTTATAAATCGATGGAGCCGGCTGCACGCTCGAAAAAACATGACTAATGCGTCGTTACCTCGTCATGCGTCACCGCATGCGCTATGCGCATGCGCTATATATGCTATATATGCTATATATATATGCGCATGCGCATAGCGCATACATATATATATATGCATATATATATGCGCATAGCGCATGCGATATATATATATATATATATCGCATGCGCTATGCATGCGGCGTTAGCGCATGCGCATATTTATATATATATATGCGCATAGCGCATGCGATATATATATATATCACATGCGCTTCGCATTATATATATATATATATAATGCGAAGCATGCGCATGCATCCGCATGCGCGCGAGCGCGGAACGAGCGACAAAGAAGCACAATAACCACGTTGAACTATCGTCAGTAAACCGACTTTACAACATGACAACCGTTTTTATTTAAATTCTATACCTTGCATATTAGGGGAGTTATTGTGGTTTTTCTAAGTGACCTTATTTAATTGCACGCCATAATAAACACGCCTCTATTACAGGTGCAGTGCTGATGAATGCTTATGCTAAAAGTCCTTAATATCGTAGTATCAAGAATCAGTTAGCCAAACCGTTAATGTTTTTAAATAAATATTTATCGACTATGACACGCGTTATTGAAAACGTAGACATTATGACACAAAATGAGCCATCGGTTACTTGCAGACTTACTTAATGTGGTTTTGTTTGTAATCTTCGTTTGTTTGATCTCAAGGACCTTCGATGGGTACTTCAACTCTTTATGGGTATTCTTTGATGCTTAAATGTCAACTAACTTTAATGTAATAAATTCTTGATCATGGATTTAATTGCAGAACAGATTTATATATTATATTCCAGTTTGACCCAATCGTCCCAAATAAAAAATCGGGAGAGAGCAGAATTTCAATAATTTAATACAGAGTTCATTATAGTTATACACTCATGGGAAATATTAAGACTTTATAGTATCCAAGTACCAAATAGTTGAGAATCGAACCTGCAACCATCTCCAGAGATCATTGTTAACCCCCCAACCGTGGATTTTCTTACATGGTACCGAAATAACAAGTAATTAATTATTAATTATGTATAAACATCCATACTCACAAACTTTCGTGTTTATAATATTAGTAGGATAATTATATAATATATTCTAAATATTCAGGTCGTAATCTATAAATACTTGTTTTAAATTTAATTGATAACGGTGTAGTCTGTAAGCATCCATACTTATTCACATATTTTGTTGCATCCTACTTCCTACTAATATTATAAAGGCGAAAGTTTGTGAGTATGGATGGATGATTGTTACTATTTCACGTAAAAACTACTGAATGGATTTGAGTGAAATTTGGAATGGAGATACTTTACGCCCTGGATTAACACAAAGGCTACTTTTCATTGTTATTATCATCATCATCATCATCCATTTTCATCATTATTCACGCGGGTGAAACCGCGGGGCGCAACTAGTTTTAAAATATTATTATTATTAAGTATGACAACGTTCCTAAGCGATTATACCAAAGGATGGGCAGAAGCATCAATCTGAGTACTCAATACCGATACTATGATCACCAATCCTTCTGCCAAGTTTGGTGATTATTGAAAATGCATTCTATGGAGGAGGACTTGTCCAGCAGTGGACGTTTATAGATGGCTGATGATGGTGGAATCGTTGTGCACTGATTTAACACTTACCTGAAAAAATTACAGAATGAGATCCATATACACAGCTCAATGGTAAGCTGTTAAGTGGTTAAGTGTTGCGCGCACAAAGGTCACAACGCACATGCTAAAGCAAATAATTTACACAATTGACAAATCCCCGTAACATTTTCGTGGATCACTTCAAATAAACTGTTTGCATGATTGTGATTAACACCTCACCTCCCAATGGAACTTCGAAACGCATTGTCAATACTTTGAAAAGATATTTATAGCTCAATTGTGAGACTTCAGAGCATAGACGTTCAGGACTCGTCCAACAACCAACACATCCTTCCAGTTCATTTTTCAGTACCAAAAATGATGAAAATCGTAAGTTTTTAAAAAACATTAAAGTTTATAAGCTTAAATGTGTGTCAGAAGTGATTATTCAAACAAAATATTTAATTGCAACATAATATCTGAATAAACGACCACTAAAAATTTTGTTTTTATAGTAGTCAATAAATAAAACATATTATTTGGGGACAAGTTCAAATTAATTCTCTTTTAAAAAAAATGGTTATCTATTCGCTGACAATGTATTATTTAGTTGATGCTGTATAGTGCGACATGATCTCGAACTAGTCCGAGATTATTTCCGAATTGTCCGAGATTTTTCGATCCGTAAATTATTTCATAATCGTCAAAGCCCTTTTTAAGTGTCCGTCATTTTTTCTTACATACTTCACCATCCCATTTAAGGGGTAAAAAGTAATTTTTCTCAATTTTAGACTTTTTCCAAAAAAAACCTTTGTACAAAGCCTCCTTGCGTTCTAAATTTCAGAATTGTGCGGTTAATAGAAGTACCCTAGATGTTTTTCATTTTCGGGATTTTCTTTAGACATTAGTTACCATAAATTTTTGATGTATTGATTTGCTTGTTTTTTGTACAGAACTATAAGATCACAGATCAGATTTAATGTTATCAAAAATAGACAAGCCATATCAATAACTGGGATCTTCATTGTTTTAGACGATCTTCGTTCTCGCTGCTTTAGCTGTAGTGCTTGCTCAGGACCCAGCAAAGCCCACTGAGCCTGCTGTCACAATTGTCAAGCAGTCCGACGAAGTAGACCCCACTGGATACAACTTTGAGTGAGTACTTATTCTTACTTAACTTAGAATTCTTGCAGAGTTTTTTTTATATTTCTATGTGCATGGTTTCTTTATGCTGGTGAACGAACCTGGTTGACTACGTTAAAATATTATTAGAATACGTCCGCTGAATTTGTACTCAATATCTATTTCTATTGAATATTTTAACTGATTTCGCTATGTTTAATCCGGGATCTATAAGCGGAAGCTTCGAGCTCATTAAATATAAACAAATCTGAGTGATTAATATTATTCTATATTATATCAAACTATAGTACAATATTTATAACACTCTTTAAAACGTTAACCCTGACATGATGTTCACTTAACGTGATAACTCCCTAGTGGATGAATTTGCTTTAAAAGATAGTACCGAAAGCTAAACAACGATAAACGTTCGGTTATCAATGAAAAACGAACACTTCCTTCAAATAAAATTAACCTCTTGAAATAGTAAGTCTGCTAGAGTTCAAAAGCATTACTTTAATTTGAATCTCGTTTCAGATTTGAATTGAGTGACGGAACCTCCAGACAGGAGCAAGGAGACTACAAGAATGACACCGAGCAACAAGGTCTCTCTGTGAAGGGAAGCTATAAGTACGTAGCCCCTGATGGCCAGCATATTACCGTCACTTACCTCGCAGACAAGAACGGATACCAACCTAAAGTAGAAGATGACTCTAACACGCAAAAACCCGCTCAAGCTTAGACCTTATCCGGAAAGTATCAGCATGTTTTTCAAATGACCCTATCGCTGCAACCAAATAATATTATAGTTTTAAGATATATCTCTAGTCTTAATTCAATTGTACAATAACTGTCAAATAAAGGTTTGTACCAAATTGGTATTTTATTATGGCTCAATATGCGTATACCTTAAATAGACAGACAGCTAGACAACGTATGGCGATAACCAGGATCACAATCGATAAGCTGAAGAAAATAGGGAGGAATCGTATTATCACTAAAACCACTAAGATCCGGCTCGTGCGAACAGTTGTTTTCCTATATTTATGTACGCTGCGGAGACTTGGACGCTGCAAAAAGGCGTGAAGAAAAAGATAGATGCCCTGGAAATGTGGTGCTAGAGAAGACTGCTTTATCATGCATTCAGCACTCGGTATAACTCGGCAAAGCAGTGTCTATCAGATTTAGTGCAAACTCGCATCCTTAAGTTTTTCGGACACATTTCAGACACTGAATCCATTGAGCGTCTTCTTGTGCATGCATAAGTAGAAACCACCAGACCACGTGGAAGATCATCCATGCTTTGGGCATCAAGTCTTCAGTGGGTGGCAACCTGCATGAATGCATCAGGATATCCACCAATAGGGATAAATGGCGAGATATCGTGAGGTAAGGAAAATCAGCCTTCAACAACAATACTTCATGACAACCACAACTACTCGGTCAAGAGTGCAACGACTGAGAAAAATAGAAAAGAGACATAGTACATATACATTAGTGTTTGCACTGAGTGGCGCAATAATGGTGTCACTTCGTCTTGTTAAAAGGGCTTCACATTTGCGTTGCTTGGCGTTTTCAGCTGCTGCCTCTGTGGATGGGAGTTGTTATAAACAGCAAAAAATATACTGTTCTGTAACGAGAGGCTGAAGTTGCTATAATTTGCACTGCCCAGAGGTACTTCTAGGCTGCTATTGGTACTATGAATCTTTTTTGAAGGGCATCGATGTCAGCAATCAGCAGAACGTATGAATTTTCAATATTGAGGACAGTGATGAAATGTCGTTTTCATCAGTATGATCTTGGATTCGATTTGATTTGCTAGCGCCATCTTGTTTAAGTTTTTTAAAACTATCATCTCCAACTTGTGAAAAATTTAATTTCTCAAATATTGTTATTATTAATTACTTGTTTTGTTTATTATTAAACATTTATTATTGCCATTTACTTCCCGCCGGTGTAGCATAAGCAAAGTAAGCATAAGTAGAGCAGACAGTTATCTTAGTATCTATTTACTTGTTCATACAACATCATCATAATCATTGTAGAAATCCACTTCTGGATACAGGACTCCGCCATAGTATGTCACCATTAATGGTTCCCAGCCGCCTCCATCCACCGACTTTCTGCGACCTTTATAATATCCTTGGTCTATCGAGATAGGGATCCTTCCTAACACTGCGTCGTCCGGTTTGTGATTTATTTAAGCCTTTAGTTTTTAATTTAAAAAACGGCTAATTGCCACTGTTTTTCGCCACTTTTGCTGTCGTTTCGAGGTTGAGAATCCTCTTGGGCACCGCCCGCGACCGCGTCGGTTCTCTAGTACCTATGTTATTAAGTATTTGTTGGATTTTTGGTATAGGCTTTGTGTGTCGTTTTTTGTTTTTTGGTGTGCCAAATAAACGTTTTCATTCTTTCTCACCACTGGAGAACCTTTATTCCCCAACGGTTGTTAATTCTCCGAGCTATATGACCTGCCTATTGCCACTTTAACTTGTTAATTCATACTATACAATATATGCATATTATAGAAAATTATGAATACACTTAAATTAAAAAAAAACTATATAAATAGAATATTTACATATCACTGACTTTATAGACTCTTATTAGCCATGTAACGTGTTGCGCCTATTGAAGTAGCGAGGTTTGCTGCTCTATCTTTGAAGGCGTCTCGTTGCTCGTCGTTTCTCGTAGGTATTTTGCACAGTAATACAAATACCTATTACAAGTATAAATAAACTGTTATAAGTATCATCATCATCATCATACTACAGCCTGACTTACCCCACTGCTAAGGTCTCTCTTTGCCTTTACCTTTCCCTGCGGTCTTGCGCCAGCTTTATAATTATATTTGGAGGAAATTATGGAAATCATTAAAACTAGACCCATAAATGCAGACTTTTTTTTTTTTAAAAGTACACTTCTGCCGATTGTCTAATTTGAAATACTGAAACATGTATTTTAGAATTTTCGAGCTAGCAAACGGTTATATTTGAAACTAGTTGCGCCCCGCGGTTTCACCCGCGTGAATAATGATGAAAATTGATGATGATGATGATGATGATGAAAAGTAGCCTATGTGTTAATCCAGGGCGTAAATTATCTCCATTCCAAATTTCACTCAAATCCATTAAGCAGTTTTTACGTGAAAGAATAACAAACATTCACAAACTTTTGCGTTTATAGTATTAGTAGGATGAAAAAGTCAAGTTTTTAGCGTTCAAATGAATATGTATTATAATAACTTAACTAAATAGAAGTAAAAAAATCGTAATCCCTGTGCACTAGTTTCTGGCACTATCCATTTGACTCATAATCAATCGCAAAAGTATAATAAAATGAAACACACTCACGCAACCAAGCAAAACTATGGCCAAGACAAGCTTGGTTATTTGATAAGCTACAATTTAAAGCTATAATTATCATCATTAAACCTATTCCAAAACTCAAAGGGGCTGATTGATGTTGGTAGTAAATTAGCACGATGACTCCCTGATCCCTTCACTACATCACATCTGAAAACATTTGAGAAAATTTGAAGTAAGTATCTAGCTTACGATAAGTTTACATATTTTGTAAGGATGTTTTCAGCTCATAATAATCGTTCTTTTCAATTTCAAATAGTCAACTTATCAGTTTTGGTTTCAAGTGTATTAATCATTTGTAAAGATGCTTCAGATTCATTTATTCAAGGATTTTGTAACAGAACCTAAACGACGGAATACAGTGTTTTTTTTCAATTTAAAAATTCTCTCTAAATTTACTCCATTAGAAGTACGTTTAAATAGCTGTTTTATTTTTCATGACCAACATACCTGAATTACCTACTGCTGAAATTTCACACTCTGATTTATTATTGAAGAGCAAGGAACAGATAGACAGTTCCCATTTTAGATCTTCAAGGAAAAACAGGTGTATTGCCTATTGCCTGAATTCTTCGATTGAAGTGGTAATTGAATTGTGCACCCATTTTGATAGTGTATTGCTGCCTCTCCTGAAATTATACAAGCACGTTTAAGAATATGTGCAAAGTTCTACAAAAAAGTATTTGACAGTACATATCTCATACTTTTGTATTCTTAGCATAATAATATATCAATTCGGTTTTGGCTGAATAATCATTTGTCAATAATCATTTGAAATAAAAAAAATATGTTAGAAATGCTTTCAAATTTGCCCTGTCATCTAATAATCTAATCATTGACGTTTACTACTGAACGAGGCCTTCCCCTTATAATGCAACAGGGGGATTTGCTATAATCACTACTCTTGGCAGGTGGATTGGCGATCGCAATATTGATGTTATGTACTCAAACGGTTGCTGCTGCCCATCCCCTGGTGTAATTCCTTAGTTAGCTTTTACGACATCAATGGAACCAATTTCACCGTATTTTAGGAATAAATTTTGAAAACATATCCACAGGGAGTTTCAGTTAAAATAATTCAGTACTCACTTTTTTGATACTGCGTAGTTCGATAACAATTTCTGAAATGTGGCACAACCCAGGTGGTCCCATATTATATATGAATTTAAAGGCATTTAACGTTATGCTAACTAAACGTGACACGAAGACGCGGCAAGTGAAATGTCACGCGTGTGTCGCGACAAACTCGATGTAATTTCCACGATCTTCTAATAAAATGCCTTTTTGTTGTTCTAATAACTATAATTTGTTACTAATTATAACCCTTTCAGTGAGCTCTTAAAATGTATGTGCCATCTTGCAGTACTGTTACATGATGGATTAAATATTATAAACTAATAGTTGCCTATGGTGTCACCATGTTAGTTTTCCAAGTGTGCCGAGTTTTGGGATAAAAAGTACCCTATCTTTTAATTCAATCTTGATCTTTGTATCATATATCTCATATGTAAGTACATATGTATTTGTAATTTTAAAGGATGTAAGGATATAACGTAAAATGCATACCTAGTGACGTCATTGACCACTATGCGGCCGTATTGGTTTATTTTATTTTATTTATTTGACATCTATGGATCCGTATGGCCGTCATATATATATATTATATGTGATGGTACAGCTATCTTGTGAAACTCTGTCATTTTATCTGACATAATTGAGATCTTCTGCCAAAAAAGGTATCCCTTTACTATTATTTGAATTTATAGAGTAGAAAATCGATACACTTACATAAATTAGAAAAAAAAAATCAAAACTTTTTGATTTCACAACACCTAAGACAGACCCCAGTTCAATGCAAAAAATGCAACTTTTCACCGCTCTTTTCTAAGCTGGGCAATGTCTTTGTTTCTAAGGTTAAATTTATATTTATTTCGTAAATGTTATTGCCTAGTTCTTGTTTTTTTTTAAATTTCAAAGTTTATAGCATCGCATTCGTTTTTTGTCGTGGCACAAAAAACCAAGAAAAGGCAAGGTCCTTTTACGAGGACTAAATATTTTCACCACACTGGATTTTTCACCAGCTTGAAAACAAAAAACGACACAAAATGATTTAGCGCGCAGGAGGCTGTTTTATGCACATTCGAAGTCCTTACCTTGGGATCGGAAGTTAGGTTCATTAACGTAACCTGCGTTCATTTATATCTCTTAATTTTACGGTCTGCAAAATTTTTTTCTTTTATTAATATTTAATGTTAGTGTTACCCAAGGTTTAAATTGCAACTGCGTTTAGACTACGAGACACATTATTGGTTATTGAGAAATACTTTGCTCTATCGTAAACAAGACGAGTTTTAAAGTCAGAAAGATGCATTGTTTTGTCGCTGGTTAAATTTTATGTGTTTTCACATACACATGTGAAAACACATTTATGTGTTTTTGTGTGTGTCTATGTCACATTTACTATAATATCACATGGATAAACTGATGTTCTGGTAAACGTGTTCTTTTATCCAATGTATCGCTATCAACAGGCAATACAATCCTAGTTAGTCTGCGGCTAAAGTTGCCGATTATATTGTCTTTGGTCCAATGCCTTTAGGATACAATTATTTTTGTATTGTATCTGTGTGTGTGTGTAAGAGTTATCTATTTATTTATTGACATTCACATTGAAGCTTTAGGTTATCAAAACCACAGTAGTTAGGGTGCGTCCAGTCTAAAACGGCACGTCCCTCTACCGCTTTACTTGGCACAAGCTTGATGTTCAAAAACGGTCTTTGTGGTTACGGATTATGGAATATTTTATTTTGACTCAAAGGAGGTTTGTGGTGTTCAGTTTTAGGTTTGACGCACCATACCTACTAGATCAAAATTCGATGTCATCAATTCTTGATGAAGTTATGTTCAAGAAGACAGAATTCCTTAATACAGCTGCTGTTTCTGAATTGAAACTACACATTGGTTCATCAGTTATATTTACAAGATAATCTTATGAAATAAATCTAAAAGCTAAGAAATCATTGTTTGGCAGGTAATACTCGGATCTGTGGCTTGTATCCCTTATCGTCGGCGGTATAGGTGACCTCGTACTGCTGACCGTCCGGCGCTGTGTAGGAGTAGGATCCCTTGACACCAATGCCTTGGTGGTCACCGACTGTGATCAGGCTGGCTTCTTCTTTGCGGGAACTTCCGTCACTCGTTTTGAATCTAAAATTACCATAAAAAAAATTTAATGATTTTTTTACACTTTTGAAGAACTTCAAATAACAAGATGACACTGCTCATTTTGATAATGTTAAGACTGCTGGGGTCCTATTCTAGTTTGCGAGAATATCAATGAAGCACTATAGACAACAGTTGGGTCACAGTTGGGGTAAGTGAGTTCTTAAGTGGAGACCACGTCTAGGCAAATGTAAAGTGGGCGCCTCTCGGTTAGTTGGAGCAATGACATATGAATGGCAGCGGGCAGGAAATGGATAAGGAGAACCTAACACCAGGCTCATTGGCAAGAATTGGGAGAGGCCTATGTCCAGCAGTTGACTGATGTGGTCACAGGATGATGATGGTAATGAATTAGGGTACGCACATAAAATTAAAGTGCATGGAAATGTTTCATGCCATATGGCTTTGTGAATGGAGTGGGGTTCACTCGATGGACTAAATACATTATAAACGTAACAGGAAGCCGGTGAATAGAGGCGGCTGTAGACCGTTTGTCGTGTCATTCTAGGGCGGAGGCCTATGTACAGCAGTTATAGACTTCTATAGTATATATGATATCCAAAGTTAGACTAAACAAGTATCACACATTCTAAATAGTGTGATAGTGATGTCACTTCGAGAGAAATGATAGATTCAAAAACATAAATTATTGGAAAAAATATTGATAATTTAACATAATTTTTAGGTGATTTTTATGTATTTGGGTAGATAATAGACTGCAAAAAACTGACATTTATCATTTGTATACGAATTCAAATCCGAAAACCGGTTGCATTTAAGCAATTGATATGAACAAAACTGAATTTAGATATCCGATTTCTCTGTCTTACGACTTTTAGGCTACATGACAAATACCGTGGCATTATAACACTATCATGAAGTTCTTAGGTGTGTTGTGTATCAGTGTATTTTTAGTAATGTACATAAGATTTCATTACTCTCCGAGATATACTACTAACAGTAAGGCCCGCCCCCTACCTATTACTATACCAAGATGACTTAAATTTTCCATCCTCACGTTCGTTACGACATATTTGAACAACTAAATGCATGGTCACATATGCAATTATTGGTCAACATGCCAGTTGCATTAGATTACAAGCGTGAACTGTCCACAGCATTTTATTTGTGGATGACTTATTTACATGTAGCATTGCTTGGTATGGGAAGAGGACCATTGGTACTGGAGATTAGTCAAAACAAGTTAACATGGCTCAAATGTTAAATTAATTTAAAAAACAGCACTCATTAATACTAAAGACCCGACTTTATTCGCTTGGTCTCTGTGGTCCCGGTACTCCAGAAACCTTTCCCGGCATGCGGACATCAACTCACCAAATTACCTACGCACCGTAGTAACTATAAACTAATCTTGCCAGCTGCTAGATATACCTACGTGCCGTAGTAACTATCAACTTATTTTGCCGGCTGCGAGATATATCTACGTGCCATAGTTACTATCAACTAATCTTACCAGCCACGATACTTACGCGCCGTAGTAACCAACTAATCTTGCTGATACACGTTTGTTTTCATACTTTCATAAAATAATACATTTTCATATAAACTTTTATACCCCATTACATACATTAATTATAAGATAGCTTTTTATCCAGGTTTTTTCAATGATAAAAGTATCTTTTAGCTTAATCAAGACATAATTTACCTGTGTACCAAATTTTATTGAAATCAGTTCAGTCGTTAAGTCGTGATTGAGTAACAAACATACAAAGATCCAAACATACCTTCGCATTTATGTTATAAGTGGGACATGTAAGATTGGTAATAAAACATTATGGTGAGTGGTGATACCACAGTCTTCAACGAGAAGTGGGTTTTCCAAAGTTTTCGTGAGGCTTTCCAACCGAGAGAGTGGTTACTATCTTGGGCGGTTCCTATGGTGTGCACTGCATGGACAAAATAAAAAATTTCTTACTCAAAGTCGTATCCATCTTGTCTCACAAATGTTCTCTCTGAAAGAATTTTCACGGTTTGCCCCTCTTCAGCGAACACTGTTGCTACTAGCACAATCAAAGCTAGTGCGAAACATTTCTGAAAATTATAATTATAAGTAAGTACAATACATTCAAATAAGATTATTATTATTTAAGTCGAGTTTATGAATACAATAGATTTTACGTCATCAAAACAAATAGAAAACGTTTTGATATTACGCAATTATATTAGATTCCTAAAAGCTTTTGTTTTCATGGCAATCATCGTGTTTTCAATAAATGTCTCATGTCTCGTCGTGACAGAGGTAGTATATTTTTCTTAATTCATACCGTTCATACCACAGTTAAGACATAAAAGCAAAAACGATCAAGTATATTATTTTGAAGAGTTGCTTAGTGGCCTACTTTCTAAGGTTAAAACTTAATATGAGTAGGTACATATACTACTTACCAAAGCAATCATGGCGAAGGAGATGGAGGTATCTGATGAAGTCAAGTGACTGATAAAAAAAACAGTCGCGTTCATCTTAAATACAGTATTTGTTTGTTAAAGTTACATCAATAGTCAATGTAAGTGCACACTATGTGTAAGTTGCGAGGTGATAACACGAATCAGATGATGAAATTCTTCTCTTTTGACTTCAAGGTGCTTAGAGAAAAATTCCAGTAGACAGGTTAAAATTTTCATATCAAATGTGAGTATTCTTGTTAATATATTTTACTAAAGAATGCGTGGGTAAAATTAAATTACATATTAAATCAAACTAATTTTAATAAATAAATCCTTAAATAAATAATAATTTAATCGCTTAATCGTTATTATTACCTACAGTTTTGCCAAATACATCGATTTCTGTCAGTACACAAATTCAAAATACAAAACCAACCAGTAATTTCTGCTTCAAATACATTATAAGTCCAATTTAATTAGTCCAGTCTTTCACAATCGACAACATTGACTGCTTTCTTGTTATTGTATCAATTGCTTTTAAATAACTCACTAACTATAAACTCTTCGGATGATCGTTCTGTAGCCTCGTTTGCCGGCTTTGTAAGTCATTTCGTAAAGCTTTCCCTTGTCATCGTACCAACGGACAGCACCTTTGACGTCCAGAGCCTCTTCTTTTGTACCAGGGTTCAGAATGCCACCCTGTTCTGATCGGGATGCGCCGTCACTTGTGGCATAGCTGAAAAAAAACGATAATAATTCAATTAGAAATGATTTCAAGAATGTAGGGAATGTTACATCAGGAGATAGGCAGCAACATCTACTTAATTACTCAACACCAACACTGCAATCACCAATCCGCCTGCCAAGCGTGGTGATAATTCCTCTATTGCATTCTACGGGAGAGGCCTCATCCAACAGTGGACGTCTGATGGCTGATGGGGAAGAATGTAGGTAGGTTGTCTACAGGTTCGTATTACGTATCGGCTAATATAAGATGTCAGACTGCGTCCAGTCTAAAATTCCACGCCTCTCTAATGCTTTTACTTGGCTTTTAACATAAACTTGACGTTCGAAAATGGTCCTTGCGGTTACTGATTATGGAATATTTTATTTTGGAGTAATTAAATAGTAGAGCTTGCAGTTTTAGACTGGACGCATCCAGCGTTATCTGTAGATGCTTAGTAAACAAGTCATCATCATCATCATCAGCCTGTAAAAAGCAACTGCTGGACATAGGCCTCCCCCCTAAAATGCTATCAGAATCAGCAAGTTGAAGTGGCAATGAGCAGGTGTTATAGCTCACAGAAGTGACAACCACTGGGGAACAAAAGGTCCCGAGTGGCGACCACAAACCGGACGACGTAATAGAGAAAGAACCCCTGTCGATGGATTATAAAAAACAGACAAAATAAGTAGTCTATATTGTTCCTTATCGTAAAAATGACATATAATAATCTTCATCAGCCGGTAGAGGTCCATTGCAGGAAACCAATATAATTGATGGCTGCAAATATCCCCATAATTATGGATATCCTTCCTTACATAATTTCCATAATCATCACGTTTGGCAGGTGGATCATCAGAGTTATTGGTGTTAAATATCCAGGTAAATACTGCCCTGGTGTAATTGCTTAGTTGGCTATTGGTGAAAACCATGAGAGGAGACGGAGAGGTATATTCTTGCCGTGTTGTGTTGCAAGACCTACTCATAAGCATCTTCATCACCCTGCAGAAGTCCACTGCTAAACATAGGCCTCCCCCATAGAATGCCATGACAAAAAGTTTTGAGCTGTTTCCATCATTAAAATTGTATGTCCTTTTCAGTTGCATGATTGAATGGCGTTTACTTATTTTTCAAATTAGTTGCTTTGTATGTCATGGTACTAAAATAACTTCATCGTAATACGTAAAGCCATTACTTATTTTATGTGCATTTGTTTAGTAAGTATAAAACCCTTTGTACATCATACAATAAAATTCTACTTGTGTTTTAATAATTTTAACATAACATCCCAACAGTCACATACGTAGTCCTGATCCCACACTACGTGCGTCGTGGGTATCATGGACTACGAGTAACATGGTACCACAACAACCAGACTCAGAAAAAATGTTTTTACATCATTCTAAATCAAAATGAATAATTTTAGAAAAATTACGACTATACACTACATACTTTACTATTCTCCTGCTGACGTTTCGTTGACCATTTTGAGGTCCTTCCTCATGAGCACCGACCGCGACCACGCTCAAAAATCGTGAGACGGGAACGTCAGCAGGAGAATAGTAAAGTACGTGGTGTATAGTCGTAATTTTTCTAAAATGATACCAAGCCACGATAACTTCAATTCAAAATGAATAAATTACTAATATGAATTTAAGAGCCGCCCGTAGTCCTTATCCCACACTACGTGCGGGATGGGTATCAAGGACTACGAGTACCATGGTACCACAACACCCAGACTCAGTTTTTTTTACATCATTCTAATTGAAAATTAATAAATTACTAATATTAATTTAAGAGCCGCCCGTCCTGAGCTTTGGTCAAAACCTTTCAATGTATATATTTATATTTTATCTTAAATTACTTCAAACTGAACTCACATTAGAATCTTTAGTTATAGTTATTGAGGATATAAATTAAAATAACGGATCAGAGTCAAAGTAAAGGACATTCAACTTGTAGGAGGCGTTATATATTATTTTTGTTGCCAATGGTAGATCAGATAAGTAGATGACATGCAGCTTTTTGTGTGAACGTTTCATTAAACGACAGGTAGGTATAGTTTAAGTTAAAAAACCTGATTTATATTATTTTTGACACTAACACCGCCTACAAGATAAGACTGCTCGATTGACATAATGAGGTACAGAATCCAATTAACTTTCAATTGAACTCTCTCTTTCACACTTGATTAAATTCTTATAA
Source organism: Epirrita christyi (assembly GCA_951392215.1). NCBI lineage: Eukaryota > Metazoa > Arthropoda > Insecta > Lepidoptera > Geometridae > Epirrita > Epirrita christyi. The sequence goes on along the minus strand of OX595839.1, from coordinate 8,294,388 downwards.
AATTAATCATAATAGTTATTCGGTTAAATATAGGTTTTGCATGAATAAATTGAATGTGAACTAAGTATTTTATTCTCTTAAATCGTTAATAAGATGATGGAGCAAAATAATCAAAGTGGTTTTACAAGTAGGTACTAGTTTTTGTAACAGAGTTAACAAGAAGCACAAACAAACCGTATCTGGATGGTTATCTACACAGCAGTACTCATTAGTACCTACTCATTTTATACATTATGTGCACATCAATACAACAAAGAACGAAACTTAAAAAAAACCTCCCTTAATTATTTTAGAAAAATTACGACTATAACCAAATACTTTGCTATTCTACTACTGACATTTCGTAGACCATTTAGAGGTCCTTCTTCATGAGCATCAACCGTGACCACGCTCGAAGGTCGTGAGACTGGAACACCCCTCAATCAATCCCTCAATTATGTTATTTATATGTTATTTATGTTACGGTTAATGCAATAAATGCGGCAACTATTAATAATTACCGGTATGTTTTATATACGTAAACGTTAAATGGATTATTTAAAGTTATTATAAAAAAAACACCTACCTAGTGTCCCGTAATGCTATGGGCCAATATGATAAATTTATCACTTCAACCTTATTTTTTGGTTTATATTATTTGAATTTTCGGTAAATATTAATAATTCCCAATTCATTATTCTGACCGTGACATAATTATTCTCACTAATAAACAGCTAAGATATTATTCATTACGTGCAGTGGAGGAGTTGAAAAGGGTTTTTTTTTTGTTAATTACGGATAGGATCTCACCATTCAATAATACGTACCAGAATTATGGTTTTCAATGTAAATATTTGTGACAGCAATGTGACAGGTAAATAACATACCACCTAACAATCACATATGTAGTGCTGACCACATACTAGGATTCCTAGGTCTAGGGTATCAGGAGCTACGAGTGCCATGGTATCACCCACCCTCGTCCGGAACAACTATTTGCAGATCAAGCTAACATTTGTCCCGCAGCGGCAGTTGAACCCGCAAACTCTACTACTCGCCCGCTGCGCCACGGAGGTCGTCTTAGGAGGATTTGTTTTAGATTCTTTAGTTTTGTTTCGGCATATACTTTTTTAGTTGTTGTTAGGTAATCAAAAAAGGTATAATATATTGCAGTAGGTATTTAAATTTGCAATTTATACTTTTGTGAAAAATGTCCAAAACCAATTGGGACATTTTACTGGCCGAAAGCCAGGAAACCTATCGCGGAAGCAATTTAAAAATATTTGGTTTCAAAAACAATGCGGTGATATAAAGCCGGAGAGTCACGTACTCGGATAATCGGGGTATGGCAGTAGAACACGTAAGGACAATACCTTTAAAGGCTAATTAACATAACATAACGTTTGTACTGCAAATATTTTATCCAAACAGTAGTGCAGTGATTCATACCGCTTTCCTTTTCGTTTTATATTCTATGCGTTCGTTTATTTGTTTGGAAACAGCTCAATATTTCCAATTTGGCTCTTATATCTATTCAGATCGTATTGTATGTCAGGTATACTAGGTCGATTAGTATGTAAGATAATATATATTAGGCACACGATAAAACATACAAGATTAATTAAATCATTTCCAATTAAACAGCTAACTATCTCATAGCAATCCTCGCAAAACGGGAATGCTCTACAATATAGAGCATAGTTGTTTTAGTAGAGTCTACATTATAACTCCCTGGCTGCAATGAGCCTACAACATAGACATTTTAAAAAATCTCACGATTTTTATTTAGAAAAGTTAATTCTCTTGGTTGGATTGTTTGGCAAGATGCTCTATCAAAAATTATCTATCTTACTTGAAGTACAAATAATTACTTATGAGTTATAAAACAAACATTACATTAATAATGATTTTCACCTGTAGAATGTTGGAGAAATGGTTGAACGTTCTCTGGCTTACTAATAAACCTAGAATAGCTTCATTAGCTTGGTATTTCTCCTTTTTTCGGAGAAGGAACATCGCTTTACTGGCGTGTATTATGGAATTAATAAAAATCAGTACTTAATTTTAATTATGACATGGTTATTTAAATTGAGACATTTACTCAAAAGATTCGCACCGTGATTATTTTAGTGATCTATATGGTAAGTGTCTAATAAATTTCACGAATAACTAGAATGGGTGCGGTTTATTTTACTCTGAATTTAGGATTGTCAACACAGATTGTCCAGTCAATAAAGAGCTGCTTGTATGAATATCCCTAAATTAATTGCCTCGCCTCTAAATTATTGCACAGCCCCAGAGTACTACTTAGAAGGCGAATGTCAAAAAATCCTACAAAAATACACCATCGGTAAAGTAATCACTTATTAGATACATAGACACTTTTAGGGTTCCGCATAAAAGTATGTGTGTCGAAATATACCTTTACCATTAATCAATTAAATTTTACCCAACTTCCATAGAATACTTTTGTTGTTTTTTTTTGACGTTCCTCCTCTAGGTAGAATACTAGCTACTAGGAGGAATTAATTTTGGGGTTGAACACTTTATTGACTGCACTAAAAATCTAGGCGTGCTAGTACACTGCTGCTGCAACATTGACTACGTCAAATAAACTAAATCAATAGCTGTACAAACGATTATAAACTTAGTTTTTATTTTGGTAAGGTACCTATATGTTTAATTTCACCAGGATCTCTAAATTTTGCTTCACATCAAGTTTGGGAATAGTTCATCAAGTTTTGGACCAACTTATCAACAAAACTATTGATGTGGGCGAACCAGTATTGATGGGGCTATATATGTTAGGTACCTAATTGGATTATCCAGTTGATCTTGGTATGTGGTTTGAATGTGAATAGAATATGTTTACAAAGGTCTTTGTACTTACTTGTACTTATAGTAGTTCGGCAAGTGGTCAGTATCGAATTCGTATTGTACTATGTGGGGTCGTGGTTGATTCTCAACGTATGGTCTGGATAATACCTGCGCCAGTAACGATGCTCCAAAAATCTGGAATTAAAAATAAGATAATTAAGCATATTATTAAATAAATAAACGTTGTAAAGTAAAGTGTCTCATTAAGATACCCAAGAACGTGGATGCCGTGACTAAAATTTATGGCTTTGCTGGGCTAAAATAAAGTGTCCTGACCCGAAAAAGCTTTTACTTTGCTCGGGTTTACGATATAAAAGGATTCCTGCATAAATTATGAGCTTATTTATTACATTTCTTTTGAATCTCGACGTATTCAATCACACTTTGAATCATTTTACTAGCCATAAAATTATGCAAACTTTGAACGTTCATTGAAATTTTATATCACAAAAATGCGGCATATCAATTTTTGGGAAAGAAATGCGAATCTTTGATCTCTTTTCAGTAACTCAATTTTCTTGAAAAAATATTTTTTGCTAGTTATGTTACATTTAATATGATTTATGCTAATTATTTTAACTAAAAAAATAAATACTTAGCTAATTTGAGATTTTCCGACATTAAAGTTAAAATAATCATGTTAAACTTAACAAAAACTGCAGGCATACAAGCCGTATCAAAGGTCAAACAGCAACATTTAAAAATGTAAGCGATGAACTAAACATAAATGCACTTGTTTGTAGTTTTTGCAACCACTAAGCCATCTAAAAGTTAAAACGTGAAGATCTCACTCAAACTGCATTATTTGTCCACTATTTTAATGTTGATTTTACACTTATTGGATAAACACGATATTTTACAAGAATAGTTTTTTAAATTACCAAAAAAAGCAGCATCTTGAATATCTCAGATGACAAAAGGAACAGGTGACTTCCTGGACAGGTTGTAGTCCGAGTGTGTTAACGGTTTCGCAAGATCTCTTTATATATAAAGTGTTCGGTGTGTGCGGATGACCGCGTGCAGACGCGAAGCTTGTACTTTGAAACTGAGCCAATTCTATGACCATAACAACGGACGAGAGTGACATATGAATGGATAGGATCTACTGAGAGCTGTTACGGATCATCGCGTAATCCGTTCCACTTGCGGACTTCTAGACAATAGTCGTCGTTCTACGAATGAGCTAGCAGAAGTAAGTTTGAAAATAGTCTTTGTTTCGAAGCTTTTAGTTTTACTATATCCTTATCTCACTAATCTCACTAAGATAATAAATGTGAAAGTTTATGAGTATGTTTGTTACTTCTTCACGCTGAAATAACTGGAGCGATTTGGTTGAAATTTGGAATGAACGTAACATAGCTACCTTTTATCCCGATATTGTCATTGGATCGAGACTTATGCGGGTGAAACCGTAACGCGCAGCTAGTAATCAATATATTTGCGAGACTCTACCCCAAAATGAATTTCTCCTCGATTAATTATGGATTTGATGCCTCGCTTAAATTGTTTAATCAAGAAATGCCTAACTTCTTAATGCCTTTGTGTATGATTACACAGAAACTGATATAATTTATATTTTAGGATAATATACAAATCATAATAAATTAACTATGGAGCGTGGGAAAGTTCACACGGAATTTCCCTTAACTTAAAAAAAAAATCTAACACGTACCTAAATCCTTTTTACTGTAAAAATTACTTATAATTGGCTAGCTACCGTCCGCGACTTCGCTCATGTGGTATCGAGATAAAAAGTAGCATATTTATATTATGTGTTTATCCAGGCGTAACCGTGTTAATCTATATCTGTACCAAATTTCATCGCGATTGGTCCTGCTATTAATGCGAGATTCTTTAACGAAAAAAAACTGGTCTGGTATGAATCCGCCTCGCGTGGAGAGGATTTCGTAGACTATCCTTGGTGAGATTAAGCGACATATTTTATACGCATTTTCTCATCACGAATATTTTCCGTTTCCCATGGGAATTTAAGGACGTTTATATAACCTATGAGAACACATTATTCAGTACAAAAAAAAAATCAAAATTTTTGTTCGTTTTCTGAGATCGGTTTTTTGTTTTGCTCGATTTTCGTATATTTTCTTTAATATTTTAAAAACTTAGCTTTTAAAAATTATAAAAATAATGTTTTTTTCCCATAATGAGACCTTTCATTTGATATGTCACATGTATGACGCACACATGAAAAATGAAATAAAGTTATTATTTTTTTTAGTTTGTCCCCCTAAAAATGAACCTTCACACATATTGAATTCGTTCATTTTGGTACGTCCGTAATTGGGTCGCCTAGATTTGTACTAAATTTCTACTTTTTTCGTCTAGTTTTTTTAGATTCGGTGAAAATAGGCTGTGACTGTGACACACAGACACGAGATTGATCTTCTAATGGTCCCGTTGGTACCTTTTGAGGTACGAGACCCTTAAAACATCAATTCGTATTCAGAATGTCAAGAGGATTACCGACATGACTACTTTAGGAAATCCCAAATCACCAACACACATATATACCTAAAAGTGTAGGGGCTGGCTGGCGCTGGCATGTGGTGATAAAAAATGTTGCCCTTTTGTGCCAATTTATGCAACGAACTCGTATATTTGGGAACAGAGAAAGCAGCCACCCAGGTCATAGTTCAATGAACCAGGATTGCCAGAGCTTATAGACATGACAAATTACGTATGTTACGATGAAAATGACTTGGATTTTCCAAAAATATTATGGACCGGTGTAATTGCTAGTGCTAATAATGATGTCGGCGGATGTATTATGATACCTTTGAAAGATAAGTTTGATGTCATTCATAGTTATATTCAGCTGCCGTGTTATCTTCCATACAGAGTGCCCATTTTAGTATTTTTTCGGTGAATTTTTGGTCGGGAATGGCTTCTTCTAAAAGTTGTACTCAATACTTGACCAAGTGGTCAAGCAAAGCTGGGGACGGTAGCTATAGTCCAGAGCCAATTATGTAGGTTAGAATCTTCTGCGGTTGTTTATAATAATACTAATAATTTTTACATAATAACACTAATTCAGATTCATGTCGTGTATTAGGTATGGTACGCACCAATCCTCAATTCACTATCTTGCGCATAATTCTCTATAAAAGGTGGGGCAGGGGCAAGATAATGGAACTTTATAGTAAAATAACTAGACTTTTATAGAGTTTTGTTATTAGAAACTATAATTTGGCCGTCATAAAATCAGCTGTTTTAGGTTTTTCAATAGTGCTAATTAAATTATGTTTTATTTTATTTATAAGATAAGTAAACTGTTAATTTTTTTTAGAATTCGTCTTCTGTTTCTGAAGAATAAAACACTACAAGGTATTTTCTACTTTCCCATTTTCTTGCTGCAACCTGTGTATGAAGTCTGTAGCAATAAACTTATCTGAAATAAATTGTTACTTACCTGTTTTTGCACTTAGCTTCACAAATTGTTATGTGAAATGCCTTTTGTATATAAATATAGAGAGATATCGCAATTATTATCCATACTTATTTACATAAAAGCCATTAAATTTGGGATTGGTTAGGTTCTAAATAGTCCATTTCAAGGCCGTAAGGCTTGGGTTCATTAGCTGGCCGATGTGGTGGCGCAAACATGTGTAGTTTTTGCCAATTTCATTCGCATGATGAGTCACCAAAATAATATGTCGTTTTGTCAACTAATATCTTATCTAATGTAGAATGCTACTTTACCAATTTAAACTATGCCTAACAGTTTTTTTTTCAAATGCCTGTATTGGTTTCATCATCAGCCTGTAGAAGTTCACTGCTGGACCTATGTCAAACAACTATGCCTTCCCCTAAGAATGCCATGACGAACGGCCGCCTCCATCCACCGACTTCCTGTGACCTTTATAATGTCTTTAGTCCACCGAGACCGAGGGGGCCTTCCTGTACTGCGTCATCCAGTTGGTAATCGCTACTCGAGAACCTTTATTCTCCAGCGGTTGTCAGTTCTGCATGCTATATAACCTTATGCCCATTGCCACATCAACTTGCTGATTCTGAAGACTGTTTCGGTGATCTTAGTTCTTTATGGATTTACTCATATCGGATTCTATCACAAAGTGAAACTCCAAGCATAGATCTTTCCATAGCCCGCTGCGCGGCTCTGAGCTTGTGTATAAGTCCAATAATTAGTTCCCGACGGTTGTTAAGTTCTGCAAGCTATATGACCTGCATTATCTTGCTAATTCTAAGAGTTATATTTTTTATATTTATTTATTTATTATTATTTTATTTTTCGGTGTTGGTTTATTCGTTCATAATAAGACGTCCGTGCCGTGCATGGAGGCGTGGTAGTCTCGGCGTAAGAATAGGACTCCTCCAACTCCTCCTGTGGATGTAATAAAAGGCGACTTAGGGATTATGCCTAGGGATGGGTAGCAGAATCCACCTAAGTACTTAACACCAAACTGCGATCACCATTATCCGCTTGCTAAGCGTGGTGATTATGGCAAATCCCCCATTGTTCACTATGGGTTGTACGCTATGCATGCTTGATGAAGAAGAAGAATAAGACGTCTGGTGTTAACAAGTTTCGTTGGTGTAACCAATCTTCCTTCCAGTCCTTTTACCAGTTGACTGTACCTGCTGAACTGTACCGAATGTTATTTAATATAACCGTCGAACAATTTTTTGGTAGAATCCCAAACTCGGCTTCGGTGCTATGTTGTGGTAGCCAGCTGAGATGCGTCAGGTGCGGGTTCGATTCCCGCTGCAGGTCCAAATATGTTTGCATGATCTGTAAATATTTGTTCTTGATCTGGGTGTCATCATGGTACCATGGTACCTACTCATGATATACGCATGACACACGAAATTCAACGTGACGTATTTGAGGTACTAGCTTTGAAAAGTGAAATATTATTTTATATCGAAATTTTAGAAATGGAGGCCGTTATTTTATTTAAATAATCACACTTTCACATGACTTATTTGCTCAATAAATCAAAGAAATTTTTAACTGCTACAGTGGAGATTTAGAGATGCAAATATTATTATAAAATAAATAACTCATTTCAATAATATTTCCAATATGCAAACTTTTTCTATTGCACAACAATTTGGCTTACTCAATATGCCAAAAAACCTCACAAATACATACAATTTTAGCCAAATATCATTATTACTAGTCGACAAACGAGCTTTGCTTGGGAACTGGGAACAAGCCCCAAGAACACCTACAAACGCCTAAAAACGCCTAAAAATCCCTACAACCCCTGAAAACCCTACAATCCGTTCAAAACCCTAGAACCCCTTAAAGCCCCTTTAACACTTTCATACCCCTACAACCCCTCATCATCCAGCAGCCTTTAGACGTCCAGGACGAGGCCTCCCTCATTAAATGCAATAAAGGGACTTGCTATAATTACCACTTGTGTTGTGTACTCAGGTGGATGCTGCTGCCCATCCCTTGATGTCATCGCATGATGTCATCCCTTAGTCGGCTTTTACGTTATCCATAGAAGGAAACGAAGGAGTCTATTCTTAAATCGTCATCGCCACAACCTCTACAGAACCAAAAACCCTACAAAACCCTAGAAACCCCTGCAAACCCCGATACTGAACGACAAATCTGGCTCAAAAACTAAAACCCTTAATTAGTTACTTGTGGTACGGAACACTAAAAACACTGTAATGAGACGAAAGTGGTGATCCATGGAAAAAAATAAGTGGGACAGAGTTCCAACTCATACTAACAACTCCGTGGCGGAACATGCCAGTGCGAGATAAGACGAGGTCATTGGAACGCCCACAACCTCGCTGATCGCAGATAGCTGCTAGAAAATTAAAACATATACATCAATGTTGAGGACCTAAGACAAGGATGAAAATATTAGAACAGTCATTATTGTATGCACGCAAAATACCTACTTCACCTAATTACTACTTCATGCTATGGGCTTTTACCGTCGTGTCGTAGAGACAATCGTGGAGGCTGCAGATACTCGTACCATACCCACCTACAGTGACTCTAGTTCCTACAAGCGTGACGTGTCGTGTGGTGACGAATCGATAATCTTGGATTAAATTACCAATAATATGAACATAATACTTCACACTGGTTCCTGTTTATAGGTAGTGTATTAGTAGCAGAAATTCGTGTGAAAGAGTTGATCCGGTATGTTACTACCACCGTACCTATTTCTGCCACCAAGCAGTAGTGCTCGAATTGGGTGTGTTTTAGTTTGAAGGGTACAGGTGAAATTACAGGCACATAAGACTTTTTATCTTTATGTCTCAGGGTCAGCAGCGCGCGTGTCATGACTTTTTTTTATTGTACTAATAGGCAAGAAAACAACTTGACACGTAGCAAAAAATATATAGGTACATATGCAAATGACAGCAACCGGAAGGAATTAAGAAGAAGACGACAAATTCATTACAAAAAAAATAAATCAAAATTTGAATTTGATTTTTTTTTCACATAATATAACGTCAAGTCATAAAACCGTGGAAAAAAACTGGACTACGGACAGAAAATAAATTTCCATTTATGACTTTGAGTGCTAATCAAAATGATTTGCTCATTGAAATGAGTAATTCGCGGAACAAATCACCAAGCGATGCATGTCATCAATAGAAATGGTCAGAACATGTTGCTCATGGAATATGTGCTTGTAAGTACCCTATGTTTATTTATTTCATAAAAAATATGTCTGGTAATTATTTACGTATTTTTTTAGACACGTCTTACTTATTTTATAACATTTCTCATACTCTTTTAAGTCTTTTTAAGAACTTGTTGTTGTAAAATGAAAATAACATTATTGGGTTTTCATCACTCATGCTTTGAAAGTAGATCATAGTTAACTCGAAAAGAGCTCAGTAAATTGCGATTTACGGCCGTAAGTAAATTTGAAAATAGAACGAGGCATAATATTATGCTACAATGAAATGCAATCTCCACGTCAAATCCTTATTTATTTAAAATTATGGACAGGCAAACAGTCCAGCTGTGAAAAAATTAACAAGGCGGGAAACCGGAAACAACTTTTTTCGTTTTATCAACAAAACTATGAATGTTCTATTTATTTTTAAGACTTTTTTTATTTTATTCCCATTCGTGATGAAAAGATATATTATGTGTTATTCTCGGGTTTAAGCGACCAATATAACCTTGAACTCTATAATATCCTCGCTCGCCTTCGTTCGCTTGTATGCAAAAATATCTTGAGTGTAATGGATTGCTTACGGCTTGTATAACAATATACTATGAAAATATAAAAACGTATAAAATTATTTCGTTTCAATTGGATACGAAATAACCTTATTCTAACGAAGGGATTTTATATAAAACCTGTTTGTGTAATACTTTATTGGGTAAAAGGATTACATAATAATAAAGATTACAATTAACATAACTTGTTAAGTTTGTCATTCTTATAAATATAGTGAATAATTTAAGCCTCAATAAATTGGTTTCAGATTATTTTCAGTCTGTTTATCGCCGAGCATGTTACCGTTGACACAGATAATGTGACAGAAATAAATCGGTAAGAGGTTGTCTACCTGTCCTGCAATCTTATCGTGCGAAAAAGTGATCAGATTTACATATTGGAATCCCTTTTATTATCCAGCGTGATGATACAAATGGCTAGAAATATATGTAAATAGAAATTAAAACACCACGATAAAGATAATGTAATACATATGGAATGATGATAATGAAGTTTCCACTACGTGACAAAATCTGAAAGGAGGAGATCTGTTGAATAGTTAAATTGGAAAGAGTAGTGTTGAAGTGGCAATGGATCATATTGATCGCAGAACCAACAGCCGTTTGGTAATAAAGGTTCTCGAGTGGCAAGCATGCACCGGACGACCGACGCAGTGTAGGAAGACTCAATAAACCAATGACATTTTAAAGCTTGCAGGAAGTCGGTGGATAGTGACTCAAGATCGTTTGTCGTGGCATTTTATGGGGGTGGTCTATGTCCAGTAGTGGACTTCTACAGGTGATGATGAGGATGAGATTTAATCCAAACAGGTTACTAAAAAAACGGGCTCGTCGAGCTGTTTCTTTTTAATCGATACTTATCTGGGGCACTGATCTGAATATGTATTAAGTTTTACATAATATTAAAGAATAACTAAACATGCAAGTTGCAAGGTTACCGCAAGGTAAATCACTTTTCAACGCCAACAACAACTTTTTGTTGCTGTCGTTTCTTAATAATTACTTGTGAACACGTAGTTATTACTAAAAATAGGGATTTAACCGTCATATGTGATAAAATTTTGTTTGAGTTACATTCTTTGTAATTTATTAAAATAGCGTCACGAAAAACAAAAAAGTACCTATACAATGATTATTATTTAGACGGAATTTCTTCTAATACTATACTTTTAGACTATTCAAATAAATTAAAATAACTTTTTTTACAGTGACCAAAGTAGAACCAATTTCCACACTACCTCTGAACATCTTATTTTAAAAAACCGCACAAATAGAAGATCGGTTTTACTCATCAACAGTGAAAATATTTTAAGATCATCTTCGAAAAGAGCAAAAAGTCTTTTGTATGAAGAATACGACGAAGAAGGCAAGAAAATTAATACTGTCATGATGTACAATCTTGACGACGTTTCAAGTTTTTTCAAAGCCTACCTTAATACAGAAGTTTGTTTTGTGAAATGTGACGACAATTAGCAGCTACTACGCTATTGTTTTAGGGTTGCACTTTATGGGCCCAATTACAAATACGTAGTTCTACGTTTGCGGCACCAGTTTGAATGTATGCGCTCTTTAAAGTTTATATGGAAATTTAATAAAGTTTATTACTAATTTAATTAATAAAAAAAAATCTTGTAGGCATAAATTCCGATGCTAAATCGATTGCAGAATACAAAATTTATTCTTACAAAATTATAAAGCTACGACTAAAACTCACGGTGCAAACGTAAAACGAACATAATGTTTGTATGGAAGAGAATTAATGATTTGGGCTCTTAACCAAGAAGTGTCGCTATCACATGACCGGACATACCGGAACGGTTCAAGCCAAGCAAGTCCTCGGTCTGAAAAAATTAATGAAGTTTTAGATTAGGTACATATACATACTATATCATAATTTGTTCAATCAATAATTCCACAGACAGCTACAGCTATTCATCATTTCACGAAAGGCTTCGAGTAAATTTAGAATAGATTTCACTTCCAACCAAGTAACGCAGTTTTTCTGGTATTGAAATAACATCTGCGATACGCATCATTATTTTGATATGTACCTGACTCATATTTTGTTTATAAAATATGCCAAATAGCCAACTATAAATATTATTTAATTTTGGATAACTTACTGTAGATTCATACTCAGTCGTTGATTCTGTAGTTACATCAAGATCTTCAAAGATTTTGTTTATATCGTCTTTATTGAAATTATATTTTTCCACATTCTGATTAGCTTTCTGAAGATCTTTAAACCCGTAGTTTTGTTCGACATAAGCTTTCTTTGAACCCTGAGTAGTTTGTTTAATTTCACTTTGCTCCTCATATTTATTTTTATTTGCAATATAACTAGCGTGTGGTGTCACTGTTATAATTTTTTCCTCATTGTTTACAAATTCATTATTCCCACTAGTTATTTCGTATGGTCTTGAATTACTGTTTTTTGCGAAAATGGATGAAAAAGGGCTGCAAAGAAAATGTGTTATTATTAACTGGAACATAAGTTTAATGTACTCGTGCAATGCAACTGAGTATTTTGTAATCTATATATTTTTTCTAAGACATTAAGGTATTGCAGGGCTCCCCGTGAGCTTGTAAAATTTAAGAAGGCAAAAGAAAATGGGCCCACGAAACTAGCCCCTTTATGGTTAGTTACTTACTTTAGAATTTTTACATTCATATTAAATCTCGGAGGTTCTTCCTTATTTTTGTTGTTAAAAGACACGAAGGGAAATGAAAACTGGGGGAAACTAACAGCAGACTGAATCATTACTTCTATTAGGAATAATGTACACATTATCTGAAACCAAAATGAAAATAATTATAAAATTTATAAAGAATTTGCAAATACTTAGCACTGGTTGGAACATAAAATATGGCTTACCTTGACTGTCAGATGCATGATGAAAGAATAATAAAAAACACGTTCTATGTAATTTATAACAGCATACACGATCAAAAACACTAAATAGGGTCCATAGAAAAGTAAATTGTGTCACTGTAAGGAATGACTGACGTGGTACAGACAGGCTCTCAAAACTACGAGTGAGCGACTGCTAGTGTTATTATATTAGTTATGTGCTTATTTCCTGTTCGGCCAGTAGTTTCGTAGAACTTAAAACATTCGCAGGTATGTAGCTCTTTTTATAAGGCCCCTATGGCAATCACACACTGATCACTCGAGACCAAAATATATCACTCGGAAAATAGTGCTGCTAGTGCTATATAAGTTGTATGTAAACATTCTTCGATATAAGTATTCTTCTTACTACGACGTATTAAATTCATTTTGATTTTCTCTGAACCTATTTTATAAACATTATCAACGAGTTCTATTTTTAGGTAAATGGTGGACGACTTCTTCCACCTGTTAAGGTTTTTCCATAAAAAACGTAAAGTTTCAAACATGTGCCGTGGTGTGCAAGAATATACCCCTCCTTGTCCCTCTCGTAGATGTCGTAAAAGCCGACTAAGGGATTATATCAGTGGATGGGCAGCAGCATCCATCTGATTACTTAAGGCGAGGACTGATCTCAAAAGTAGTATTTTGAAAGCCCAGTGCAACGTGACGAGATAAAATTTTTTTTGTTAGTAGTAGAACTTCTTGTGAAAGAGTTCGTCCGGGGAAGTACTACCACCGTACCTATTTCTGCCACCAAGCAGTAGTGTTTGCATTGATGTGTTTCGGTTTGAAGGGTACGGGTGCCGGTGAAATTACAGGCACATGAGACTTTTCATCTTTATGTCTCAGGGTCGGCAACGCGAGTGTGATGCCTCTGGTGTTACAGGCGTTCATAGGCTACGATATCTGCTTTCCATCTGGTGGGCCGTAAGCTTGTCTGCTTGCCAAATAGCATAAACAAAAAAAAATGAGATGCAATAAATATTGTATATAGAACAATATACTAATAATAGTTGTAACCGAACAGAATATAGAAAAAAGTTCTAGTTTTGCAAACAAAAATCACACAAATTACCACTCTAAAAAAGCTTTGGCATTCAAATGCTCTTAATTTTGAATTGCAGCAACACGAATTTTCTTATGAATTAAATAGCTAGACTTATATTTTCTAATGTTAACCGCATATTTTTATCTAGAATCTTTTTTTTTTAAATCCTAGAAATGAATACAGTCTGAAGTGCAAACCAGTTTCATCGTCGAATATGACATGCGATTTTCAAAATTAAGTAATTTTGGATCAAGTTCGGATTTTAGGATCATACCGTGGTATACACCAATACTGGGTGGTTATTCGCTATGCCCTAAGAAATTACTTGTCAATAACGTGTGAAGTCACCCATACGATTCATTGATGATTCCACGCAGATATCGTAACGAGCCCGCGTTATGTTACGTTTGGTCATAGCGAATAAGGGGCTGCTATCACCATACCACCTGCCAAATGTGGTGATTATGGCAAATCCCCCCATTGTATTTAATGGCTTCGTCCAGCAGTGCGGACGTTAACAGGCTGATGAAAAGAAAGATTTTGTTAACAATAGAGTTTTATTTTTAGGTAAATGGTAGACAGTCCACGACTTCTTCCGAAAAGGTTTTCCGAGGATTTTTCCATAAAATTAAATCTGTTAAACTTTCAAACGTCAAGGAGGACATTGAAGTTTAAATTTTAGGAATTTCTTTCCTCTTAGATTTAGTGGATTTACAGTGTTCCTCTGTACATTTTTATGACATATAATACAAAAAACCTAACAACTACCCTAAAATAATTAATAATCAGTTTTTCATTTGAAAGGGAACAAATGACGAAATTCTTCAGTTTTGGTATTTGTTAAAATTTTGTGGTGTTCAAAAAACATGACAAAATTTTAGCATTGTGGGATTACTGCAAGTAATTAACCTTTTCCACATAACTTATGTCTCAAAAATACATTCTAAAATAAAAAAAAAAAATTGTTTGTGCAAACAAAGTCCTTTCATAATGACACATATAAATGCGTTAATACCGTAATACAGTTTTTAAACCAGCACGGAAGGTAAAGTTCTCAATCACCATTCACCATTCACCATTTTTATAAATTATGGATGCAAATATTCCTGTTATTATTTTATAGTTATAGCACATCTGTTTTGTGTATGTCGTGTATCTAAGCTGAATGAAATAAACTTATCTTTATCTCATCTTTAATGATATACCCAATTTAATCTGATTGCCCCAACCCTTGGACCCCATTATCTCAACAACCCGATTGTGCTCATGACCTTATTTACAAGTTGTGTCAGCTTCATCTAGAAAAGTCTAAAAGACAAAAATACATACAAATTCCACGCCGGTTCGTCCAAGTTGACTCAGAGAACTCACTTCGCTCGATCAATAAAAGCTTATAAAATGTTGTTTTTGGTTCACTGGAAAGAAAAAACGGTAATTCTTGCTTCGTACTTGTTTGAATAAAACAAACAGATTATTAGCCATTGATTAGAACTTTGGTATTTTATTTATTTATTTATTCATTCAAAAAACAAGTACAATAAAACATAAGTACAAAAAAAATAGCAGTTTTTTACTCTTAGTAGTTTAGCTAGTACCATGTAGTACTAAGAGCTAAGTTCTGTTAGCAGCCATGCTAGGTTGCATCTGTGTTACGGCGGCTGATACTTCCTATTATTTATTTTAGAAAAATAATTTATTTGTTATAATAAAAGTACGCAAAGTCTAAAAATAGCGTGATAAAAAAATGCTAAAAATGGATAGATGAGAAGAGGCCCATCTATTTCCAAAAATTAAGGCATCATTGTAACTCTTTGCTGTCACTGGTTGTCTGAAAGATAATAATAAAGATGATAAAAATAATTATTTCCTTGCACAATACATGCATATTGCTTTTTCTGTAAACAAGTACCTATGTTACTTACCTAGAGTTTCTCCAGACATGGTGTATCAGCTGTAGTTCATGTACTCTTTGGATTTTTTGTAGTGCTACCACTGATTATATTTGTATTAGAGGTGGTATTGTGATCACCATTACTGTTTTTTTGATCAAAGTATATAGTTTGCACTTCAGCCGTATCCGTTGTGGAGTCAATTAAATTTTCTGTAGTCACATCAATATCAAATATATCCATATAACTAGTTGTATTGTGTTCACCTTTAATATTCTCTTGATTTATTGTTTGCATTTCAGCAGTGTCCGTGGTAAAGTCAATTATTTTTTCAGTAGTCAAATCAAAATCAAATGGATTATTTTCTGTAGTACCTGGAATGCCATTCAAATAAGTCGTTTCGTTGCTGCTATTATTGTTACTTCGACTGTTTTCTGAATTGAATGTTGTCAGTTTTGCTGTAGCGATGCTGGTAGGGATAGTAGTATTTCTACGTATTATTGTAATGTCTGGTGTATTGTTTGTTTGTTTGATTGATTGTTCTTCTGCAGTGTTATAGGAAACAGTAAATCTACTCAGTTGTTGATATTTTTTTTCTTTTTCAATTAGTTCAATATTATTATTTGATTCACATTCTCCTATTAAACATTTACTCTCAATTTTGACATCTGATTCTAACTTTGAATTCTTATCAAAGTCGAGATCACCAAGCTGTTCATTTACTCTAAAAGAAACACTGAAACCAATAAAAAAAATACATTACAATCAATAGGTATTTGGACATCTGAATTGTTCCAAAATAAATATAAATTGTACTTACGTCTGCAGTTTAAATTGTATTGGCTTAGTAGAGCCGTCGTGGTTGTATCGATAAAAAAGCTTTTGAATTGGATTTGTTTCATAAACAAAGCCTTCGACTGGAAAACTCGATATGGTTTTTATTTCATACAGAAATATTAACGAGAAAAGCTAAAAAATTAAAACATAAATTTATAAACAATCGAGATGGGTGGATGTGGTGTTCAGAAATTAGTTGATTATCAATTAATATATAATTTGATTTAATTTAAATACTACTTTTAATGATAGTTTCAACATCATATTTCAAGTTTTGATTGATTTTGAATATTTTCTCAGCTTATGACACACAACAATTAAGACACTACATCACACAAAATATGTTTTTATACTAAAAATTTCAAATCCAATTACAGATTCTCACATGTATTATGTAAATTTAACTATTGATTAGCATTCGAACCTGCTTGTCAAGCATTGAACTAAAAAAAGATAAAATCCAACGTCCAACATACACTACTCAAGGATTTAGAGCTTCTAACACGAATATAGCAAAGGATTGGTGTTTTTAAGCCGTTTCGCATGCGTGAAAATAATTTCTTCTGATTTAATAAATAGATTAATGTCATGGCCATGACTAAAACCAAACTACGCGTACATTCTGTTAAATAAATTGAGTAATGAACATAACATTTATTTAAACGTGCCTGTAATATTTCGCTTATCAAATACCGTTCATGTGTGCTATGAGTTTGACGGTTGCGTAAGATCACATTCGCGAATCTGCCGGATATAATATTAGATTTATATTCGTTGCTCGTTATTTTATTTGTAAGGTTGTTTTTGGTGGTCTCTTGCTCGCTGTGATATCCAAGACGTTCGATTCACAAAAGTCCAATTAGCAAAAGTCCACGTTTTAGTGTCCTAAAACACTATATTATATATATAAAATAATCTGGGAGTCTAGAATTCTCTCGATTATTGACTGCGTTAGATCTGTAACAGCCAAGTTTGTGAGTATGTTTGTTACTCCTTCACGATGAAACAGCTAGAGCGATTTGTTTGAAATTTGGAATGAAAATAGCTTATACCCTGAATAATCAAATAAGCTTTTTTTATCTCGATATTCCCACCGAATCGAGACTTATGCGGGTGGAACCGTGGTGCGCAGTTAGTATTCCATAACCGTAATCATTGGGACCGTCTTTGAACGTCGAGCTTGTGTCATGTGCCAAGTAAAAGCGGTGTAGGGGTGTGCTGTTTTAGACTAGATGCACCCTAGTATGTCCTTTGTTAAATTATGCCAGTTACTAGGCAGCCAGTACTTTCAATAGGCCATTAATTGACTGAAACCTTGGAAATCTACTCGACCCAAAGAACTTGAAGGGCATAGTTTCGCTACTCTCGACTTATGGACCATGCCATGAGGGACAATGGTGATGTATGTGACAGTAACTGTGAGGCGTATTTGTATGAAAAAATAGGCATAAATTAAATAAAAATGCATCAGTGCTATTTTATTAAAATCACAGAAAATTTACTAAATTAGTCTAAAGTGGTGGTCAAAATCAACCAAGAAGGGAAGCGATGAAGGCCGGAGATACAGCCCCGTGCGCCTGCGAGATGGTGGGCTGGAAGCCATTTTCATCGGCTATGTAAGTGACGGTATACACTACGCCGTCTGGTCCTATCCAGGAGTAGGAGCCTTTGACAGATATGGACTCGTTCTCAGCGCCTTCGTTGACCAACTCACCTGTCTCGTCACGGCTGGTACCGTCGCTCTGTTCGAAGCTGAAAAATAAAATAAAATGTAGATTGATAGATTTCGTCGTCTCATATACCTATTGGGAAAAACCTAGTGAACCAAACTACCTACTAAAATAATATGGAGCTAGAAAGTAGCTAAAACGTATTAAAAAAAATTGTCTCAATAGTTTTCGGATATGATGGGGTTGGCTATATGCTCTATTTTCACATATTTTCTATAATATCAATTTTATCTTTACATTTTAAATTTAAAAAGAAAATATATTTCTCATAACGAGAATTAAATTTGATACATCACATTTTTTTTTCTAATTTGCCCCAAAAATCTGATTTCTTTTATTTACGGCACACGTCCACCAATTCCGTCACCAAATTTCAATATTTTTCATCCAGTACTCTCGGAGATTTTTTTATTTTTTTTATTTTTGTTATGCTACTTGGCTAGCAGACAAGCTTACGGCCCACCAGATGGAAAGCAGTTACCGTAGCCTATGAACGCCTGTAACACCAGAGGCATCACACGTACGCTGCTGACCCTGAGACATAAAAAGATGAAAAGTCTCATGTGCCTGTAATTTCACCGGCACCCGTACCATTCAAACCGAAACACAGCAATGCGAACACTACTGCTTGGCGGCAGAAATAGGTACGGTGGTAGTACTTCCCCGGACGAACTCTTTCACAAGAAGTTCTACTACTAACAAATAGACTGTGACAGACGGATAGACAGACAGACACGAAAGTGATCCTATAAGGGTTCCGTTTTTTCATCGGGTGTACGGGACCTTAAAAATCTAGCCACGCAGAATGAAAATATACCTATTGGCAAGTTATTACTTTAACTGAGCAATGTAATTAAACTTACCCGAATTTGTATGATCCAAGTCCAATATTGTCGGAATCCTGTCTCAAAATCTGAACGTCCTCAGTATTTTGAATTTGTTTTGGTGCCGCCGCCACCATAGCCACCATGGAAATTATGACCAACTGAAACAACCAATCCAGGATAATCACTGAACATCACATCTACACAATCACATCGTTATCCACTGCTTCGTACATCGCCACTTTGGCACTGTCTTAATATGTACACTAACTAAGTAATAATTATCACCCATAATTATCAACAGACATATTTATATTCTGTGCTCTAAGATTATTACATCCTGGGTTATATACTACAAATAAGAACTGTATATAATTGAATATACTATGCCAGCACGATAATTTTAAATTCTGTGTCATTGTATTTCAGTACATTTTGAATCCATGAAATACTAACCAGTTTCATGTTTATCTATCGGTTAAATCGGTTTAATCGGTTGAACCGTATCACTTTAAGTTCAAATGTGCTTGATAATCCTACTCAACTTATGATTTATACTTTTTGGATTATTGTATTACGACACGTTATTATTTGTTGATGTATACAGCTCGTTACAATGTTTTGTGCATTTGACCACTCCTTTGACACGGCGGAAGGCACATTCACATAGGATGCTGTGGACTATCTTTCAGCGCTGGCTCAGTGCTTACCTTTCATCGATTCACAAAGGAACAGATTGATGGTCGAACTGGATCGCCTACCCGTGCAAACCCATACATTGTTTTATGTTGGATCACGAAATTCAAGTTGTATTATGTTTTTTGCTCATTTCAACTCGTCAACACTTTTTGTGATAGCAAAAACTGATTTTGCGAAAATTAGGAGATCTAACACACATATTTAAGTTAATAGTAACTTATAAAGATAATTCGTTTATCTACGAATTCTCTTCAGTGATTTTTACAGTGTTTTTTGGTTTAGGGATATTCGTAGCTAAGCTTATGATAATTATGAGATACTATCAATAAAAACATGTGTTTTGGGTAAGTTTTCGCAAAACCTGTTTTCACTATCTCAAGAGTTGATGAGCTGTGACGAGCAAAAAACACAATAAAATTTGAACTTAGCGCCACATGCGACGAGATCCATCTTAAAAACTAATAAGTATTTGCCGTTATGTGCTGGTAAGCCGGTTGCCAGTTTACCCCCGCGCAAACTCGCGTACAATGTCAAAGTGCGCGGCTTCGCACCGGTAAGCTCTATAGACAGGCCAACCTGCTTCCTACATAAATAAAGGCTTATGACACAGCAAAGGTGAGCCATGAATCTGAGGCCACCTTTGATGAGAGCTTTGGAAATAAAATTATGCTTTTAATTATATGCGTAGGATTCTTAAATATGGCTGTTCTGATTGGGGGTAATTATGTGCGCTATGTGTCATTCCTAATTGCTTGTAGGATGATAATTTGTCACTCAAAGATTTGCGAAATTTTGCATAACATTCTGAATATTTTTATTCAGTTGTTTCAAAATTTGAATACCTACATCTCATTTTATTTTTATAATTAATCCGAGTGTTTATGCTTAGATTAGCCAGGGTTTTAGAAGATTTGAGAAATCGTAAATATTAAGTGGAAAAGATGTGTACCTACATATCTAATAATGTAGATATCCTAGATATTTGAGTACCTACTAAAATTTGTAATTTAAATTTGAAGAATGTAGTGCGAGTGAATGAAGCCAAAGAGTTTTGTGAAGTTCGTAGCAAATAGAAATCCGCGGTCTCTGTCTACTCCTGCGGGAAGCAAGCGTGAATTGATGTATAACATTACACCCCAACAGTCGCATATGTAGTCCTGATCCCACACTAGGATTCCTTGTGTCGTGGACATCAGGACCTACGAGTACCATGGTACCATAACACCCAGACCCGGAACAAATATTTGCAGATCACAAACATTTGTCCCGCAGCTGGAATCGAACCCGCAACCTCTCTTGCCCACCGTGCTACAAGAGGTCATCAAAACAAGTATGTATGTACAATTTGTAAAAGTTTTAATATATATAAAAAATTGTTTCTAATCTGGGTATAATTTTAAAGGTACTAAGCAAACAAACAACACTGATACAAAATTTCTGTCATTACATTCAACCAATCAAAGAGGCTGGTATCACTCCTCCCGATCCTTGTTCAATATTTGGTTTATATCCGTTCTCATCTGCTAAATAAGTAACTGAGTATGTGACTCCATCAGGTCCCACCCAGGAGTAGACGCCTCTTATGACTATAAAGTCCTCTTCCTGTTCGCCACCACTCCTAAGTTCTCCTTCTTGCTCGTGCTTGGTACCGTCGGATTGTTCAAAACTGTAAAACACAGAAAAATAAATTCTCAATGTGTATATACTACTAAGAATAACATGTTTGACGATGGACCCCGGAGCCACAGTATCTTCATCAGCCGGTAGACATCCATTGCAGGATGATGCCTCCCCCATAGCATGCATAGCATGCAATGGGGAGATTTACCATAATTACCACGCTTTGCAGGTGGATTGGTGGATGCTACTGCCCATCCCCTGGTGTAATCCCCTAGTCGCCTTTTATAACATCCACAGGAGGGGTTGAACAAGTCTTATTCATAGGCCGAGGATACCATAGCCGCAGTATAGATTTATAAACTGGCCTAATACGTCTCGAACCACGAGCAGTGTAGGGTTTTGATGTCATATAATATTAATATTATATAAAAGGTATTTCGGTACAAGGTATAAAGGTATTTATTCGTTTTGTTTACCATGAACAAAATAGTATGAGGTAAACAATTTTGCTGTTGGGAACCCAGCGACTCACGCTGCGGAAAGTTGACAGGTCGTTTTTATAAACTCTACTTACGCGAATCTGTAATTGCCTTCTCCAAGGTTATCGTTTTCATATCGCAGCACTTGAACGTTGTCTGTGGCATAGTGTACGATGCTGGGTGGTGCAGCGGTCACTACAGCTAATACAAATAGATTAAGTATCTGAAAATTGTATCAAAACGTTACTTTTCATGAGTCTTTTGCATTTACGTTCTATGTTTTTTTTCATTGATATTTCTCCCAAAAATATTACTCTAGCTGCCTAACTAATCCAAAAACATAGCTGTATTGCATGTATACTAACATCTTCCTCGATTTATACCTTACAGTCCTACACAACAGTGAAAACCGCAATTGGATTTATTCATATACATTTGTGTAATAAATGTAAATACAGATAGATAGACGTTGCATTACAGTATCAAAATAAACACAATAAAAGACCACTTCCCTCTGTCTCAACATTGATCAAAATAAAGCAACTGACCAGTAACATTTTTGTGACGATGTACAGCACTGAACGAATGCAAGAAAATATCATCATACATTGGATTTCTACTTTTATACCTGCATTTGATAATTCGATATTACGTTCAAAGAGGGTGAAGGCAAACACCTGGACATCGATAACAAATTACTTGATTTTATATTGCTGTTTAAATGCACACAAATGAGACAAGTTTAATTTTTGACACGTTTGTACATACACTATCGGTTCAGCATTCACGGCGATCACAATATTTATAAACTAAATAATAAAGGCGATTTTTGTAGCGCAGTACAGCAAACATGTATGGTCTCACTGCAATAACCAGGCCTACCAGTCTAGGCGTTCAATTATATAATATACATTTTTAATACAAAACCAGCTAGTTTGCTTAGGTACATTTGAATCTACATGTAAAAAAGCAAGTCGTGACAGGGTGAGAGAGCTATAATATACAACCAACCAGTAGACTTATAATTGTTTTGTTACGAATGTAGAGTGAAATAAAGTATTCTCTATCTTCCTTTATTACAGGCGAGCAAAGTGAGCAGTGCTTACACAGAGTGCGGGAGAAGTGAAGAGAAGATCAACAAGCAAGCAAATGAACCCTGGTATTTTTTTTTCAATGGATTATATTGAATAAAACCATTCTTAAAGGCGCAGGAACTCTTTATTTTTAGTTAAATTAGCCCAAGAGAGCTTCAATGGGGACCGAACCGAACCTGTTGCCAATGCCTTCAGTTTCCTCGAAGGGTGTGAGTTCAGGACCCTTTTGGATCTTGGGCTTGTAGCCCTCTTCGCCAGCGGTGTATGTCACAGTGTACGTCACGCCATCAGGAGCCACCCATGAGAAGGAGCCGGTCACAGCCAGCGACTCGTGTTCCCGACCGTCGTTTCTGAGTTGCCCTGATTGCTGGGCCTTTTGACCGTCAGTTTGCTCCCAACTGAAACATAGTTTTTGGTAACAGGTAATTCGTTAATTCTTTGTGTCACTGGTTCTTTCTGGCTAAGCCTGCGTTACGTCACTAACCAGGTTAAGGTGTAGTGGCCCTGAAAAAGGTCTTGTGATTGATGTTGAAATAACCATGTAGACTTGGAGGTTTTTTTCTCATCACATAGGTCTTTGTTCTTTTATTATAGAACAATTTCCTCATATTAGGCCAAACACATTAGATTATACATACATTATAATATATATTATATTTAAATGTTATATAAATATAATAAATATATAACATACACGGTAGAACCGTTCATGCAAGCATGAGCGTGTTTTTATGTTAGAAATATTGGCATCGCGATGTGTATTGGGCTGATAGTGTAAATGTGTTGGATTACGGTGCTTTTCTCGATAACCGTCCCAGCAGTTGACATAATATTAATGAGTGACGATAGAATAGAATAATAGACGATGATAATTTCATCTAGATATCTGATTATAAGAATTTGTAAGTAGAATTGCAATGAGCAATTCCCAGAACGGGTTATTCCCGAAATCCCCTTTAAAGAGGATTTCGGTAAGAAGATCAAAATGAACCCAAATACTGCTAGGCTACTATATAAGGCGTCTCAAGACCGTTTATTATGGCATTCCTTAAGGAGACCTTTTTCCAGCAGTGAACTTTTTCCAGATGATAATGATAATAAACTACTTACGTATATTTGTAATTGCCATATCCAAAGTTGTCGTTTTCATAGTGTGTGATTTGGACATTATCGGTAGGGTAGTTTGTTCTACGGGATGGAGAAGCCACCACTACCACGACTAGACAGAGAGCTACCAGCTGAAAATTAAAACATATATTTTGCTAAGTGCATGGCAGACTCGCGCACTGAAGGGTATCATGATGCAAATCTTATTAAGATTTGTGCTCTAGTGTATTAGATATGTATATTTTTTTTCAGAAACTATCAGCTTAAATGACGTAATTTATTTCCGATCTCACACACGTTGCAAATATTTATTCCGTGTCTATCACGAGACTCGCAGTCGATATATATAATATATCACAAATTACACAGGGAAACCAGTGTGGGGTCAGTACTATACATAAATGACTCTTAGGTGTTATTTATGTGTCTATTTAATTAATTATTTATTATTTATATAGGTGAGACCAATGATCAAAGGTTGGCTCGTTCAGAAAATCAAGATTAGGTACTATCCAACAAGGTAACGTTGTACTCTCAACGCTGTTTTATATTGATTAATTTTAATTATATGTTGATTTAAATATTTATTTTATGTTTTTGTTTAGGTAAATAAATCTTTTACCGAATTATTTAATATTATTCACAAAATTTATAAACATTACGAACCGATTTCATTTTGGTTATCCTGAGGCTTCGAACCAAGAAGTCAGAATTAACGTTTTATTTGAATTTGATCTTTATATATATATATATCTAAAATGAGATAAGTAGGTATTTTTGGAAATATCTTTATAGGTGAAGGTGAACCGCTGGACGACTTAATTATTGTCTTGAAAACTTGATTTGTCAGGTTTACATATAATAGTGTTATCTCATCTCATCTCATCTCGTCTCACTAATATTATAAATACGAAAGTTTGTGAGCATGTTTGTTTTATTTACGCTCAAACAGCTGAACGGATTTGAGTGAAAGAAGGTAGGTGACTTGTGACCCTTTTGATCTTTTGATTATTATTATATAATTATACGGAATTAGGGCATACTAGTCGTATCAAGCCTTAGTCTTGAGATTAGGACTCCTCAAACTCCTCCTGTGGATGGCGTAAAAGGTGACTCTAGGATTACGCTAGGGGATGGGCAGCAGCATCTATCTGAGTACTTAACACAAAATTGCGATGACCAATCCGCCTGATGCCAAGCATCTGCAAATTCCACCATAGCACGCTATGTGGAGTGTACGTACGCTATGCTTTCTTGGGGGAGGCCTTATACAGTAGAGGATACTTATGAAAGCTAGGATGATGGTGCTACGAGAATACTACGAGGCTGATGATGAAGAGAATAAATAGGACATATCAAGGTTTGTAGGTTCCATACAGAGCTAAGCACTGTATAATGTCTGCGCCTGAAGAATCGTCACCGCAATATCCGCGGCAAAGTCAAGACACGCAAGATACGTTATCGGAAAAGTCTAGCGTAGGCGTTCAAAAATGAAAATCACCACTTATCACAATCATCATCAGTTCAGTAGTTATGGCGTAAGTGAGTAACAAACAAACATCCACAACATCATCAGCAGCCTTCAGACGTTCACTGCTAAACGAGGCGTTTCCCTCAAAATACAATGGGATGGTTTGCCATAAACACAAGCACACTTGGCAGGCGGAATGGTGATCGCAGCATTTGTGTTGAGTACTCAGGTGGATGCTGCTGCTCATCCCCCGGAACAAACATATACAAACGCTCAATTAGATCTATAATACAAAAGTAGGATAATTAACACGTAATATGCATGTTAATTTGGTATATTCATAATGATTTAATAAAAAAAAATTAAGTGATATTTTAGTCAGCAGATAGGTTATTATTTATTTCTTTACCCCATAATATTTATGTTGGTATAATAATGTGAGAGTTTCGGTGAATGCTCTGAGGGGCATGACATTTTTTTTGACAAACTATATCATTTAGGTAACATTTTTGGAGTGCCTGTTCGTCGTTTATCACTGAATTCTGAATATCTTCCAAATAATCACTAGAAGTGTAAAAATGTACCTAAGCAGAGAAGCACCCTTTCAAGTTGACGATAGCAAAGAAAAACAACACTTGGTATAGATTGATAAAAACAGGATAAAAATACCTTATTGTACACCCATAGTATAAAAAAACTGTTTACAAAGAAAAAACTAACTATGTTATACAATAGGTGTTCTTATCAATTTATAGTGTACAAAAATACTACACAATTGTTTACGTGAAACACAAGCACAAAGCAGCACTTAAATTCCTGTTAGTCACACAGTGTGACAATCTGGTGTGACCACGAGACGGCACCCTATATCAAACTGTGCAGAAATCTTTCAAATCAGGTACAGGAGTAATGTTGTATGAAAATCCATCATAGCCCATTATAGAACTCTTTAGAAAGTTCGTTATAAGTATAATAAAATATCACTGCGAACGGTTTCAATCACTTTTATTACACAAACCAACTTTATTACAATGCTAGTTAGGTGTTTACAAGTCAATATTCCAAAGAAGACTGCCCAGAAATCCGGCCAGCTCCCCGAGCTCGCCGTATTTTCCACTCCCTCATAAAAATACCTCGCTTCTCTCTTATTGGTCGATGAAATCAGAAAGGTAACCTCTAATATTGCACGCTGCTTCCTGTGATGTTTATACATTTATTTATCTTTGAATTTTATAACCATTTATTACTACTTACAATAATTAATAAGAATACTTTTAAATAAAAACAACATAATAAAAATCATGACAAGGCAGCATGCAATATCTTCAAGTTGTTTGCGATACCGTTTATACATTCAAACAAACTCCTTTTTATTGATATGGCTTTGTAAAATTAACAGAAACGAACAAAAATACTTATAAAATAAACTTATCAAAAATAAATCATGACATAAGAAGCTGAGCTCTTTCTGAAAAATTCCTATTCTATAATTATGTTTATATAGAATCGTGGTGTGTTTTTGAGAGCGCGAACTAGGATTCGGATATATTTATATTATATTAATATAATATATATTCGGAGGTTGCGGGTTCGATTCCCGCCTCTGAAGAAATATTTGTACGATCTGCACATATTTGTTCAGGGTGTTTTGGGTATTTTTTTATGTATAATAAAAAAATTTTATCTATGTAATGTATTGTATTAGGTATATCAGTTATCTAGTATCCAGTTATCCATAACACAAGCTCCGCTTAGCTTGGGGCTAGATAATGTTGTGTGAAATGTCCAGCATTAACTATTATTAAGTTATTATTATTATTTTGCAGAGCCATCTCGTTCTAGTTATGGGAAATTCACTTCCTATACAAAGAAGTTTTAAAAATAGAAAGAAGGTACTGGCCGAATAGAAACATTGAAAAATTGCCGACTGCTATACGCGAACGAAATGAATTGGCGCGAATCGACTGAATGGTACTGAATACTACCTACATTGTTAAGTTATTCAGATTTTGTAATAAATTTTCATTTAAAAAACCGACTTCCGCCATTGTATTTGACTAAATATTTGGATGAAAAAAAAAATTATGAAAGAACCATATTGGTGAAAGGATTATGATACTTT
Organism: Epirrita christyi; assembly: GCA_951392215.1. Classification (NCBI taxonomy): domain Eukaryota; kingdom Metazoa; phylum Arthropoda; class Insecta; order Lepidoptera; family Geometridae; genus Epirrita; species Epirrita christyi. Next base: position 8,266,512 of record OX595839.1, on the reverse strand, counting down.
TTGAATGCAAATGCTTGGCTTGTTGCTGAAAATATCAAAATCGCCATATGTATGCCTACATATTTGAGGAGTTCCCTCAATTCCTCATGGATTCCATCATCAGAACTGGATTTTGGAAAAAATGGGACTAATCTGGTAGTATATCTATTCAAATAAAAGTTGGTTATAAATGTATGCTTGTATTGAAAGAAAAGCAGATTGCGAACCTCGCTCAGAGTGATTTCTTGTTGCACTCGTGTTTCGGTGCAACAATCTACGTACTATTATTTTTATGAATAATGGGGTCCAACAGAAGCTGAAATCGGTCTAATTTATAAAAGGTTCTTGTTAGCACATTTAAATAATAAATGTTAGCATTCACTAATTTACCCCTGCCATGCCTTTGTAGGTACCTACTTGTAGGAAGTACAATTACTTATATTGGTAGCTATCACTTCTGTTATGGGTCGCGAGTGCCCTGCACTAGAGATTACCCATATAGTGGTTGTGTTATTTGAGTGTAGAACCTCGCTTTAGAAGCGTGCCGCTCAGAAACACTAGAGGAACAAACGGTCCGGTGGACCCCTGGTACCCGAATTAAAAACCTATAAATTCGCATTTCCCAAAAATAAAGTATCGTCTTATTGGTGTAGAAGTGCCAGCTTAGAAACTCGAAAAGTTATCCCATGTGTAGTGTGTGTGTGTATGTATATATGTATGTGTGTGTTATAATAACTAAAATAAAAAAATGCAAGCATACTTTAACAATTTATTCTACAATTCCATTTGACTAGAGCAGGTTCATAAAGTTATCCGAGAAGAGAAGCAACAACCGCGGGGACTCCACCACCTGGGCCTTGCTCGATCTCCGGTTTGTAACCCTCTTCGTCAGCAGTGTAGTTCACAGTGTAGGTCACACCATCGGGACCCACCCAAGAGAAGGAGCCGGTCACAGCCAGGGACTCGTCTTCCCGACCCTCGTTCTTGAGCTGACCTTGTTGTTGGGCTTTTTGGCCGTCAGTTTGCTCCCAACTGTAACATGGTTATGAAAAAGATATGTGTAACAGAATTTAATTCAGCAATTAATACTATAAACTAACCAAGTCTTGAGATAATGAAGAGTAACTGAAAGTAAGAGTCATAAGAGGTATTTTATTTATTGGAATCACAAGGATACAATTTTAAATCACTGTTTTGTCTATGTCTGTTACCAACTGTGATTTTACTCGTTATTCCCCGTGGTCCACTAGATCCACGTAGATGGTCCACGGGTAATATTTGTTTTTTGTGGTCCACCTAAGTAGACAACGCAGTTCGACTAGCTAGAGCCTTGGACTAGAGTTCACATAAATAAATGAATGAATACCAACTATACCAAAAATGACATGTGACAACAACGTGGGGAATAAGGGATTTTACTTGTACACACTCCTTTTCCCCCGAAGTGTTAGGTACCTAGAGCTTCAAAGGACCTCTTTTCACCGTGGGTTGCACAATCGCAAGAATATAGGCTTGACAAGTGGTGAGCTCATCGCCGATTATATATTATTTTTGTAAATTAGTACAAATTAGATAATAAAAAATATAGAACACTAAAAATAGTTGTTAGTACCTAATTAAGTATTTCTTTAGATTTAAGTTATAAAACTTAGTAGAATTAAAGGCTATTTTATTTTTATTTTATTTTACTATGAAGAAAGCATTATTTATTTATTTATTTATTTATTTATAACATATGGCACACAAAACAGAAAACAAACGGTTTTTAATTTTATTTTTTTAATTTTAAAATTTTTCAATAGCCGAGTTGATCGTGGAAAGCAATGTTGGCGATGAGCTCACCACTTGCCACGTCTATATTCCTGCGATTGTGCAACCCACGGTGAAAAGAGGCCATTTGAGGCTCTGCCTACCCCTTCTGGGGAAAAAGCGTGTGTTTATGTAATTTGTTTTATAAGAATTAACATTATTTGTACGTTTACCACTTGGGTAAAACGGTATCACTTGGGTAAAATAAAAAAACCTTGAGAAAAGTGACCAGACTTCATCAGACTCAGCAACAAAGTGAAACCTACTACTACTACGAGCAGTGGAAAAATTATTTAGGGGTGAAAATGATGATGATTGATTATTACTTACACGTATCTGTAATTGCCATTGCTAAGGTGGTCGTTTTCGTATCGTGTGATATAGACATCATCGTTTGAGTTCTGATACCTAGGAGGTGGAGCGGCTGCTACAACCGCGACTAGACAGAGAGCTACCAGCTGAAATTGTATAAAAATAGGAGATATTATTATGTGAGAACAGTTTAAACTAAATTGAGTCTTCCGAATAAATAAATAAATAAATGCTGGACATTTCACACAACCTTATCTAGCCCCAAGCTAAGCAGAGCTTGTGTTATGGCAACTAGATAACTGATATACTTAATACAATACATTACATAGATAGATATTTTTTATTATACATAGAAAATACCCAGAACACCTGGAACAATTATCTGCAGATCGTACAAATATTTGTTCCGAGACGGGAATCGAACCCGCAACCTCCTGCGTCGCAGGCGAACCTACGCTCGCCGTGCCACAGAGGTCTTCGAAATCATTAAGTCAGCTTAAGTTAGCCCCGAATTAAGTTAAGTAAGTTAAGTACATTAAGTCAGTTTTCATTAAAAATGTTAGGTAGTTAAGTTAAGTATGTCAGTAATGGCCTCATCAGCTGACTAAGGGTCAGCGGTTTGCGGTCGTAAGAAATTTAGTCACTCGAAGTTCGAACTATCATGATTTTCCTATTCTGATTATCATCAGACCGATTTCAGTTTTATCTGAACAAACTTGTAACTTTGAGTGCAAAACGAAGTTTGTAGCTTCGTGAGATCTTTAAAATTAGTTAGAATTATTGTTGATCCCTGATGATAAAACGACTGCAAGAATTTCCACCAAAAATATCTAAGCACTACTTAAGCACTACGAAAACACTAGCTTTTATACATAAAATCCGTATTGAAATTAGAGCACCAGTTCTGGAGTTGTGAGGCCACAAAAACAGACAGAAATGCAAAATTCGAGCCAACTTAAAAGTTTGAAGTGGTTATAGGTGGTACTTAAAAGTTTAAAGTGGTTATATCGAGACTATCAAAAGGATACCTTTAAAGTATTGACATTGTTTTTTATTTTTTATTTGTTTTTATTAATTTTTAACTTAGTTGAATGTAATTTGGACGTAAGTAAAGTAAGATTATAATTATTTGGTATAAGTGTTATGTTCCGACACAATTTGACATTGTTTGCAAAATAAATAACTCTTTTTAGTTTTGAATTTAATAATACGCATTGAATAGCTTTGATGAAAACTCTAAGAGAAACCTTGTTTTTAATCTTGAACGAATAAATACTGCCAACAATAATGAAACCACTCAAGCTATGTTATGATGTTATGGTATTCTGTCACATATTACGCGAAACGAAAATAATACTATCACATTACAAAAATGTAGAAAAATAACGAACCAATTTCATTTTGATGTTATCCTGAGGCTTCGGACGAAGAAGAGGAAATAACCTAATACTTTTGAATTCGATCTTTATATCTAGCATGATATCGGTAGGTATTTTTGAATATGTCTTTACCGGTATGGGTGAAGGTGAACCGCTGCTGGACGACGAAATATTTATTGTCAGCAACTTGATATGTCAGTTTTACATAATAAAGGTAAGTACTAACGTTATTTTCTCTATTGGTGGCCAAATATGTTCAAAATTCCTTATTTAGAAAATGATACTGGTAAAATTCTAAGATCACAATAGCACCAGTTAATAGCATTATGCAATCTGATGCAGTTACTTTATGGAATGATGAAGGTTCAAAGCTCACCTTTGGATCTGTCTTAACCGATTGCTAGAAGAACATGCTGCTATGTTTGCTGAGAATAGTCTTGCTACAGAGAATTTGCATTGCATTGCGTCAAGGGTTTCGTAAGTAACATCATTAGTGATTTCACTTATAATTCTCCGATTTTTAAATATCTTTTCTGTACAAACCAACTCTAACCGAACGGCTATAATATAATATAATTAATCAAAATCTCTGTTTATTGCTTCTTCCAACTTAATTTTTTATTTTCTGTTGTTGTTGAAAGATTTTTGTTAAAAAAGAACTTGCCCCGTTCAAAAAACAACACTGCAAGTTTGTCTGTTTCGGTACTCTTTGCAATGTTTTTATCCTTATACAATTTAACTTGACCTGTTAATATGTTTGTTAAATAGGTAGTTGTTATTAGTAAATGTGAGACAAATCTTAAGACTGAATTTTAAACCAGTTCCACTCAAGCAAAAATTGCTGAAATTTTTCATGCTTGAATTTAAAAAAAGGTTGTTTTGAAAAATACATATTTCAACGAAAACCGAGATCCCCTTTGAAACTGCAATTCTGATGAATGCTTTAATGTCACTTAAGAGCAGAAAAGAACAAAACCATAACAAGTCCAATGGTACATCTGGGACTGAGGGCAACAATGACCTTAAATAAACATACTTGCCTAACCTCGTGACCACAAAAATAAAATAATGCTATTATCATTGATAATGGGTTTAATATAAAAGTAGCGATGGGTTTCCTATATGTCACATATGCAATGCTACTATGAAAAAAGTGGGCGTGTTGTACTAAATTAATATTTTGGCTTATTTGGACTTGAATGTATCTGATGGAGCGGAGGATATCCCCAATGGGAACTAATAGTCATGAGCCTATGTGTGTAGGTATAGATATACTTATAATATAATCTCAATTTTGACTATGCTGACAAATAATAGAATTGTGTTTTTTTTTAAAGAGGGTGCTTTTTTAAATTTGGTAACTGAATATTGTTCTGATTTTAATGTAGAATTTGATTTGCCTGACTTACCTACTTGTAACCATTACCGCTGTACTATTAAAAACAATTACGGGTAAGGGTACGTCGCAATTTATTTAGTGTCAATATAATTAAAACAAGATTGTGCTACACATTATGCTAAACAGAAAATATTAGTCAAAAACTCACTGTTCCATAGCACAGTAAGTTTTTGACCAATATTTTGTACTTGTTGTTGGAAGTAAACTGCGGCAGTGGTTATTGGTTTCACTTCAAGTTTAAGTTATTCCACAAAAACTAGTGCGACATTAGAGTTAGTTGTTAGTACAATTAACATATCCATTAGATCAATTATTTATATCTTTATTTTTATAATTACACTTAAAGTAGTAAAATCACATTGAATCAGTATATAAATATTATATACAGTTTCACAATATTTTTCTATTTACAATTCTTTATGGCGTAGCATGGCAAGAGTTTAACCTAGGAGGGAGGCAACGACGCCAGGGGGGATGGAGCCACCAGGTCCTTGCTCAATTTGAGGCTGGAATCCGTTCTCATCTGCAATGTACTTGACAGTGTAGAGCACATTGTCAGGGCCGACCCAGGAGTACTGTCCTTGGACTGCAAGTGATTCGTTTTCAGCTCCTTGGTTTTTCAGCTGACCCTGCTCCTCGTGTTTACTCCCGTCGGACGTTTCCCATCTGTAAATTAAACAAAAATAATAAGTCTCTGACAAATTTTCTGATATGAGAAAATAATAAAGTGAAATACTGACGCGAAGTTGTACGCGCCGAGTCCTGCGTTGTCCGAGTCATAGCGCACGATCTGCACATCCTGAAGGTTCTGGGGAGCAGCGCAGGCTGCAGCAATAAGGGTGAGGACCACAAACTGAAACATTATCCTTCAATCAATATCGCCTCGAACCACATCCATCGAATATCGAACCACATCCACAAATCACTTCATGTAGCATGACACTAATCAATCACTTCACATAGTTACTGACCAATTTCATTTTTACTATTGTGCTTGCAACGGCTGCCTTCTTCAAAGAACTGTATGTGTATGGTATGATTACGTGTTCAGGCACTTCTCTTATATACGATGTATTTCTTCTAATACTTGGTTGCAACACAGCGGTTGGCGATGATGCTTATTACGGTAAGGCACAAGATGCAGCATCAAACGCTTCATGGTTGGGTGAGCGTATTCTTAGTACATACGCCTAATGCGTAAATTTGAGCATGTGTTTGTAAACACTTAATTTGACCCGTGCAACCTTTCCTAAGTAATTTGAAGTGTAAATGTCAATGTTAATGGGAATTACAAAAGGTTGTAATCCTCTTTACTACATACGATGCACTAATTAATATTTGTTTCATACCTCATGATGGTGACAAATCACTCAGATTGAGGAAATAATGGCAACATTTTATGTTTTTTTTTATTAAATGTAGTTTGAATGACAGGTTGATTTTTCAGTTTAGCCACATGCACAGTTGGCGTTTGAGCAAGCTGACAAATGTGTTGAAAATCATATTATATCAAAAACCAATTACTGTAAGAAAACAAGAGTGCAAAATAAATGAAGCTTCTGACTTGTGAATGGTCGTATTGTATAATTAATGTTCCTAGTACCAAAACATGGCTCAGATAACATTATTACCATTTAACACTCATAATAAAGCACTTAAATTAACAAAACCATTTTGATTTCGGAAGTAAGTCATAAAAACACCACTGCCACCTAAGCGGCGCTGCCACGTGCAACCACCGGTGAGGACAAACATTTTGACAAGTTTTCATTTCAATACTTAAGTTTCTGAAGGCTTAGAAATAACTTCTAACTAGAAGAAAACTTATGAAGAGAAATGGTTTAACTACATTTCTCCTTGTATAGGATTTGAATTTAAAGCAACTTACTTCACTTGCGTCAAACCTAAGTACTTAGGTACGTACTTCCTGTTTTTCCAGTTAGGTTTTTTTTAAATTTATTTATTTATTTTCGTAGTAAATTTTCACTAAATGTTATTAACCTGGACTTGTTGGGCAATTTTCGTTGGTATAAAATTAATCCTGGCTGCTGGCTTATTTAGGAGTGTATTTTTACTGTAAGCGTTAGCCGAGTTGATCGTGGAAAGCAATGGCGGTGATGAGCTCACCACTTGTTACATCTACATTCCTGCGACTGTTCAACCCACTGTGACCCTTTGAGGCTCTGCCTACCCCTTCGGGGAAAAGGCGTATGTTATTTAATATGCTGTCTTTAAAGTCCATAGAGCTATAATCATATCTGTACAACATCCATCATACATCCTATTCATAGACATAAGCAAAAGCAAATAACTTAGTATCGATCAATCGGCGCAGTGAGTGCTCTAAATGCTATTGTTAAAGATACATAATAATAATCAAACACAAAGCTTTCTTTTCAGACAGCTGGACATTGATTGGGAGGAGACGGTTTGACAAACCCTCATTATGTAATAGGTTACTTATGTACCAACTATATTTGGACTATGTCACTTCCATGCGATTGCACAGTTCTGTGGTAGGTATTTAAGCCATTGATTAAGCCTACCATTCGAACGTAACTTTAGAGACATATTAACAGAAATATACTTTTTATCAAGGACTATTATGTACATTTTGTATTCATCATTCTCGATGGACCGATGATATTATAACGGTTTCAACTCGGTGGATGGAGGCGGTTCAAGACCGTTCATTTTGTCCTTCTATGAGGTAGGCCTGATAATGTTGATGATTCGTCAATAAAAGGTAATTAATATCGTGTTCTTTTACACAGAGTACAATTTTATACAGAGTAAAATACTACTCGCGAAAGCTTAAATTGGATGTCATTTGACGAACTTATAGCACGTAGACAAGAACAAAACTGTGTAGGTATATTGTGAATATAAACCAGTCAAGTGCGAATCGGACTCGCGTGGAGAGGGTTCCATAGAAGTAGGCTACTAGACCAATTAACTTATTGGTCAACTATCACAATTTCATACACATTTTCTCATTACGAGTATTTCCCGTTTCCCGTATATAGGAATTTGAAGATTTCAGATTTTTGTTAAGTTGAGTAAAACCCAATGTTTCACACTATTTCCAACATTATTATCATTTATGGCTCAGTAGTTTCGGGTTTATGGTAATTTTTACCATATTTTCTTTAGTATCTATTAAACTAAGCTTGTAAAAATTATAAAAAAATATGTTTGTATGTTAGATATGACATGATGCATTTAACACAAGTTTTATTTTTATTTTCTAGTTTGCCTCCCTAAATTAAAAAGGTGTAAAAGGTTAATTGCACCCTCATACTTAAATCGCCCTATCTCCGCTTCAATATTATATTCGCTTATTTTAGCTTCGCTTATTCTCGCGTGCAGTTGATCACTTACATCCTTCGGATATATCTACTTTTAACTCCGGTAGGTGTGTGCGATTAACTTTTTAGGGGTTTAAGTCCAAAAATAAACTCTAAGATCGTTTGTGTCGTCCGTCCGTCCGTCCGTCTGTCCGTCAAAGCGTCCTAGCTTTGGCGTTATGAACCAAAATGCATAAAATGCAATACAATTTTAAGAAAATAAGGAGTCACACATTTTCATGTTTAGGAGTTCATCCCAATACGTGTAAAATAGGGGTACTTAAAGCGCACCCCTTCGTGTTATTTTGCTTTATAAAGGTCGTTTTCAATGAGGTACTCTGTTCCTGAACCATTTTACAGCTTCGTGTTATTTTTTTAAAATTTTTTTTTGTCAGCGAGATTTAGCCCGCTAAAGTGGTTTACAAAGTGGTCCCTCCCCCCCACCATTTCTAAATTGTTTTATCCGGAAACTTATAATTCCCCATGTAAGTGGGTCATGGTAGAATCTTTACCTCTGACATCCTGCGATTACACACTTTCGATTGTTAGTGGAAAAAGTTTGATTTGACTTCGGAACCATAATACACTGCGTGGCACACTCGCATGACCAGTTATTATAGCTTTGCATTCTAGACTAATAATAAAGTGAAGGTTTTTAGCAATATGTTTTTTGTACCCTTTTGCATACTATAATTTTGTAAGAAAACTTAAAATAGCTAAGTGTGAAAGTATATTCTATTTATTTATAGAACTGAGATTTCAATGGCAATGAAAAGTAACCTGCTATTCAAATGTGTCATTAGTGCTACTGAGTGGTGTAACAAAAGCTGATCTTGTAACTGCGAGTAAATATTGATTCGTGAATGAAACCGTACAAGTCATTGAGATCAATGATTTGAAGGCAAACACATCGAAAACATCATAATATTTATAATCTGTGGAACCAAAGCAAGGAATTTAAGGTTATGTGAAATGTCAATCAGTACCAGACGTACCCTATCTCGGCCTTTAACATTTTCAATGGCAGATGCTATTCGGAAGATGATGCATATGCGTTATTTATATTAAATTAACTTCTATTACATTACACATAGAGTTCAAATTCGTTATTTGTAAAAAAATATTTATAATAAAAAATAACAACTTAGTACATCGCTAAGCTCACAATCTTGATGAAAAGGTCAAGGTTTCACATTTTGCGCTGAATAATTTGTGTCCAATTGGATTCTGATGAGATTTTTAGGTGAGAATATTACACATTGTAATGCTGACTCCTCTATATTAATAAACGGCAACGTTTGTCTGTTTGTCCATCTGTAAATTACCTATTACTTGTCTATAATGTTCTGTAAAACTTTAGTTCTACTGGGCGGATTCAAACTTGTTTCTACTATCCTGAAGGGTATTTATCAATGAAGGTTTTAGGGCATAAATCTTTTGGTTTTAATACATAAAATACCTACTCAGCTAGGTCAGGGAGCTTTATTTGTGATGAAAGTCGGAGGAAAAATTTAATGCACGTCGTTTGTTCTGTGAGTTCACTTCTTGTAAGCTTAATCAAAACTGTTTTTTGTAAAACAAGGTTTCTTATATACTTACTGATTTTGATGTTGTTTTCATTGTAATGTTAGATATTTATCAAGGAAAGTTTGAGTGTATAAAACATCTTTTCATGTAGGTAATTAGGTTGCATGCAGACTGATCTGCGGGCAGGCGTTAGTTTGAAAATTAATAAGCGAAGAAAGGTCTCGGGCTTTAGTAAAATAAAATATTTGCGATGCAACCGCAGATATGATGATGACCTATGATTGCTCGGAGCAAGTAAGCGTTTACTTAACAGATTTAATGCACGCTTTGTGTGAATGTATGTTTTGCTGAAATGGCAGTTTCAAAATTCATATACCTATTGAATAAGTGAGTTGGATTGGTTGCGGTTAACTCTGAACCGGTCGTGTTACGTCACAGTATGTTGAACCGAAGACTGCCACGTTGACCTCCGAACCTTCGCTTTCCTTATGAGAACTTACTCCACTATTTTTGGGTCAATATTTAAAAGCGTCACGATCAGCTTAGCAAAGTCGCCTAATCCATGGGTAATTAACAATATAAATAAACATACAAGGTTAGTTTGCTTAACTCTTCACTAAATTTACGACAACGTAACTACCTCAATGAATTACGTAATAAATTCAATATTTAGTTGCATTCCATCGAGTGGTTTAAGTTTTGTGCATCACGCAAGTTATTGAAACAAGGGATTTATTTTGGTCTTACACTTTACGATAACATAACATATTTAGTTACCATGACATTCTTAATGTTCGGTGACCAAAATAAAACCAATGGTGCGACGAACTCATCTACAAATGGACCTGTAATTCATGTTCAAACTGATTTTGTTATCAATAAGGTGAATTTTCATTTTGCATGATCTGAAAATCTGTGTCTTGGTGTTGCGGTACCATTGTACTCATGATACCCGTGATACAGGAAACACTAGGATTCCCTTCTCATGTGGGATGGACTGTGTATGTTACTGTCGGAGTGTTATGTTATGTTAGACATGATATTGAATTGAAACAAATACAGTTTGTTGTTCAAGATCATGGGCTAAGGCAAAGTTTGATGCTTGAGAGTAGAGCTTTGATTTTCAGTAAACAATACTTGTTTTAGTGTATTGGGCTCATGTAATACATTATTAGAATTCATTCAGAAGACCAGTGGTTCGTGTTAATGGTGAATGATGTAACTATGCATAATTATGAATTTTGACGATAAGAGGTTAGTTACAAATCGAATAGCTAACAGGTCGAATTTATGAAATTAAGTTTAAGTAAGCAAAGTAAGTTTGCATAAAGCGAATGTAAATGAAACAGTAAGAAGGTGAAGACCTCAGCAAATGTAGGAACTTTGACCAAATCAGAAGCGTTTTGAAGAACAGACAGGTTGAAGAAAAAGAGGTAGGTAGTTATATCATGATTGTTGAAGTGGAAACTATTTTACTGAACAAAATAAGTAAATAATTAGTTACCATTACTAATATTGTTAATTATCTAGCAATAATTTAATTGCCTACTACCGAAAACCAAATGCAATTTTGGCTTGTCCCCGAAATAACCTGAAAACCTCGGTCTGCCTCTCTGTTGCTATACCCGAAACAGCAGGATTCATATGAGATACCTTTTTATGTAACAACTAACTGATACCATATGCAAACCATAAATGTATTGAGTATGTCTACGCCTCCGAGAAAGAAGCGTTAGTTTAAACAAGTATTAAAAAACATGCTACGAAATTATTTGTTATTTCTACAACAAGAAGTATCTTGCTTTCTTGTGGTAATGCAATGCAGATTGGCAGAGTTCAAATGACTATGTATTTTTATTGCAACTATCTAACGATTGATAAAATCTGAGTACCGCGTCCGAGCACGTTTGTGTCTGTGTCATTTTTGGATTGCGAAAAGTGGTTGCTTCAGTTTGCGTGATATAAAGACACGTTGCGATGAGCCTTTTGGTCATGGGAACAAATTGTAAACTATTGGTGTTATCGGCCATTGAATAAGTAATATCTCACGAACACATCCGGGTGAAAAACAATCACAATTTGTACTTCTTATGTAACCTATTGTGGTTTATCGCCTTAGCGTGAAAGATAAGATCAAAGCAATGGGTGGCCCTAATTGAGCGATATATTGACGCCTCGGTACGCAGTAGACGCTGGAGGCGATTGTTTGGTATATCGATCGGTTTGTAAGCGATATTTTATTGTTATGACTATGTTATACAATATTGACTGTACACTTATATTTGTGAACATAACAATAGTATTTTATCGCTCGACAATAAAATTCATGCACTAATATAAATAAATATATATGAGAAAGTAAATTTAAGAACAGCTGTAATTTAAAACGATGCAACCACTCTGTCTAGTTCGTCTTCAGTGAAGCAAAGTAACATGAAGCAGTACACTCTTCGGCGGTCTACATTGCTATCTTTGCTGTTACTCATAAAATAGCTGTCTTCTTCCGGTGCGTAGCGCTCCACATCTACTGTGCACAGCTGCAAAGAAACGAAACAATATAGCAAATGCTTTCCTTTTTTGGGCGATTGTAGATGTAATTAATGTGTTTACTTTACAGAGAATATTGTTTGTATTATGTTTTTGTAAAATGCATTTGGAATTATTATGAACTCTCCATGCATATTTTAATTTAAAATTTTACATTTTGTCAAAAGTATATTGATAATTTTGCTTTATACTCCTCCTACTATTGATGTGACAATAAAATAACACGCACAGTATTTGCGACCTTGGCCATGAGTGGATCTTTTTGCACTATAATCTTACTTACTTATCGAAATACTTACACTAAAATGTCAGTGATTTACCAGTATATCACACAGTTTATTTATAACAAGTGGAAAGCCCTGGTGACTTGGTCCGCGTTGAGTTTTTTCCATACAAACTTCAACACCCTCATAAATTTACAATGGGGGTAAATTTTTAAAATTACTTTCTTAGTACACCCCAAGACCACAAGGTGGATGTCCCATTAAAGTTTTAGGTCTCTAGGACTAATGGTTTGCGCTGTGAGTTGACAGTCAGTCAGTGAGTCAGTCCTCGACGATGTTATACCTATTGTATATTGTATTTATGTTAATGTCTGCTACCTTCTTTCCACCTTCATTATAGCATACTAGCTCTTCAAAGTGGCTGTTCAAATGTGATTTTGGTTTTTCAAAATAATGCTTTAGTTCATTATATCGGCCCAGATGCTGAAAATCAAATATTTTGATGTTAATTGATTTTTATTTCGAAAAACAGCATAAGATAATAGACTAATGTTGTATAGAGCATACTTCAGGATCCAATGAGCCACTTTTTCTGATCGTATCTTGTGGAAATTCATTTGGAAATATTCTTCTCAATTCAACGTCCTCACTGAAAAATAAAATCATTTGCATGGATCAGCAAACTATGAGTTAGGTATTTTTTTTCTCAAAACATTATTCATATTTTTTTTTTCATTTCATAAAATTAAGTGAGTGCGACTCTCAATCACCCCACCAAGATGTAAATTGCCTAATTTTAGATCAATGCAAAATAATTATTCGTCTACCTATTCATAGCAGGAATGTTTGGAGGCACTTGTAGCGCCAAAACTGTTTCCGTCACGTCAAAACCACGTAGAGCAGCGCAAAAATCTCCGTACATCCAAACTATCCCTTGAGAGCCTATCAATTGGCAGCTATAGACAACTAGTGCAGCCACCAAGGTTCACGGCCAATTTCGGTGTCTATTATTTTAAAGCCTGCTGGCAGCACAGAAACGTAAAAGCGTTTACTCCCAGCGTCCCCCACCTCTCTGGCCCCACTGGGGGACGTTGGGAGAAAAAAGTGCCAACTTCCCCCACTCGTGACAACGTGCAGAAATTGAATGTTTAACAGTAGGAGAACTTCTTTTTCTGTTTTTAAGTGTCCATTATGATGATCACTGAACACGATTCTGCTGTCAGAATTGAAAATAGTTGCCGCGATTTTGAACTTTTTTGTTTTTTTTTGTTTCTTTTTATCTCGTTTTTTTGAGTTATATAGTGAAAACTGTGACTTCAAAACTGAACCCTTAAGAATGCGTTCCTTTACGTTTTTGGCTGGTTTGATTCAATTAACATAGATTATAATTAACAATGAAGAAAAGTGCATAAGTAAGTATACATAACTTACTATGTGTAAATTGCACCATTACTTGAATCCATGAAATGTTGAAATACCTACGACATTAATAATTAAATCAATTTTAATCAAGTGGAATCAATTACGTTAAACGAATTTACATACTTACAAAGTATACAAACAAGTGTGTTGTAATTTTTGACATTACACACTGGGCAGTGGATTCAAGACTAAACAATGTAAGATGGATTTCCTATAAAATTTGTTGCGAAATGCAATAACACTTAAGTTCAATTTTATGTAATTTTTATAGAGCAAAATTATTGGAAACAGTAAAGGGCCTTTACTAAAGGCCTGTCTACATATTATATATACAGATGTCGTTCTTGTAAGCCGTACGATAATTTTGCAGACTACTAAGGACATACAGAATAAGGTTGGCGTTTACGAATGCGTTGGAACGAATGAGTGTAAAATTATCTTTTTCTCACTACCTAAAATAATTTACAGATTTCTAATCCTAGAAGGTTCTCTGAACAATGTGACCAATTAGTATATGTTGAGCTGTAAAACACCTACAATATGGTTAATTTACCCATAGACCAGTGTCACTAGAGATTACAATTCGATGATATAATATTATAGTCATATATATATATATATATCTATATATATATATATATCATCATCTCAGCCTGGAATCAACCACTGCTGGTTAAAGATCTGCTTTCTCTACTGCCAGCCTCCTGAAATAATTTAGTACTACAAATAAAAAACCTCTTTTAATAAATTTCATTTTTGTTCTGGCTTTGCTTAGAGAATTTATATCTCTAAGTGGCTTAGGTATACCTACAGTGTGTATCATGATTTCATTTGAAGAACACGTCTCTCCTATGGTGGACACCGGGCCTTATTCCTAAACCACATCACGTTGTTTTGTAAAATGTTACCAAAATAATTTTCTATCCTCCTAGTCATTATACCACATCATCATCATCATCGTACACTGCTGACGTGGCATCCCCCATTGATTGGCAATTCAAATACAGAAATAAGATCATTTAACGTCAAGTAAAAAAAAAAAGAGTCTGCCCAAATCCCAATGTTAGAAATATTATGGGCTGAATTCATCTATACTTGTGTTTACTTGTGCAATGTGCAAGTGGCAAAAAACAATGTCCTTCGACGCATCCGTCTGTCTAAGCTCGTCGTGATTGATTTGAAAGTCTTAGATGACTTCATTTGACTGTTGCAGACAGAAACGGTTATTTGTAGGCAGGTACACAAAGTTCACCGCAGTAAACTTAGCAGTGCGGTAGAGGAAGGCCCTCCAGTACTGGCCAGTAAAGGTTGGACTAAAGACATTATAAACGTAGCAGGAAGTCGGTGGACGGAAGTGGCTCAAAACCGTTCGTCGTGGCATTCTAGGCGAGAGGTCTATGTCCAGCTGTGGACTTGTTCAGGTTGATAATGATATAATTTTTTCCTATATAGGGTGCTGTTCTTATTGTTTGTCTAAAGTCTAAAAGACGTCCCGTTAAGTCTAAGGAACTGTGTGTCTATAATGGGAAGATATACTTTTGTATATACCTGTTTATGTTTTTAAAAAGTATTTTACGTCGTTTTGTAATCGTCAACATAATTATCTTAGTAACTTAACTTTATTCTATTTATTAAATATTCAAAGATTAGCTAAGAGATTTTAAATTAGGCTGATTGTAGCCGTGGTGGTTTCAGCTTATAGGACTCCTTCAACTCCTTCCTTGGATGTGTATCAGCCTCCACCTGAGTACTTAACATCAATACAGCGATCACCAGTCCGCCTGCCAAGCGTGGTGATTATGGCAAATCCCCTCATTGCACTCTACTATGCTATGCAGTATGCATGCTGTGAGGGCCTCATTTAGCAGGCCTTGTCTACCGTCTGATGAAGAAGAAGAAGAAAACAAGCTGAGTTATTAGCGACATCATCATCAGCTTTGAGACAGCAACCTCTGTATATTTATCTACTAACTAGCAATTTACAATCACCAATCTGCCAAGTCTAAGTATTCATAGGTTGTTTAGTCTCCAGTTTTTTATCAGCAATTTTGCCTTGTGACTTTTGTATGCCATGGTGTGTCTGGCCTAAGACTAGAGCCCTCCATCAACTCTCAGGATGTCGTAAATGACGTTTAAAGGATTAACCAGCAGATGAGCAGCAGCATCCACCTGAGTACTCAACACTAACTACTGGGATCACCAATCCGCGTGCCAAACGTGGAGATTATTACAAATCCTTCCATTGCATTATGTGGGGGAGGCCTCATCCAACAGTGGACCTTTCAATGGCTGAAGATGACTAACTAGCGAGCTACAATCACCAATTCACTTGCCAAACGTGGTGGTTATAGCAAATTACCTTATGGCATTTCATGGGGAAGCCCTCGTCTGTCAGTAGACGTCTAAAGGCTGCTGATATATAAATAACTATCATCATATGACTTTTAGCCTCAAAAGGTCTTGTAAATCTAATACCTTATGAAAATGTATTCATAGTTTCCACAAAAACACAAATAAAACTCGTAAAAATAAATTAAAAATTTATTACTAATTAACATTCATATAATCCTTCGATCATTGAACCTAACATCGTTTTTACCGAATATGGGATGGTAGCCGTTGGAATCAGCAACGTATTTTACAGAGATGGGTCTTCCTCCCGGATCTATGTACCCATATTCTCCTCGAACTACTAGAGAATCACCATCTGGCTTGGAAAGGATTCCGCCTTCTTCTCTTCTGTAAGTGCCACCTGTCGTTTCATATCTAGAAATATAACAATCTTCCATAAATATGACTAATTTGTATGAGACATACAGATGTATTTTCACAGATTATAGAATTTAAAGTGCAAGAGAAAATGATTGAACATCATAATCATCAGATCATCATCATGTGAGCAGTAGAACTTCTTGTGGAAGAGTTCGTCCGTGGAAGTACTACCACCGTACCTATTTCCGCCCGATATCTTCTATAGTGCTGCATTGCTGTGTTTCGGCGTATTCTATGGTTTCGGTTTGAAGGGTACGGGTGCTGGTGAAGTTACCATCACTAACCGGTGAACTGAATTATTTTCATCTTTATGTCTCAGGGTCGGCAGCACGCGTGTGATGCCTCTGGTGTTGCAGGCATCCAAAGACAACGGCATGGGCGTAGCCAGAGGTGGGGGGCTTCTTATGGGTTTATTTATTTATTTAAGGAAGATCAACAGCTTAATTTAAAAACAATCTATGATAGCAAAAATAGGCGCCGGAAAAGCCAATCAATGGTCCTCACGGATTGATACAAATTAGCTTACAAAACGCAAACAAACAATGATATGTTAGTAACAATTTACATTTAAGGTACATGAAACGCACTGATATCTACACTAACCTATCGTTTACAAATTTGAAACTTAATTTTAGTGCGAGTTTCAAAATCCATAATTGAATTCAAATTACCATCGTTGAATCAATCATACTTACTCAAAGCTGTAAGTACCGAGTCCATTAGTGTTGAATGCAAATTTTTTAATTCGCTCTTCAAGGCTATAGGCATGTAGCACCGTGAAAATAGTCACAAAAATTATTGAACCAATGAAGAATCCACCTTTTACCTGCAAACAAAAAAGGTAAAGCGTAGGTATGTAAATGTCAAGGATAAAAACCAAACAACCTTTTATAATAGCTTAGAGATGAGATCGTAACAAGTTGACAGTATTAAAACGATAGGTGAACCACACACGATATTTTTTATAAAGTTCATCCTAGCGAAACCATGTTTCTCAAACCGGACGTATGGAAAATGGTTATCGAAATATTAAATAACATCGAGTATCTTTTGTGTGAGTTCTTACACAACATTGAATACTCGGAAAACCCGTTTTTACCGATGTTCTACAAATTTGATAAAGTAACGAGCATATTTTATTTTATTTTGTGTTTATGTAAATAAATAGTAATAATAAAAGAGATAAGATATGCCACTTTGTGTATAAGTGCTATGAATGTGTATCATATTGTGTATATACACATCTGATACACATATCTTATACACACAGTGGCATATCTTGACATTTCTTTGTTTACAAAAAATGTCTCAGATTTAAATCAGAGTATAGATATTATAATTATATATAAATATTTTTATTAATATATAGAAATAGGTAAGTACTTATTTTTAGACGAGGTTATGTTAAAAATCATATTATGCTGTTTTGGTCACCATGCCATTCTTTCAAAGTATTTCTCTAATTCTTACGGGTTAGGATGTTTTCCTTTGCTCTGTCTCTGTTGAATATCCCGTAGATAATCCGGATTCTAGAAACATATTCATATATCATAAATTCTAATATTAAACCGGTTCTTCAACTCACCATAATAGCTTTGTGAATGTTCTTCATCAGAGTGGATCTATGTAGACTGCGAGTTCAGGACAACTGCCCACACTTATATCCAGTTACTCAAGAATGCCAGGTGGACTTCATTCTTTTACACATAATACAAGGACTTATTTTAAAATCGTTAACCCTACAACATTAAATTAATTAAGTGTACATTTACTAAGCTAGCCGTCGCGTTGTCACTCGCGTCAGGAAGTTTAATTCTCCCAACGGAACTGAATTTTGGGATTAAAAGTATACTATGCGTTTAAAATATCTGTTTCAGATTTCATCAAAATTGGCCTAACTGTTTTAGCATGAAAGCACGACAAACATCCAACCATTTTCAACATTCATTTCATTTTTATATGTTGGTAGGGTAGAGATAGTAGATTCTTTCCAAAGTAGTATAATTTATGACGAGGGTGGAATATTGAATTAGGCGTGCTCTGTATAAACATGGTATGTTGTCATGGTGTTTAGTTTGTCTTTGGTTTAGCTATCTTCATCCTTAACCTTGAACGTTCAACTTGGCAGGCTGCCATCAAGATATTTGCGCTAAACCGAACGTGGTAGAAGTTTTACTCAGGTTTATTTATAAAATTGTCATAAGATCAAAAGGCAGATGTTGTTCAAAACAGGTTTACAATTAGCAGGATATTTTTGTTAAGTTATTGCTGTAGCTATGTCATGTTTGGGCACTCTACAGTATGCATATAGTGACTTTTCTACGCTAAAACTTGCAGATAGCCCCCTGGCGACAAGACGTGTAAGTCACTACATGTATGACTTTGTTTTTACCTCTCGGAGCTCGGTCATTCCCATCTAGTTAGGAATGTACCGCGTGCTCTTCTCATCCACGTTTCCCACTAGGTTTTTGTCACCGTACCTCGCTATATGGCTGACATAGGTATACGGCGGTAACAAATCGTGAATAGCTTGCCCCTCACTGCTGCAGAAGGATTGATACATTGGTACAATGTCAGAAACTTACTATTATATTTCTTACTATTGTCACGCATGTAAATCCGTTCAACAAAACATTATAAATTGTAAAAAATATCGTAAACTATATGGAAATCACACAGAATTGTTTTATAAGTTTAAACATTTTGTAAATTCGAACAAAGTATGTAACCTAATATTATGAATTATGTGTTCAATAAAGAAGTTCTTCTGACTACTAATTTGTAAATTATTAGCTGTCAAGTGAAATCTTTACTCTAAACAGCAATAACACATAATAGCAATATAATTCAATTTGTCAATTTTGTAAATTTTCCATGTTTCCAACTTTTTAGTATGTCTTAATATTTGTTAAACAGAAATTTTTAGAGTTGGAGCCTGTCACCTATAGTTGTAAATGACAATTATTAACTGTATAGTATATACTTAATAATGTAAGTAGTTTTATGACATGTTTTTTTCTACGTATATTGTAAATAAATCAGTGTTCAATCAGCAAGCTATGTTATATTATAGTAACGTTTATTAAACAGGGCATTACTACGCGAGCAAAGCCGCAGACGGCTGCCAGTTTCAAATAAAGATTTGCAGATGAAATGATATCCTTGCGAATATGTTTCTTTTTATTTGATGAGTAGAATTTAATATATAAAATAACTAATATTTACCTTTTAAGTACAATTATAGGATACCTACCATGTAAATATTGAATGTAGATAGTAAAATCTTAGATAAATAGCTTAAATATGTCATAACTATTAATAGTTAACAGATGCAGTGTTGCTCTTTTGCTGTTGATAATATAAACACAATTTGAGCTAACATTGTGTTATTCCATTATTTAATTAGTTATTTTCATGGTCTTACACTCCGCTTTTGTTAATTAGCGCTTGTAGATTGCTATTATTTTTTCCGCTATTGATTTCATAAATTCAAGCAGTATGGTGATGAAGGTCTGTTGAAAATACAAAAAAATAGTTAATTTCTAATAGATAATAAAAATACTCTTAAATATATCTCAAAAGAACTTACGCTTAGTTTTGTCTCTGGTTTATTGCGATGGTCGATGTCGATAAAATTATTGTTCAAGTCTTCATTGGGGTCATTCAAATAATAATCTGATTTCTTAATAGGCCCTTCATTTAAATGATTAAAATTTTCATTCTCGTTTGAATTAATTTTGTTTATATCATCATCGTTGTTTGCAATGTTTTCAAAACTGGCAAAAGTATCTTCGTTGGGCTCATTATTAAAATCAAACACGTGTTTGAGCGGGTTTTCTTCAGGTATTTCATTTTCCACAATTAGTTTTTTATGTAAACTGTAAAAAAGTAAATACTCTTAATACCTACTGATGCTAGAATTTGAACTATGGTGACACGAGATGACTTTATTTTCTGGTATTTAACAAAACATGACTCGCATAATGTAACACAGAATTTAATATAACAAAGCAGTATTTTTAAATTTGATCTTTTAGCCATTGGCCTTATCCATATGTCCAAAAATCTAGCATATAATACCACAATCTTTTATTAAAAATACAAAATAACTTACGAGTTTTTTGTTTCCACTGCTTTGGTCAATTCAATTCGAGCATCGTCTTTAATCGGGGTCATAGCAGCAATTGTAAATACCACAAAGAAGATAATTGCGCGAATCATGTTAAATTCTGGTATTTAAAAAACTTGTATGAAAATTCAAGGTTTTGTTTTTGATTCCTTTTATGACTTTAGCCACACAGCAGAGCAGACGAACAAGCCTTTATTAGAGCCTAGGCTCCTGTCCCTGCGGATACTAGTTCTCGTTTCTGTGAGTCAATGCTCCTTGTTCTTTTTTAATAAAGCTTACAAACAGGTTACATTATTGTAAAAATAGCAGCGTACAGGCTGGCTATGAATATAAAACTTTTATCACCCTTGAATGTTGTCTTCCCAAATTACAAACCAGGACACTTCATTCACAACATTCACACTTTTGATATTATCAAAAGTGCAAATGATGTAGGATATTTACAACGGAAACTAATTAAGCAACTTGGTCTATTCCAATCTATTATCTATCTATATATTTGTTCGCATTATTGATTTAACGTGGAATACATTTTTTTAAATATTATTTGCTAAAATATAATCTTTAATCATTAATCATTTATTTTGCATTGTGAAGGTCTTAATAATAATTAAGTTGAGTTCTATAATAATTAGGTAGATTACAAGATTTAATTCAGATAACAAGTTTTTTTTTTACTGTTTCTGAACATTTCATTTCCCCAACAGAGATGCAACTACATTTGGTGAAAAAACCTGAAACAAAAATGATCTTATTTTACTTCCGGTGCTAACAAACAAATATTTAACAAGTGCTTAGCAAGATAAAAGTCTTAATTAGATAAACCATGCTTTTTGAATGAGATTAAATATCTCTATTTGGTGCTGGATGTGGTTAATCAAATGATACCACTTAAGGTTACTTAAGGTTTTAGAATTCGTGCAACCAAGCAGTACCGGTAACATTTGACTTACCCTCGTATTTGCAGCTATAACAGGTGGTGCCACAACTTGGTATCCGTTTTCACCGGCTGTGTAGTGGACAACTACAAGGTTGCCATCTGGCCCAGTATACGAGACTACCCCTTGAACTTCTATATGCTCGTCCGGCTGGCCAAAGTTCACCAACTTGCCTGTTTCTCTCCTTTGTATGCCGTTTGATGTTAGGAAACTGAAAACCGTCATAGTTACATTATACTAATAATCATCATCAACAGGTAAACATCGTTGTGGAATGCCAGGATGAATGGTCTTCAGGTGCCTCCATCCACTGACTTTCTATAAAATTACCTTTAAAATGTCGTTGTTTTAAAATACTATAAAACTATTAATTATGAAATTAGTTTTCCAACACAACTAACATTAGTATTCAAAGCCAGATGTTGATCTAAATGAGCTCTACGATGTCATTCTACTATTATTGTTTATTTGTTTGGTTAATTTTTAGTAAGATTAATAAAAATAACTTCAATAAAAAAAAAACAAAAAAAAACTTAAGAAAAGAACAATATTATATTGATACTAACCTGAATTCATAGTTTCCTTTCCCATCATTTGTGTTGTCATATTGAACAATTGTTGCTTGGGCGTCTTCTGGTATGGAGGCACCAAACACCATTGTTACAAACGCACTTATTACCAACACTTTTTTCATCTTTAAAACTATCAAGGCACTGTTTATCACATACAAATAATTATGCTTTTTTGTACGTAACTAAAAACAATCGTTTTATTTTCTGTTTTTGTACACATTAAACGTAATACACCCTGAATGGTCAAAGTTGTATCAACTTCTGTGGGATTTACTCTCAAGTATTTTAAATCGAAACTTGCCTAACAGTTAAGAAATAATAATGATGTTTTATAATGGTTGCCTATAATTTTAAAATTCAGTCGGTTCAAAAGTAATCACGTTCTCACTAATAACTTTACGAATAAACATCATCATGCAGTGTGTCTGCTCAAGGTTCACAAAATAATCTTTACCTCTTATAGTTTGAAAACTTATATTATAAATCTTTGATTTGTATTTTCAAATCGTAATGCTATTTTGAATACTTCCACACGTGCTGGTAACATGGCTGGCGACTAGAAGGAAATCTCTCATTGTCAACTTTGTTCGTCTGCCTGTTATTAGTACAGGCAAATTAGCAAAAAGTGTGGACCTAAGTCGTGTAGTCGTGGATTCTTATGGAAACGTTAGATGACACGAAAAGAAGCTTATCCTAGGTTTGCACCGTTTCTGGCGCTTACGGAACCCTTTTAAATATTAGGTACAAACTTAAAAAGGCCGTAAATTTTAAAATAGAAAGAAATTACTTGATGCAAGTTAAATTACGTATAGAGAGACTGTCTTAGTGCATTATTATTTTAATAAAAACCACGTGCATGTAGGGAACACAGTGTTGAACAAATGCATCTTCCGTAAAAAAAAAACCAGTATAAAACTTTCGGCGGATGTAGTACTAATTAAATGAATAAGTTTAATTCAATTTCCAGAACTACATTAATTTTCCCCGAAGTAGAGCGACAATAAAATATGGAAAAGTGCCTTCCGTGAGACGCACCATGGTGCAAACGTGGTAATGTATTTCGAACATTTTTCTGATAAGTCTATCAATTTGCACCGACTACCTTAATTTCCCCGGAGCCGTAATAACCACAAAAAGTTTTTTTTGTAAATGATTTTTTTTGTATGTTCCGTATGTCGGATTTAAAAAATACTTGGTGCAAATGTAGATCATAACGGTTCAAAGTTTATGCCAAATTGCACCGACTACTTCTATTTCCCCCATTAAGTTACGGATATTTTTACGGTTTTCACCCTATTTCACCCTGTTCCGGAGGGTGAAATTACTGATGCTTATTATTAGAGGTGATTTTTAAGCCATACAAAACAATTAGAAAAGTTTTCATGACTACATCTAATTAGTTCCACACTTGTGCAAAAAATCACCTTATTTGACTGTACTATATTGGTTATTAACATTTTACATTTACAAAACTTTATTAATTGAAATCACAAGGATCATTTTGAATCGTATTATAAGCTAAAATTACTCCTGTTCCAAAGCGACCAAGCCTAAAAGAATCAGGCAACAAACACGGCTTGGCTTACATAAATGGTCTGTCTTACCACTAGGTGAGAAGCGCATGCGTGGTGCCTCGGAGCAAGGAGTTGCTGATACATAGTAAATGATAACTTAAAAACCTTAGAAAGGTAGTCAAAAGTAAATCAGCAAAAATATGCAAGACACACGCATAACACCCAACAGTCACATAGTCCTGATCCCACTCTAGGATTTCCTGTGTCGTGGATATCAGGAACTACGAGTACCATGGTACCACAACACCCAGACCCGGAACAAATATTTGCAAATCATGCAATCATTTTGTCCCGGAACGGGAATCAAAACCGCAACCTCTTGCGTCTAGCCGGAGCTGAGTAGCCGGCTGGGTTACTCGCGCCATAGAGGTATTGGTGAAGTTGGAAAACAAAATAAGTCTCAATACTACTTTGACGACCTCCGTGGCACGGGTTTCAATCCCCATTCCGGGGATTCCCCATTCCATTATTTAAATAATATACTAATACAAAAACAAAGCTTAAAAAAACTATTAGGTTGGTATTTTGTATAAGTAACAATTAATAAGGTCTAATAAATTGTTGCTGTGGAAATGGCACTGCTAAATAAAATTAAAATAATTAGACGCTTAGAGAATGGATGTAGTTGACATCATAATAATAATTATAAAGAAAGACCGGTCGTGGCGCACTTTATTATATGCTTTTATTTGAATGTGCTTATTTTGAATGTGTTGTGGAATAAAGTGTCATCTATCTAAATATATTATGTTATAAAAAAAAGTAAAATTTGATTATTCAAAACAAGTTACATTAATTGTGTGTAAATTACATAATATATATTATAACGATGACACTGGTGTCTATTCTGTTGTTCATCGAACTAAACTAAAATTAAACTAAAATTAAATTTAAAAATGTCAAATTTAGTTCTAAAAGCTATTCTGTTGTCAGGCTGAACTAAATTTAATCTTCGAAAACGACAGGACTATATTTTAATTTGACAGCCACCAAATTAAATTGAATTGACAGAGTTAAGTGAATTAAGTGGGGTTTACACGGGTCGATTTTCGTCGTGCGGCTCGTCGCTTTACAAATCGCCTCACCAAGCCGCATCGCTAGCCCATTTACACTAGTGACTAAAATCTCATGCGGCTCGGTCACTTCCTTCGAAAATGTTGAGAAGAATAGGTGTTCGTGCCGGAATTGAAATAGTTAGTTATTCAATTAATCAAGAACGATCTGTACGTAGAATCGCAGTAGTGAAACAACGTGCACGAAACACACCTTCATGCGGCGGGCGATTGCCTACAACATCGTTTACACGGTCGATTTTGGTCACCAGCTGCATGTGGCCGGTCACCGCGCAGCCAAAGTCGGATGCTACCCAACTTTGGGGCTTGCGGCTTTAGTCACTTGCGATCTAGTCGAATTGCCATTTAGACGGTCGATTTTGGCCGTGCGGCAAAAATCGCGCGGCTTTAATCACCCGTGTAAACCCCACTTTAGTCTTTGGATTTGACTAAGGTAGAGCACATTTTTTTTTAATTCGAAATTTGAAATTTGGCGCTCAAGAAAACCTTTTTTTACCAAGCGAGGCCGAACTTGTTTTTCAAAATGCAAAAATACAAAGAAATAATCAAATAGAAAGTCAAAACATTTTTATTTTTTTATGGAAATTATCCACAATTTATTGATTTATATAACTAGTATAATCGCCTCCGTCAGCAGCTATGACGGCACGTAGTCTATCTCGTATTAGATGAGACAAGGCGCACGCATAAATCAGTTCCCCTGATAATCATCCATACCAGTGCACAGTGTGATCTAAGAGCTTCAGGGGGGTTTCTTTCGTTCTGACAGTTCCAGCGTTGAACCATTATGCCCCATAGATTTTCAATCTGGTTCATATCTGCTGACCAAGCAGGCCATTTAATGAGACTAATATCACGGGTGCATGTTAAACCACGCCATGGTAGCCTGGGCCTTGTGTATCGGTGCATTATCGTGAACGTAATCAATTTGCGGGAATTCTTATTAGTATTGACCGTGTCCTGATTTGCTTTTATGATCTGTTATTTGACCTTCATCGCCATGACGCCGAATCCAAAATCTCACGGTGAATCGAGATATATTGAGCTCTCGTGATATCGCACTAATATTCAAGCCATCTTCGTGGAGAAATAATATTTCAGCCCTTTGTTGCAGAGTTAAAGACATTTTATTTCAATCAATCTATCAAAGAGGATGCAATAACTATACGTAAGAAGAGACGGGACATAGAGTAAAATAAATTACTGTCGTCAAAACAGGGCTACCGCAAAAAGCCAACATGACGGACGACTGACAAAACAATCAGTTCTACCAACATACAAAAATGGAATAGTGATATGCAGCCAGTATTTAAAATCTATCGATATTGATGAATTGATTACCTACAGTTTGAAATGTTTTTTTTTTTTTTATTATTTTCACCAGTTTTTTTAGCACCACTTAATCAAAACCAGTGGCACAAGGTCCAGTTTATTGGATTTGTGTACAATCAAAAAGGCCATAAAGTAAAACATAACATTTATTTTCGGCATTTACCAGGCAGTCTTGGCGCTACAGAGCGATCTCTTCCAGACAACCTTAGGCTCACCCATAACATTTAGGTTATAAACATCTTAAATGTACATGTGCTACAATCAGTGTCTAGTATTTCATCGTGGCAGTCTATGGGGGAGGCCTATGTCCAGCAGTTCTTTGTAGACTTCTTTGGGTTGATGATGAAAGATTTAGTAATTTCACCAATTTTTTACACCTAAAAAATAAAAGCATCGATTATCGATATT
Organism: Epirrita christyi; assembly: GCA_951392215.1. Lineage (NCBI taxonomy): Eukaryota > Metazoa > Arthropoda > Insecta > Lepidoptera > Geometridae > Epirrita > Epirrita christyi. The sequence goes on along the minus strand of OX595839.1, from coordinate 8,239,769 downwards.
TATAAATGAAGATATCGTTCACCACACTATCATTCAGAATCAAAATTATTATTGCTTGGGATTATGATATTTTTTGGAATATATGATATTTTGGCCCAAGAAGAAGTATGTATAGGACTGATAATTTATCTAATAATCTAGGTAGGTACTAACCGGACTTCATCCAGAGGAAACCTGGCCATAAAAAGTTTTTTGCCGTTATTTCTATCTGATTGTAAGCCGCATATTTCACAATTTATGTACTTCATATTTCATATTCACAGAAATTAATTAGGTTTCAGAAGCAAACAACACACATAAACGTATTTAGACCACAAAAATAAAATATTTTGCAATATAAATTTTGTCTAAGAGAAACAGAGAAACAAATTGACCATGTGAGAATGTAACTGACTGACAGGTCATCAAAGAACGAGAAAGATAGAGGAAGTGAAAAATGGTCACCATTAAAATTCTGCCCCGTTTCATACAATCTTTTTTTTTTCTTTTAGTTCCGACCGACTGCAGTCTATATTTACTAAAATTCAAACTTATTTTTTTTGTTAAATGTCATTATGGTAATGTGTCAACTTTAAAATTAAGAAATGAGGTTCACCCATGGAATTAATAAGGTTGTACGTAGTACTTATTACTTCCATGGGTTCCCCATCAAAAAGTATCTTTTTGTAGGTCGATTCTACACCTTTACTATCAAAAAGTAATAAGTAGGAGATATAGCATTTTAGACTTTACTGCACACAGTATGGTAAAGGCCAAGGTACGCCGGATGCGTATGCAGCACACGGTAACGTAGACACGCGCGTCTCTGCGCCGCGCCGCGTAGAGACGCGCGTGGACGTCACGCAAGCGGTGTGCCATGTCTCTTACAGTTCCATACATTACAACATAATGGTACGTCGACGTGCACACCTACGTCTACGCATACGCAGCCGGTGTGCTGTGGCCTTAAAAGATGATTTATGCTAGACTGTGCTGGTACTGAACCATAGCTTTGGGTGCGGACGAGGCATGGATTAAAAAGGTACAAACATTTTATATATGAAGTAGCCGTGCACTACCCGTGCCTCGGGACGAATTGAGGCGCGGGCAGCGCTGAACTGGAACTACTTCATTTTAAATTCGTGCCTCGTAAGCACCTGTTTATGCCACGGCTCAGACCCAGCCCGGTCGCATAAATCATGAAAGCTATCATCTTAATTACAACAAAATTCAATACTTTGTGATCCTAATTGTTTTCCTCTACTTGCAGTTTGTAAATAGTTGATTTAAGTATTTATTTTCTTAGCGAAATATGCCCCGAGAATACTTTTTTTGAATCACTAAATTTAATCCACACCAGTTTTCATGAAGACTAATTTTAGGTAGATTTTTCTAATATTAGACATAAAACTGCACAACAGAATATAAAAAGGCCACCTAAAACTAAGTTGAGTAACTAAGCTAATTTTAGTGCTGTCTGACTAAGATTTAGTTTAGTGCTGTCATTTTAGTCGATTCTCAATAGCATAAACTGTACAACAGAATAGGAAAAGACCACCTAAAGCTAAGTTGAGTAACTAAGCTAATTTTAGTGCAGTCAGATTAGGATTTAGTTTAGTTCAGTCATTTTAATCGATGTCTGAATAGCAAAACGTCATTTTGACGCAACTAAAACTAAATTTAGTTTAGTTTAGTCTAGTTTGTGCCAACAGAATTGACACCACTGACTGATGACTTGATTATAGAATTATTATTAACTGAAGCTCCTAAAGCTGACCTAAGAAATGTTTAAGTTTTTTAGAGACGTATTAGTAACATTATCATACATCTGATATTAAAAAAACTGCGACTTTAATAACATTATAACTTGAATTCCTCTAGCTGCTGGTGTATTGATCAGAATTTACATTTATACCATTATATTTAGGGACTGTCACTTGTTTTGAGGCACATTCGAGGAAACTTAAACCGTCTTGAATCTAGGCTAATAATATATTAATTGATGTATCATGTTATTAGAACATCATAGATGCGCCTAAAATTACATAACTTGCGCATCACAACTGTATTGTCTTTAAAAGTCTGCGAAGTCACAGAAATTGATTTATGATCCGTCAAATATACCTATGTGAAGTAATTCTCCTGTACAATATCGTCTCGTTGCAATACTTTGCAATACTTATGTAAGCTGACAAATAATACATTCGGGCAAAGGTAATGACCCAACACTACGGCCGAATAGTATGGGACAAAGGCCATGATTGGACCATTCTTAAACATTGCTCAAAATGACCGCATGGCCCATGACCTCATGTTTACCAGGCATATCAGAATAAAAACTAATGTCATTCTGTCACTAGGTTTTATTGTGATAATTAAAGATTTTATAATTATACTTAGCATCCGTTTTTCAGTTATAATTATAACGAGATATTTTTTGTTTTACTCCTACAGAGATAGGACCTACTATATTATAGACCACTACTACTTTTGACTAACTACTTACCTTAACTTTTGTTTCTTCTTCTATGATGGTCTTCTTGCTCTCGAGGTATCATGTATTTAAGTATCTAACTAGATTGCAAACAGCTATTGTTTGTTTCCAGCATTTCTTTCTTCATCTGTTCAAATGTAGAAACCTGTTATCAGCCTTTTGTTTCTATCTCTAAGTTTCTGTTTATATATTTGTACTGCTGTTGGTTTCTCTCAATAAATAAATAAATAAAATAAATAAATCATTCTGGTACTGCCTACCTAGTAGTAAAAAGGATCATCTAGTGTTTGTTGCTCTGATTCTTCTAGGTAGGCATATTTGGTTGCGTTGGTACAGAATAAAAATTATTTTCTAAGACGATTCAAAGATATCTTTGTAACTTCAATGAATAAAATATTTTTGACTTTGGCTTTGTGCACCGATGGTCTGGGAAGGACCTGGCTCCGATCATAAGGTCGTGGACCAATGGATTTTTCGAATTGAAAAGGTCATCATCGTCATCATCATCACCATGTAGAAGTCCATTGATGGACATAGGCCTCCCCCAAAGCATGCCATGTCTAGAACCGCCTCCATCCACTGACTGCCTGCGATCAAAAATCTAAAGCCAAAACCAATTTGATCATGCTAAATCTTAAAACACCTGAAATTCGATAATGCATTTTATTATAAAATAAATATTTGACGAATATGCATAAGTACTTCAAAATACAAATAGCAAAACAGAGACATCTCTCTTATGCTTTGAAAGATGATCTAACGCATATTTAGTACAATTTTGAGATGCTGTTGAATGATTCATGTAGGCTTCGAGTTCCATTCAAGTTCATCCAAACAAGAATAGATGGCGTGGTACTGTAATAAAACTACAAATGTTCTGCTCTGCGTAATTTTATTTGATGGCGTCCTTATACGCACTTTTGCTGATAATTTATATATAATTTGGACCACATGTCACTAACCCAGAAGCGTGGCTACTACAGCTGCAGGTGCTGATATTACCTGCAAAGCAAAACATACGTTTTTAGTTTTTTTGTTTGGGAAGAAAGTTTTGCATGTCTATGTGTTCTTTGGCCTGTATGCTTGCCTATTTTGATGAAATAATGTTTTATAGAACAGCCCGTTTGTGAAGCTTGACAAGGAGTTGAGTGAAAAGCGACTTTACTACATGGATATAGAAAGACATTTTTAGAGTTTTAACTACTTACTTACTTACTTACTTACTTTGAGTACTTAAAAAAAGATGACATACGGTCTTCAACTACGAGTAAAAAAATAACTGTAGGTACCAGGGGACTTAGTACGAGTATTGATAGTTTTCGAAACTATAATGAAGTTTCGTTTCCTTCTATTCATTTACTTGCAGCGCCCCTAGCGAAAACGTGAAGAAAACTAAGGACGCTGTCAGTAAATGTATGGATGGAAACGAATCTACATATATGTAGTTTCGAAAACTATCAAAACCCGTTCTAAGCCCCCAACATTAATAAATTAGGTACCTACCGAAAACGAAAGAGTCTCGACTGCAGCGTAGAATTTTTGAATTTATGCATTTTAATTAGAATTATTAGCATTATGAAGGTAGATTAGAATCGCTTTGTGAGCAAGGGTGTTATGAAAGTTATCCCATATCTATCATGGTTGCACCACACGTTTATGGATACGTGAATGGGGGACATTTACATGCAGTGCCCCTAGCGAAAACGTGAAGAAAACTAAGGACGCTGTCAGTAAATGTATGGATAGAAACGAATCTTCATATATGTTGTTTCGAAAACTATCAAAACCCGTTCTAAGCCCCCAACATCAATAAATTAGGTACCTACCGAAAACGAAAGAGTCTCGACTGCAGCGTAGAATTTTTGAATTTATGCATTTTAATTAGAATTATTAGCATTATGAAGGTAGATTAGAATCGCTTTGTGAGCTAGGGTGTTATGATAGTTATCCCATATCTATCATGGTTGCACCACACGTTTAGTTGAAAGCTGGTGGACCGGTGAGACTTTTTTTCTCAGTTGTCCGATGCTACAGATAATCGTGCTATTGACCCTTTTATTTCGATTCTAACATTACTTTGGACAGATGAGACTTTTTCGTCTTAGTAGTTCGGTAGGTATTACATTATAATCGGTCTGCAGTCTACTGAGTCCCTATAGTTACCTACTACAGGGCGGTATACAGTCTAGTATCACTAGTCCAATAATGCCGGTCACATATTGATAACTTGATATGCTTCGGATGGTGAAGAATACTAAATTAAATTTAAAAATTTAAATGTATTTATTTGGAACAAAAATAGCAGAGTGGGTATAGGTACAGTACAATGGGAAAATGATGATGTCTGCAGAAGTATAAAAACTGTGTCACGGACCTGAAATGCCCTCCTCCGTTTGAAAAATTAGTTCGGGGGATGCTTTCGATTACTTAAAGCTCGTTTCACGCTAGATGGCGTGGAAAAACATATATTGACTTTTTTATTTTTTGTTCAAAACTCGAGCGTCTTTAGTGAGTAATTTTACCGTTTGCGAGCACGGTGTAGGTCATAGAATTTGATGCAGCATGAATTTTCGTTAAAGAGTCGTTAGAAATTTCAAATTCACTATATATAAGATCTGACAATTTGCCTCATGTAATTACACGCACGCACACTTCTACATTCACTGTTTTGTTTTTCACTAGATGGCGTTGTCATTATCCCCAGATGTTATATAGATGGCGTTAAAAAAATGTTTATAAGGTATCTCGATAATGATGGCGTTAAAAAAAATTGTTAGAAGGGATGAGCCGCCACCATCCACCGACTTCCTGCCACCCTATAAAAAGTGCCGTGGTGTGCGGCGTAGAATCTATAATCCTCCTCCCGTGGATGTCGGAAAAGCCGACTAAGGGTTTACACCAGGGCATGGGCAGCAGCATCCATCTGAGTAACCGATACTGCAATCACCAATCAACCTGCCAAGGGTGGTAATTATGGCAAACACCCCCACAAAAATGAATGTCTTTTTACAGAAATTAATAAAAAGAAAAAACAAACAGATTAGGTATTTTTATTGGTTTATAATTACAAGTATTTTCCACTAGAAATATCATACACTGACAACAAATATTCATCAATAGGTAAGCGATCAGTGCAACTGCACATTTTGTCTTCGTATATTGTATTCATTGTTACCATTAGTGCCCATTGCATCTCTTCTAAATATAACTTTTCATTTAAAAAACCGACTTCCGCCATTGTATTCGACTAAATATTAGGATGAAAAAAAAATGATGAAAGAACCATAGTGGTGAAAGGATTATGATACTTTCTGAATACAAATGCTTGGTTTGTTGCTGAAAATATCAAAATCGCCATATGTATGCCTAAAATATTTGAGGAGTTCCCTCAATTCCTCATGGATTCCATCATCAGAACAAGGTTTTGAAAAAAATGGGACCAATCTGGAAGTACATATATCTATTCAAATAAAAAAAGAATTTTCTAAATCGGTTCATAAACGCCGGAGATATGAGGTATCGTCTTCATCATCATTAGATGTAGTTGATCTGATGATCAACTACATCATCATCAGCCTGTAGAAGTCCACTTAGGTGTCCCCTAGAGTGCCACGACGAACGGTCTTGAGCCGCCTCCATCCACAGATTTCCTGTGACGTTCATAATGCCTTTAGTCCATCGAGTGGAGGGCCTTCCTCTACAGCCTCGTCCGTTTTTCGGTCGCCACTCGAGAACCTTTATTCTCAAACGGTTATCAGTTCTGCGAGCTATATGACCTTCCCATTGCCACTTCAACTTGCTAATTTTGGTTGATCATCAGTGGCTAGAAAAAAATACATTTCTTGATATAGTTTTGTTTTAGACAATGTTGTAAGGGTTTTTTGTATGAGAAAAAATAACGTACATGATGTCATTTCATTGAGATCTATGCACTTTGCATTTTTCCGAACACGTCTCAATATATATTTCAGATAAAATCGCATTTTTGAAAAATGCTACCAGCTTTAGCATCCTGCTGATAAACTCATTTATAGGGTGTGGTGATACGGCGTTTGCAAACATAACAGTGTACAAATATTACTGTGTTGGAAATATATGATATTGGATAAACAATCAACAATCTGCCTCTCTCACTATTCCAAATTGACTCGCAGTCAGACGACTAGTTAGTAGTTTTGTTAGTAGTAGAACTTCTTGTGAAAGAGTTCGTCCGGGGAAGTACTACCACTGTACCTATTTCTGCCGCCAAGCAGTAGTGTTCGCATTGCTGTGTTTCGGTTTGAAGGGTACGGGTGCCGGTGAAATTACAGGCACATGAGACTTTTCATCTTTATGTCTCAGGGTCGGTAGCGCGCGTGTAATGCCTCTGGTGTTACAAGCGTTCATAGGCTGCGGCAACTGCTTTCCATCTGGTGGGCCGTAAGCTTGTCTGCTTGCCAAGTAGCATAAAAAAAAAACGTTCCGATCTGTGAGTAACGTATAAATCATTTCCATGCTGTTCATGTTGTGGACCATTTCTCAAATCTTCTGCCATCAAATCTGGCTGACTGCTGTTGTGCATTATTATTTTTCGTGCAACCAGAGTCAGCTTCGTCAATTTCGGCTTCAAAATATTTCGTCCATAAATTGGGAGCTTGGTGTTAGATAAGATCTGAAAACATAACATATTTACTTATTACATTTTCATTCATTAAATTTTTAAAGATATTTCAAGTAATATAAATATCGAGCTGCGCCTCGCGGTTTCACCTGCGTGAACCATGATATTATTATTATGACGTTGATTTATTTTAAAACTCGTTATAAAATACATTTTTCACTATAAAGAAATACTACTAATCTATAAAAACAAATAGTATATAAAAACAGTATAGTAAAAAATATATTACAAAACGGTAAACCACCGACCGCGGAGCAAAGGCCCAAGCGGTCGGAGGCTAGGGCTGCAGAGAGAGGAACCTCCTGACTATGCGTGCCGAGTCCAGGAGTACTGCCTTCTGAATCTGACCGTTGATCCAACCATTTAGTGAGAACCTCTCAAGGTATTGGTCGAGGCTCTTTGCTATAAAGCCATTCACAGAAACAACTATCGGGACGATAATCGTCGAATCCACATCCCACATGGCGGTAATCTCGTGGGCCAAGTCAAGGTACTTGCTTGCTTATTATTATTATTTTTGTTATTAGGTATCTTCATTCCAAATTTCACTCAAATCTGTTCAGCCGTTTGGGCGTGAAGAAGTAACAAACATACTTATAAACTTTCGCATTTATAATATTAGTGTGATGTGATGAGATGAAGAGGTCAACCGACGAATCCAACTCGGATGGGCAGCGTTCGGGAAACTACGCCATATCTAGTTTGTTGGTTTTGTGAAAACTTCTTGTGAAAGAGTTCGTCCGGGGAAGTACTACCACCGTACCTATTTCTGCCACCAAGCAGTAGTGTTCGCATTGCTCTGTTTCGGTTTGAAGGGTACGGGTGCCAGTGAAATTACAGGCACATGAGACTTTTCACATTATGTCTCAGGGTCGGCAGCGCGCTTGTGATGCCTTTGGTGTTGCAGGCGTCCATAGGCTACGGTAACTGCTTTCCATCAGGTGGGCCGTATGCTTGTCTGCTTGCCAAGTAGCATAAAAAAAAATCTTCTCGTCGCCGATACCGCAGAGCCTCAAGACGAAAGTCTACACGCCAGTGTTGACTTACGGCACTGAGACGTGGTCGCTAACTATTGGCCGTATAGACAAGCTCAAAGTTGCGCAACGGGCTATGGAGAGAGCTATGCTAGGAGTTTCACCACGTGATAGAATCCGAAATGAGGAAATCCGTAGAAGAACCAAGGTCACCGACATAGCTCTCAGAATTAGTGGCAGTGGGCAGGTCATATAGCTCGAAGAAGTGATAACCGTTGGAGAATAAAGGTTCTCGAGTGGCGACCACAAACCGGACGACGCGTTAGAGGAAAGCTCTCCACTCGATGGAATAAAGACATTATAAACGTCGCGGGGAGTCGGTGGATGGAGGCGGCTCAATACCGTTCGTCGTGGCATTCTAAGGGGAAGGCCTATGTCCAACAACAACAACAACGAAGGCTTCAAACAAAGGGCAGGCATCTTCTATAATAGTACTACTCTACTAGTAGGTAACACATTAAAATTATGTAAATATCTGTTTACTTACGAAATTTCACCGTGAAACCGTTATAACCTGGCTTGCACTCGTTTCAAAGACACCGCCCCAAAGAAAATTAATCGCATGACACCCACAGTGCACCATAGACAAGGACCATAGAGAAAAAAGTCAAGGAACATATAGGGAGAAATAAGTGCACTAGGCTAGGTAACCACAGACAAACAGAACACCTTAAATTCAAAAGAGCCACAAATAAAAAAAAAACAATATCGTTTTTAATGCAAAAATGGCATTTACATGATTCCAATTTTTATATTCGAAAAAGACACCCATGGTTTTAGCGTTAAAAATAGTTCAATCACACAACTACCCATTTAGCATTTTGAGACTTTGATGACTAACTTCACAGCAAAGCAGCCATCTTTCCAGTTAATAATAATAATAATAATTTTATTACGAAACATAAAAGTGTCAGGTTTTGGAATGCGTTTCTTTTGAATGAAAGTTCAATAAGTTTGATTACTATTTTATTAAAACGAACCCGCAGTACTTGGAAATGTGTCTGTTTTGCATATAAGATTACCGTGATTATGGTTGTAATTGTTTAAACAAACATGCAATATTTGTTAAATGACTGTTATTACAATCAGTCCGTACAATCAGTCTTAAAATACAGTGTTTCATTATCATACATAAGTATCCTTTGAAATAAATAATCACTTTTAAGATTATTAAAATTACTTTGGGATCACATCCTTTTCAATCAGTTTTAGGATGCCTTGTTTTTTGTCTCAGCAACTTGTAGCTTTTTGATATTATTTTATTTTATTTACTTGGGAAAAATCTGTATCCTGAGAAGTTTTGTACAAAAATATATTTTTATGTTGTTGATCAGTTTTAATAACTTTAAGGTATGCCTTTACGACTCTTCCTTTGAAAATCTTTGCCAAGAGGCTGAACACTAAGAGGTTCTGAATCATAACTGATTGGTAATCAATCGTCTGTACTGCTGTCTGAGCTTATAGATGAGGATTTACTGGAGTCTCTATCTTAATCGCTTCATCAAAAATGGTACAAATTCCATACCAGACAGACAGCCAACACAATCCTAGCCTATCGTTACTTGATGAAAACATTATCTGATTTTGGAAGTCCAGAGCAATGAATAAATTTAGTTATTGAGGAAAGTACAGACAGCGATTCAGATATACTCAAGTGAATCCTCATCTTCAAGCTCAGACAGCAGTACAGATGATTGATTACCAATCAGTTGATTCAGTACTTCCTAGTGTTCAGCCTCTTGACATAGATTTCCAAAGGAAGAGTCGTAAAGAGCAGACCTCAAAGTTATTAAAACTGATCAACAACATTAAAATATATTTTTATACAAAACTTCTCAGGATACGGATTTTTCCCAAGTAAATAAAATAAAATAATATCAAAAAGCTACAAGTTGCTGAGACAAAAAACAAAGCATCCTAAAACTGATTGAAAAGGATGTGATCCCAAAGTAATGTTAAACTTTTTATACTTACTTATTTTAAAATTGATTATTTAAGCTAAAGGATTTTTATGTATAATAATGAAACACTTAATGAGATTACTGCGATGACTTAGATATTATTGATCGTAGATCTCATCGTTACTACTAGTAAGTCAAAGATTTATGGAGTATTTTATTTTGTAATATTGCTAGATGAAGAGGTGATAGTTATGGATAAGTTTCTTCCGCATTTAATTACATTGATCTCAATGTAAATTTCAAGGTAGTGTAAGGTTCAAAATACGCATCTTATAATATACCATACATATATGTAGAAAAAAAAGATTTATAAAGTAATACAAAAAAAACTACTATCAAAACTTTGATAGGCTTTCCAGTAAAAAAATGAATTTTCGACTTGTGGCTCTTTTGCATTTAAGGAGCGAGATGACAACTTCATACTACACTTTGATATTGATATATTATCAGGGTTGCTACACCGAGTTTCTGAATCACAGCACGATTCACGGTCGGATTATAAAAACTAGTAGTTTTGCGAACAGAATACCTCAAGAGCACAAACTATCTTGTTTTTCGATAAAGTTTAAAAATCGCATAGTCCGATCTAGCATATACCCAATCTTACTTGAACCACAAGTCGTTGAAACTCTAACAAATGAGAGCTCACGTAATATTGGTTTTCATTTTTATTTTTTCTCAAAAACTATATTGTAAAATAAATATATAAGTAAGTACATATATCAAGTTTCATCAAGATTAATTGAAAAATGCGACGTACGCGAGTACTTACGTACATAGGTACATACATCCGAACAGACGATAGCAAATTTTGCCATATTATATTGCAAGGACTTACCTTGCTTTGCTCGCTCGGTCAATGACTAATAATATTTTTTTTTTATTGCTGCGAATGAAGTTACGAAAGTATAGTTTTTACATATTCTTTCGTTGTTTTATTTTTATTTTATAAAACTGAAACTTGAGTTTCAATAAAGTACGTTACAATAAAGTATTTTCTCGAAGGTACCTACTTTGTTGATATTGCAAAGTATAAAGAACATAGCCGCAAATAACTTTGTAAACTATGATTATAACGAACGGTTGGCAACCCTATCAGAGCCAGCTCATAAAGCCTAATAATTACGGGTGACTAGCAAGCACTAAACTTTGACGTAGCGTTGCCAGACCGGCAATGCCGCAACTTGTGCCGGCCTGGCAACGTCGCGTTTCGCAATTTTGGTGACAGACCCGAAAATAACGCGAGGCATACTTTTATTTATTTAGCGCCATCTTTCACTATCTTTCTCAAAACTCGGTGCTCGAGGTCCATTTAACCGCCATCTCTGTCAAATTAAACAAAACAGGGTGCTCTGCGTAAAAATATCACGCTTCGATGGTAGGTGGCGACTCAAAATGGACATTAAAAACACTCACACATACGTAAAATTGGTCGTATTTCAAACTAATTTTAAAAATTACCCTTAGTAAATTTTTATTTGAAACAACCATTTGCGAGTACGATAATCATTAGAAAATCGAAAAAAAAATACGATATAAAGAACGACAATCTGTGGATTGAAAAAATACTTAAATTATTTTGTATGGGCAAGGCAACGAGAGCATTCACCTTAATACAACAAAAATAGAGACGCATTATAGACAACTATTCTACTAAAATTTATAATTTTAGTGTGTGTGTATGGATCATAGCATCAGCCAACTTACCATTGGCCTTGGAATCGTTAAGATGTGGTATCCATTTTCGTCAGCCGTGTAACGTATTTCAACGAGTTTGCCGTCTGGATCTGTATAGGAGTAAAATCCAAATACTTCTACGTGCTCGTCTGGCTGACCTTCATTTACAAGCGTTCCGGACTCACTACGTCGTATTCCGTTTGATGTATCGAAGCTAGAAAATGTAATCATCATGTACCAAAGCCTAGTACCTTAGTCCAGTGTAAACATGAAACTAGGTGAGCATCATAGGCGTAGAGAATAAACATAAGGGCAAACATGACATAGAGAAGAGGGACGTAGCCCAGCTTAAAGTTAACTACGTCTAAGTATCTTCAAAAGATTTTCTCGTATCTTTTTAAGATACTTAATTGGGCAAAAATAGAGGAGCATTCAATAAAATTCACCCCCACATTTTATTAAATCTTGACACGTGGACGTGTTTAGCTAGACGCATCATATTGTTATCATATTAGGACATCATAATATTTGGGGTTGAAGTATTAAATTGCTGTTTTACATTGAAAAATTCGAACACCTTTTTTCAAATTGTAATCGAAGTATTTACCCTCATAATCTTTATAAATATTTTTGTCATCTTGAGGAAAGTAAATTTATGCTTTTGGGATAGAATTCTAAGCATCAGGAGTAAACAAAGTATTTATTATGGTTTTGTTGCAAGCGACTTAAAATTTTGGGTAAACTAACCATGACGCTAATTCCCTGGTTATTTGATAAGGATCAGCTTCCACCATTACTTTGAATGTATCGTTATTTACAATAGTGCCTGGTCTTCCTCGTGGATAATCAAAGAAAGGCTATCGCAGAAAGGTAGCAGAATAAATAATAGTACAAGTATTTATTTATTTATAATTACTTTAAGCAGAAAACAGCAACTTCATACTTTAACCCCTATTACGACATGCACTTAGTTTCGAAGCTATCAGGGGACATAGATAAATACTTACTTAAACTGCTAAACACGTAACACTCATTTTGCTTTGCCGTAGCCAGCTAATGAACTGCACCAGCTTATTAGAAAATATGGATTTTGTACCTGAATTCGTAGTTTCCTTTACCATCGTTTGTGTTATCCAATTGTATAATATCAGCTTGAGCATCGGTATTGGTATTAGGTACCGGGTTCGTAGTAGAACTCGCAATAAACACACATAATATAACTAAAGTTTTCATTTTATATTAAAAATTTGTTTTAAAATATAGATTGTGAGAGAACTGATTCATACCGTAATATGAGGATGCTGTATGATTGCACCGAGCTGTTAAGCCTTCTGACTGATTTTATCCGCGTAACGCTTCTTATTATGTTAACTTGTAAGTTATAAGACTATAATTAGGTAGGTACGTATATCAGTAATTATTTTACAGACCGGATTCTTTCTAGAATAACTTTATTTAGGCACATAATGCGCAGTATAATGCGAAGAAGAACCAGTACAGTGTAGTTTGTGTTCGATACATAAGAATAATCCAGAAGTTATAAAGTAGGGTAAACTTTTTACTGCTAAAGAGGTTGGGGCTGCCGGATATTTAAGTAGCGTAACTTTACATTACTTACCTACTATAATTTGAAAACTTTAACAAGGACATACGCCAAAGCTAGAGTAACAATTTTCTTTGCGCCAAAGACTCCTGGCTGAGGTACCTGGGATACGTGATCTAGAAGCAATTTTTTTCAATGAATTTTGTTTCTGGCTGCGCCTTTAAGCTCTGCTTGTGTGTTATAAACAGTCCACTAAACCTTAGCTATTATAAATAATGGTTACGGTAAAGATGAATCGATATTTATGTAAGAGGTAGTATATCTATGTTTCTGATAAAGTCAAGGTTGATGACGTAAAGGCACAAAGTAACGTAAAGGTGGCGTTGTGGTAAAGACATGCAAAATGCAGGAAAATGTTTCAACACCAGCTTGTCCTAGTCCACTGCTGGTGGACGAAACCTCCTAATAATATCGTAAGATATCCTCTAATGGATTGGCCATAATTACCACACTTGGCAAGCGGATTGGTGATTGAAGTTTGGTGTTAAGTTCTCTGGTAGATGCTGCTGCCAATCCCTTGGTGTAACTCCTTACTTTACTAAATTCTGGGGAGGAGAAGCGTCATTTTCCGTGATGAGTAATAAGGCTATATTCTTAGGCTGGATACACCACGAAAAATGTTCATCAGTATATTATAAATATTTGATGCAGAACTTTGCTTATATCCAGCCCCATATAGCTATAGCTGAAATTGCCTTTGTGACTGATGGTAAAAAGCCATGACATTGTTGCAAAAAGATTCAGTGCGCTGTGGATTTACGCTCCTTTCGGTCACATGTCACAATAATGGCCGCAACCCGACTCACCAGAATCCCGGTTGGACACGCTCGAATTAATAAAAAATTTACTTAACGGAAAAGCCCGGTGAGCCATGCATCTTACTCTTGGACTGTAAGACATTGAGGACCAGTTTTCTCACATTTTTTTTTTTGAGAGCACTTAAGAGATTTGTGCATTGTGGAAAATCCATAGGGTCAAACTGAATCCTCGATCTTTGGATTGGAAGTCACTAGCCACTACACTCTACCAGTGTTCTCCATGGTTTATTAAAACATGATGACAACGCCATCTGACGCGTAACCAAAGCACTAAGTAATGATGCAAAAGCTCACATGAAAATCATTCGTAGCACTATCTACTAAGTCAGATCAAAATGCCAGGCCACTTTGTAGCGAGTATATTTTTAAGAATAATTTATTTAGGTATAGATGGTGTTGTTAGCATTAACTCAATTAATATAAATAACCCGATCTTTATGTGTTGTTTATTCATAGAACGTACCTACTATGGGTAAAGTATGAGAATTTTTACACATATACATTACCTGTATAGTGTGGCAGTTTTTCGACGTTCACTGCTGGACAAGGCTTCCCCCATAAAATACAATGTGGGGAGTTGCCATAATCACCACGTTTTACAGGTGGATTGGTGATCAGAGTATTTGCGTTGAGTACTCAGGTGGATGCTGCTGCCTATCCCCTGGTGTAATCCCTTACTCGGTTGCTTTTATGACATCTACACGAGAAGATGGAGGGGTCTCTTCCACCACGATCATAATAGCAGTTCAGGTTGACAAAATTGGAATTAAAGCCGATTACAATTGGTGTTTATTTAGACATAATAATTTTTAATAAAGTATAGTGACCACGCCATCTGACGCGTAACCCAAGCAAGCAAGTTGAGTGTTCTCCAATGATGCTATTTAAAGCTATATGACATCTTTCAAAACATCTTCCCATACAGTTCTTCCGTGCCCACATTCGGCAGCGTTAATAAATAAATTAATAAATAAATCCTATCCTACTAATATTATAAACGCGAAAGTTTGTGAGTATGGATGTTTGTTACTCTTTCACGTAAAAACTACTGAATGGATTTGAGTTAAATTTGGAATGGAGATACTTTACGCCCTGGATTAACACATAGGCTACTTTTCATCATCATCATCATCAATTTTCATCATTATTCACGCGGGTGAAACTGCGGGGCGCAACTAGTAAATAAATAATGCTGGACATTTCACACAACATTATCTAGCCCCAAGCTAAGTAGAGCTTGTGTTATGGGTACTAGACAACTGATATACTTAATACAATACATTACATAGATAGATATTTTTATTATATATAGAAAAATACCCAGAACACCCTGAACAAATATCTGCAGATCGTACAAATATTTGTTCCGAGGCGGGAGTCGAACCCGCAACCTCCTGCGTCGCAAGCGAACCTTCGCCCGCCGCGCCACAGAGGTCGTCAATAATATTATTAGAACCTGAACGACCGAGTTTTACTCGAAAAACTCTAAAAAAAGCGTTTTTCTCGAGATGAGGCCTACAGATTTTTCGCCCCAAAGCCCTCCATGTAGCCAATTTCATCGAAATCATTAGAGCCACTTTTGAGATCTCCAAAAAAATATATATACACAAATATTTTAATAGTGTTAGATACAAATTCGGACTTTTTGGGCTATTGTCTTTGACTTGTCCTGGCTGCTGGCTTATTTAAGAGTGTGTACTAGAAAAAAGCGCTAGTGTGTATGTATGATTTATAATTTTTGATTATTTCGTTGACTTTGATAAGCGTTGATCTCGACTCCCTGTTTTTTTTTATTTCCCCGATTACAACAACCGCTGGGGACAATATCCCCAATTTTATAAGTGATCTGCCATTTTTTATGTTTTTTATTCCTGCTGATATAGCAACACTTATATTGATTTAAATAACAAAATCATCTTCTGATTAACTATCCAGTACTTAAATCAAATAACAAGAAACTCAAAGGATCCATGTTGTAATGTGTCTGGCCTCAGAATCGACCCCTCCTTCTGATCCTGCGGATGTCATAAAATCCGAGTAAGGGATGAGCAGCAGCATTCACCTGAGAACTTACCTAATACCAACAGTGCGCCTAATCACATATCCACCTGCCAAGCGTAGTGAATATGGCAAATCCCTCCATTGCATTATATAGGGATGCCTCGTCCAACAGTGGATAAAGGCAAGGAATGGTTGATCAAAATCTTTTTCAGACTAGGTATTACGGAATTGTGGTGACGCTGGTTGATTATCAGCATCATCAACAGCCAGATAATGATTTCGATTTTGATAAAATTTGTATGGGTCCCACACAAATTGACGGTCCCGGAATCTATTCTTATTATTTCCTCAGTAAAGAATACAAAACAGATCGGTCCAGAAATTACAGTTATCGTGAAACAAACAAAAAACGTACAGTCATCCTCCTTTTTATATTGAGTCAGTTAAAATAAAATAAAAATAACATTATTCACTAGCCACGTTGTCAAATACTTATACACATACTGGCTTCTCTGTAACTGTTTTTTACTTTTGATCGGTGCACTCTTGTTGAAGAATTGAAAGCCAAGATTCCCGTGATTCAAAAAAGGAGTTTTGTAAATTAATAGGTTTTATAGAAAAAAAAATGGAACAAAAATATAACATAACTTTTATGGTCTTTCAAATGCACGATCATTTCTAAATCTATTAATTTTCAAAACTCCATAGAATTAAACTTGTTAAAAAACTAGTAAAGAACCCAGTACTGTAGCTGTAATCATAACTTAGAACCAATTTAGAGATTCTAATTTAAAAGAAAACTTCATATTATTTTAAATTTTTATTGTTCCGTTTGTAAAAATCTTAATAAGTACATTATATTTTGAGAATGACCCATAAAAACCTTACAAGCGGGTTATTCTAAATGTAATGAACACCCGTAGGTATAAAAATAAATCACAGGTAACATTGTTATATACTTAATCTTATTTTTCACATCATTGTGCTCGGTAGTTCTCTTCATTCATCATCGCTTATCATCAGGCGTATTTTGAGAGCTTAACCGCGGTAGGGTTGTTGTTGGTTGTTCAGGTACTGGGGCTGTTGGGGCTGTTGGGGCTTACTGGCAATGAACTGGAGAGCACGCTCGATTTCCACTGGGATCGGGGGAGGGGTGGGGAGATGAGCGCCTTCGGCACGGAAACCTGAAAGTGAATAATAAGTTAAAAACATAATTTTTTAAGCATAACTACTACACTGTTAGATTACAACACATAATGCTGCATAAAAGCTTGCTGCAGTGGTTTATTTTTTTCATCAATCATGGTTACGTCAGTAATAAGAATAATAATATAATCGTTTATTAATTTATAAACATCATTTAAGTTAGGTACATTTCTTGCTAAGTAGAAATAATCGGTAAAAATATACCAGAAATGACAGTACCATAGGTTAGGCTCTGTTCCCCACACTAGGTCTATAAAGCCTGTAAAGAGAGGTCACAGGGATTCGCCACGGACTCTCCCTCAGTTAACATTTTTAACTAAGAGATTATTTTAGCGTTCATGTTGAAACTGTTGCGATAAATAATCACGGAGAACACAATAAAAGTATAAACAATAAGAAAGCAATAAGAAGTGATCATCAAGGTGATAAAATTGTTTTAGTAAGTACTTAAAAGTGAAAGTACCTACTGTAATCACAACCTCATAGAATAAAAGTAAAAAATTGGACATATTTTCGATGTGACCCTAAAACAGCGTTAATAAACCTTGAGAATAACAAATGAAGATCATCTAGCCTCAAATTACTTTCGTCGTAGGAAAATATTTAGCAATCACTAAACTACAAACGAAGATTGTCTACTTTGAAATGTTCACCATGAGTTATGTCCATAGGCGTGTAAATTGCTTAACACTTGTACCTCCTATGAATAATTTCAATTATGATAATTAGCAAACTGTAATTTAATTTTCCAGCGATGAACTCATGATAGCCAAGTGATGTAAATAATATTTGAATGCGGTCAGTGTATTACATGCCCAACATAAGATAGTGTAA
This sequence comes from Epirrita christyi, assembly GCA_951392215.1. Lineage (NCBI taxonomy): Eukaryota > Metazoa > Arthropoda > Insecta > Lepidoptera > Geometridae > Epirrita > Epirrita christyi. Next base: position 8,221,502 of record OX595839.1, on the reverse strand, counting down.
AGCATAACACAACTTTTGAAATTAAAATATCTTACCGTTCTCATCGGCGATGTAAGAGAGGGAGATGGGGATGCCCTCGGGAGAAGTGTAAGCAAAGGAGCCCTGCGCGACCTGAGCCTCAGCATCTTTCACGCCAGCGTTCTTCAGGTAGCCCTGCTCCTGAGCAGCGATTCCATTACCAGTCTCGTAACTGAAACAAAAATAGACTTAGTTAGAAAAACATCAATGTAAATTATAATTTATTAAGTTTTAATTAAAATCGAATGACACAGCTTTACTATTGGCATCAATTAACACTGTCAGGTTTGTTGAGGTCTTGTTGCTGTATCAAATTAGCCTATGCGGCGTAGCGTAGTATGTGTCCAGCCTAAGAATAGACCCTGTGGTACATTCTTAGACCCTCAGTCTCATCCTATGAATGTCGTAAAAGATGACTTAGGAATTACAACAGAGGATAGGCAGGATCCACCTCAGTACTTAGCACCAATACTGCGATCACAAATCCGCCTGCCAAGCGTGGTGATCAATGGGGTAATCATTTGATCATTGCTTTCAATAGGGAAGGCTTCATCCAGCAGTGTACATCCAGCACTGTACATCAACCAGTTGATGATGATGATGACGAAGAAGCTAAAACATATCCTTTTATAAATAGAGCTTTTGTGATGCAAGTTAACGTAACCCTTGTAAGTAAAGGTTTCATAAATCACATGCGCTCATAACAAGAGTACAGCTAGCGGCCAAACGCCTGCAAATACCAAATGTAATGAGAGGTTCCACCAAAACGTTTCAGGTCGTGCAATCATGATGCATTGTCAATCTACTGCTCTTGGGAATCTTTTGTTTCTGTGTTATCTACCGCACTCAGTGTTTAAGGTACAGTTGCGAAATGTTTCGCTATTCTAGCTGCAGTAGCATGTGTAACATTATCATAAATTATTGTACTATGAGACTAGTTAAGTGCTCTTGGCCATTCAGATTTAGATGTGCTATTTTAGCTTCACATGGGATTTATGAATTACCAATGAAAATAGAACTAAGTTATATACTACACATTACATATAATACATTGCATATATTATTATATTAATTAGATGTTTGTATAGTCCATAAATGTTCTATTTGACACTAATGCAGTTTATCAAAGCGTTTCAAACAATGATGTAAATGATAAAGTAAGAAAAACTGGTGGTGTTATAAAAGTTGCTAGTAAACCCGCGGTCCGATCTTTATTGAGTTTTAGATGCGTATTAATGGATTTTCCGTTAGAAAAATTAAGTGAGTACTATTTCTTGCTCTCTCAATCGGTAAAAGAAAACATTGGAAAAGAATTTGCAAGATTTAAAAGTAAAAATGTGCAATGTGCATGAAAGTAGCCTCTGAATATAGTCTCATAAAAATACAATTGAATTAAGAACCTCCTCTTTTTGAAATCGGTTAAAAAAAACTGATACGATAAACGAACGAATGACTCGTATAAATTGCGATTAACCTCAAGTGCATCTGCGTATATACAATTTCGGATAATTTCAGTTCATTGAATATTGGTATGCGTTAATCAAATTACAGATTATAATCATGCAATTTGTTGCAGATGAATCACTAAATATCAATGTTCGTACTGGGCTGCACCGGAGCTAATTTGTTGCACAAGCCAGGGCTCGCCAAGGAAAACACCAACAAGTCTTACATTTAATGTGCTTGATACTACAAGTATTCCCATTTATCTTGTACTGTATATGTATTTTTCGTAATACGTAGATCATCAGAACATCAACCAGCTTTAGTTGTACATTAAGACATAATATGTGAAGGCTGGGCTTAATATACCAGCATTAAGTTTTACGAGACAATGAAAAACAACCAATATATCACCATCATCACCAGCCTATTTACGTCCACTGCTGGACGTGGCCTCCCCTATTAAATAAAATGGGGGGATTTGCCATAATCATCACGCTTGGCGGATTGCTGATCGCAATTTGGTGTTGAGTACGCATGCGGATGCTGCTGCCCATCCTCTGATGTAAGGACTTACTACATCTACGGGAGGAAAAGGAGGGGTCTTTTTTTAGGCCGGAAACATAACGGCACCAAGATTTTCCTACGCTCCATGTTATTTTAATTACTGACTGTGCAGTACTGGCAGATTTTCAAAATAAACAAATCTCAGGAATTTTTTCGTTTAAAATAATTAGCTGCTAAATTAAAATGTTAACATAAACCAGGCAGATGACCTATCCCTCAAAAGTTCAATAGGTCAAAGTGCTACGAAATTCTCCATAAAATTTGATTGATTGTACTTATATGGAAAGGACGTTAAATTCGAGGTTTATTGTGTAAAGGCACGTCTTACATTTTGTAAAATTGAATTTGTTTTACTCAATAGCGAAGAACGATTATTATGTTTGATTGTTGGTTCGTGAATTAATCGAATAAACAATAGAGAAACATTTTTATAGTATGGTCATAAACGTGATTCAAATCATCGTTTTAACCATCGTGTTTTTGAACTATTTTTTAAACTAGGCTTAAAAATAAGTACTTGTTTGAAAAAGTTAAGTTTGTCAGACACATTCTTAGAAGTTCTGTATTTTTTTTATGAGGTTCAAGAAAAGTTTGAGTTTATGCAATTCTTATTGCTTATTATTTTATTTAGAAAAATCCGAGTATGCTTTTTTGTACATTACCCATGTAGCCAGAATTTTTTTTTTTTATTTTTGTCTTTTTGATCTTCTTTTATGCTTTGAAATTTGCATCCGCTTGTGGCTTATACGTTAATCTAGGTCACAATTTATATCTTAACAAAACCGGAAGTAACTTTACTAAACTTACTCTGGTTACTTCCCGTTACATTAAAAAAAAGCTCTTGTAGTAAAAATATAATTGATAAAGAAACACCTTACCTGTACTGGTAAGACCCATCGAAGTTAACGTCTTGTGATTGTTTGAGGATGGGGATTATCTGATACTGTTGGGGTCTGTACTGTTGGGGGCTGTACTGTTGTGGGGTGTACTGTTGGGGTTTTGGAGCGGCGCAGGCCACAGCCACAAGGGCGGACAATACTACGAACTGAAAACAAAAAAAAATTAACATTAACATTTCAACATGTAAGTAAAAATAACTAACTGAAAACCCCCAAAACATATGTAGATCGAAACCTTGGCAAATGAATTACTAACAGAACGATTAACAGCTGCTAATGATGATGATAATGATGGTTACGTATCTTCTCAGTAGACTTTATTCTCTAAGACATTGAATGTGAAGAAGTGTATCACGTTTTGACATAAAGCCGTGGTGGCATTCAGTCTGCGTTTCAAAATGTTCCACAATTGGCTCAAGTTGATATATTAATGCCTAGAAGTTGACCTTTGTCACCCGATATTAATAAAAAAATCATTTATGAAACTGACCGCAGTTTTGTAACGTATCTTTCGAAGATTGTAAATTTCAAAACAGTTCATTTACATTATTATGCCCACACCAAACGTAGATGAAGTGATGTGATATACGACTCTCTTACTTTCGTAATGTTATTATTAGCACTAAAGCCAGAGTTTCCTTAAGTTATTACAGCCGTCATATAACGGTCGTAGATTAACGGAAAGTGGAATGAAGTTGACTGACATAAAGTGTAACATGATTTTCACGCTGTGATTCTCCTATATTACGACCGTCATATGACGGCTGATTTAGACATTTATTTAGGAAAGATCTAATACATATTTGAAAACTTTTTGATTTTACTACAGTTTGATTTGAATTTAGCATACGCTATTCTTGTATCAACTTTTTGAATGACACGAATCAAAATTCGTGTAACTAAAGTCAATAGGAACAATGCTATACATCCACTATGTTCATTGACAAAAACATAGCATTGTTACAAGCAAGTAGAGCCAAATTGTATGGGAAAAACGATCAAAGATAGTTTTGTGGTATGTCAGAAACTCTTCATACAAACAAGGTTTCAAGTCAGGTATTGTTAGCGAGTAATGACAAGTCACGGGTATTAGATATGTCTGTTGGAAACTGTAGTACTCTGGCTCACATAAATTACAATAATATATATAAAATCACAATAATAATTGAAATAATAATTAATTAATTCTTAATTGATTATGTTAAAAATAATAAAAACTAAAGAGCATTTATTTTCTTGAGCGAAATAACGTCTTACAAAATATTTTTTATTGGATGCAATTGTAAATTTTGAGTAGGAACTCAATTGGATGATGTTTAATAGTTTGGCATTGAAGTTTTTTTAATATTTATGGTTGACTCAAACTCATTTGTTTTGACATAGTAGAATAATAAATCTGTGTTATCAATTCGATCCAAATAAGTCACGATATTCATATCAGTTTGATAAAGGTTACTCACCGATTTCATATTTTATTTTTTATAAAAGTGATGTGCTGATGTGATGATCCTCGATGGATGTGTATGTGGGAATGATATTTGAGATCGCACGCAGTCGCTTATATACGTGGCAGAGCGGGCGCACCTCGCGAAACTGGAGTACTGTGATGCGCGGGCGCATGTATCAGCTCTATGAAAATTATAGTTCTGGTTTAATTTCGTACAAATTTAAAGTTCATGACAATAAATAAAAGAGCTTCATAGATACATTTTTTATAGATTTTAAATCATGCGAACCGTAAATTCCTCCACCAAGCCCGTTACTTAGATATCTGAGAATTTTGTTACTTCTTAGGCAAATGCAACTGGTATTTAAAGCAGGAAAAGGCATTAGTGAGGATGTTATATGAATTTCATTGAAAATAAGTAGTATAAACACTGGTATGGTAGCTAGATGCATCATAGTGTATGCACTGCCCATTTCATGCATTTGGCAAAATTTATGTAAAATATGACACTTGAAAAAGGTTAGTTTAGCAGTTTCTTCACAGGTAATTAATCATGACTCCATTAATTTTACTTGAAAGCTGGTACTGGTACTGTTGCCTTGCTAGCCAATAGGCCGATCTTTGGCTTGACTCTAGTAGAGAATTACCCATATTCACGCGGTTACAGGAAACAAGCTCAGTCTACATTTTATTTTGATACTAGAAAAACTGGCATACTAATAGGATAATAATACGTTTCCCAAAAATACTGACAACTGGATTGGTGGTCTATTTTTGGCTTCGTGTAATTATATACCTCATATTACCTTTATATGTTCTTAAGAACATAAGATATAATATACCTATAGGTGTTGTGTGTGGCAAGCTTACTTTTTAAAGCAACTATATGGTCTAGCCATTACCTTTTTTTTTTTTTGGTCTTTGCTTTTCCTTGAAATCAAACTTAGGTTGATAGGAACATAGGTGTGGATGTGTAAATATAATTGATGAGCTTTTTGGCCTGGCAGCTTTCTTAATGTTTCTTGTTCCTTACATACTGGCTCCACTTATGTTAGAGGCTGATGATATTGTTATAACAAGATTGTTTTTCTATTGTAAATTCAAAGATACATAGTCAAATAATTAAAATGTTACAGTAAAATTGTTTAGAATAGTTTAGTTTTGCAACTAAACTATTCAAGACTTCTAACGACGATACGAGATGTCAAGATTTCTTCTCATTGGTATTGTGTCGCTAAAAAAAAAAATATTATCATATCAGGGTCAATAGTATCATATGAGTTGTGAGTTTTGACCCATTTAGCTATCAATTACATAAAGACTTAAACTAGTTTCATCTTTTTTGTATTTTCTTTTGCAAATATTGCAAAACATTTGATAATTGATCTTTGAAAGTGTTAAGTGAACAAGCAAAGATATGTGTTTTTTTATCCACTTAGCACTTCAGTAAGTAGGTAGCGTATAACTAAACTTGCTACAAAAGAAGGCATAGGATAAAAGAGATTTCATGTTATTAAACAGAAAGTAGCAGATCGTAGAATAATTGATTAGGTAATTCCTATCACTCAGAGGCCTAACAGATATTGCACTACAACACGTAGTTACGTCTGTTTTCTGTGGTAAGGAAATGTAAAAAAAGTGATTGCTAACTTTTAGACCAGTATTTTTTTATTGGACTGACAAAACCCAGAACTTATAACGGCAAGTTTTCCTTTGTGAAAAAGACGTAATTAGTAACATAATAAAGTTATAATAATACCCAGAATAGTATAAAACTGATAAATATAGGCTTTCGTCTTAAAGCTATATTTCGATTACCTTTGATTTCATTTAATTTATTGTAAAACATTTGTTTTTCTTTTCGCAAGTCTATTGAATTTTGACCAAGCAGCGCCAGCGCGTTGAAGTCTTTTGTACGAAATTGCAAATGTTGATATTTAATGAATTGTTGTCATTGCTCATAATATATTAAATTTGATTAAATGAAGATCAATTATATCACCTTTGTACATAAAGTTGTGTTGTACAGTTGACGAAAAAATTCAATGACTCCGATTAAAATTGAAAAGTTTTATAACTAGCCCTTGAGAAAGCTTTTGGGCGTTTAGAAATATGGAAGTTTGTATTTCATTAATTAAGTAAACTCAGCTGATTAATTTATATTTAAAAAAAATTTATCTAGGTACTTGTATTAGTATTATTATTCTTTCTGTAAATAAAGTAGGCATTATAACTTTATAATTCGTTATGTCTATAATTTTTTTAACATATAGATATGCACCTACAAGTCACAATATTTGGAAACCGATAACAATAGATATAATTAAATAACCAATTTATACTATAAAGACTGCTAATAACACTCAATATCATGAAACACATGAAAACATTATGACAATCAATTAAATTTTACCATAAGTGCCCATTATAACAGCTGTTTTAATAATAAAGTACAGTCATTGACGAATGTTCCTTGTTAACAAAGTTTTCCTCTGGCTTATGAGGTCTCGATGGACTGCCGACATTTTAAAGAAAGCAGGATGTCAATGGATGGAAACCGTTTCTCGTGACATTTTAAGGGGAAGGCTCCAGCAGTGGACTTCTTACAGGCCGATTATGATGATTATATGGGATAAGTTACACTATTGTAAAAAAAATATTTTTTAATTTTAGTTAAAATTTTATTTTTGTGAATTTTGAAAAACATTTAAAATTTACAATTACTGTAGTATTAGTCAGTCACTGTAACCTAAAATTTATCTAAACATAAAATAATCATGAATGAGAAACTATTATTTAAACGTTATGGTAATTTCTTGTCCTTGTTTTTTTTAAAGTATTTCGCACAATGTTTTCATCTAGTTGATATTGTTGCAGACTGTATAAAAACTAGATACAGAAAATGAGGTGTTAAATTTATATGAACGCACATTCTAGCCGCAAAGGATAATGATAGCCGTGAATACATAAAACTACCAATCAATTATGGACTCACATCTTCGCACAAACGAACAATTTTAAAATACATTTTCAGCTAAAAGTATCTACCTACCGTTGTTGAATACAGTGTTCTTTGTTTTTTTTATCATTTCCAATAAGCTTCCACCACTGGCTTTGCTCGCATTGTCCCGAGACAAAAAGTAGCACATGTGTCAATTCAGGCATAAGTCTAGCGGTGAACCGTCTGATAATGATAATGAGTAACGTTTTGCATTGTTGTATCAGTTGGACCTTTTATATATAAATAAAAAAATAACTGAATGCTAACGTGCGTTTCGCTGGTTTAAGACGCAAGCCACATAGGAAATATAGCAATTAGTGCGGGCGCGGATAAGCCACGGGCGTCTTCATTCCATTCATACTAAACGTACGGAAATAAAGTCGTAATTTAAATACACCGAATGGTATGAAACGGAAGCCCATTATGGCGCGGTATGTCGGTGCCATTGCTTTATTTCCTTGTGTTTTATACGAAATTTGAGTGGAATGGAAAGACGCCCGTGACATGTCCGCACCTGCGCCATTTCCTATGTGGCTTGCGCCTAATCTTAACCGTTTTACCATCCTTGTAACTCCCTATGTAAGTAAGTGTGGTGAACCCATATTTTCAAATTTTGTAGACAAAACTGTCACTTGACTTTGGAACCCTAAACTATGCGTGGTCCGACATGGAATTGGCCTGTTAAGTTATAGAAGTCTTGTTAATTTTACATGATATTAAATTGTATTATTCTAATTTACCACTTAGCGAATAATTGACCAGGAATAAAGTCATACCTACCATCTCAAACCGTTTTTTGTAAGTACAACATGAAGCAATAAACACTGAATATTGATTTTAATTTGTTATTGTTTCAATGCCTCGAAGTTGGTTCGTTCGTGATAAACTATTGCCGCAAAGCTGGCAACTATTAATTAACAAATGATTTGCCAGCAAAGCTCAATATCATCTCACAATACCTTCAAATTATATTGTAATTTGATATTTAATTTTTTCCTCGTTTATTTGTAAAGGTTATATCGTTATTGTCATGATTTGCTTGCGATGATCGATTCCGCATCGAAGATTGGTAAATAGTATGGTAATTAAGGGTAACTTATGTGTGATTGAGATATTTTTTTGACTTTGTTTAGAATTTCATTAAAACACATTGTAATGGCAGATTTAATTTTGATTATTAACTTATCCATTTTAAATAAAGCAATATATTATAAAGGTTTATTATATATTTTTCAGATTTTAGATAAATTATAAGAAAGTTTGTCATACAAGGCAAGTCACTCAATATTTTTTGGTTTTCCCAACATTACAGAAAGTATAGAACTACAAAAATACAATGACAAATTAGTTCTTACTTTAAAAAGGAAACTAGAGCCAGATAGAACGAAAAAACGTAGTTTCTTATTATTTTAAAAACTACAATTCAGGTCTTCATAAATTTTTGTATATGTACTTAATCGGATAAGACCAAAGGTCCGCAGTGTTCTACATTTTTTAAACAATGAACCAAAAAACAAAAAATCTTAATTCAGCCGAAATGTTTGACAAGTTATACGTGGAAACCTTAAAAGGTGTTGCAGTTGTAATGGGCAGGCTGTTACCGCTAACAATCAACAGCGTGTAAGTTCCTTTACTAAATCAATAAAAAGATTGCTTTGAAATGGCCGACAGTAAAGTTTCAGCTTCGATAAATTAGCTGCAACAGTTATTATTAGAAGTTCACAAGCTTTTGCCAAAAGTCGCGTGTTCAGTTTGCACGTCTAGTACGGGTTTTGATAGTTTATATTATTAAATGTTATTTTATTTATATTTATACAGGCAGTTTACTATTTCTGAAATGTGTCACAAACTTTGTTAATTCACAGTTTTTTCCAACTTAAAAAAAATGTGCCGTGGCGTGACCCTTTTTACTAAAATATCTTTCGTGAATTATATCATTCATTTTGTAAAACCGGAAATTTCCCCGTACCGATATGTTGCACCCACATATTAGTACGTAAACATTTTCCGTTTTACAAAATGAAGAATAGACCCCTGTATTTCCTTCATTGGATATTGTTAAAGTCAACTATAAGGATTACATAGGCAGAAGCATCCACCTAAATATTTTTGCATCACAAATGCGATCACCAATCCACATGTCAAGCGTGGTGATTATGGCAAATCCCCTCATTGCATTCTATGTGGGGGAGGCCTCGTTAAATAAGCTAAAGGCTGCAGATCAAAACGGTAGATCAAAATCTTATTAAGACTAGCTCGTACTGCTCGTATTCCACGTATGAGTACTTGTCATTTATTTAACAAGGATTTGCGGTGATGCTGGTTGCTCTTACAATTGGTTAAGGTGCTGCTGGCTCAATTGATTGTTAGCTAGCAGTCTTCTATAATGCGGAAAACAGGATTTGAATTAATCACCATCAAGAAATGAATTGAAAACTTATGACGTTCACTTCGGTGCTGAAATAATTTTAGCACAGGAGTAATAAGCCTATTTGCGATATATCTCATCATATTTAATATCTTTGCTCACCATGTGAAGTCACCTTAATCTGAATTTCCAGGTAGATTCAGTAATAAAAAGGTCAGTCATCCGCAGTTTCTTAGGAGGAGAAAACCCGGCTCTATGAAGTTTAGACTAACAGTCAAGGCCAAATGCTTGTTCCTTAATGGCTCGTTTTAGGGTTCCGTATATACCAAAAGGTTGCCAACAGGACAATATTACTAAGTCTATGTTGGTCTGTTTCTCCGTCTGTCTGAATTCTGTCACGGGTATATCTCAGCAATCGTAAGAGGTAGCCAGTTCTCAGATTTTGTGTTGTTATGGCATGAACCTTGGCAAATAACATAAATACAATAAAACAAATTTCAAGGGGAGTCCCCCATACTAGAGTTTGTCCTCTTACCAAGGAATAAAAATCTTGATCAGAATTGTTTTGACTTAACTGTCGTCATTGACAGATGTGTTAATTGTTTTAGATTTATTATATGAACTTACGTTTGGTTACCTTTTGATTCTGAGATGTATAATTTTCGAGTTTTTGAGAGACTGCGACTTGATTACAGAACCCTATATTTTGAACATTGGTATACCTATGAAAAAATAAATAGGTATGGTGGTAGCACTTCCCCGGAGGACGAACTATTTTAAAAGGTAACTAACAATAGTCTAGACTAGTAACTAGGGTTTAGTTTCAAGAGTAGTCTTTTTATATCCTGTATTTGTTTACATTGCGGTTTTGTCTCAAAATATTAAAACAGATCATTATGAATAATAAATAATAGTTCAATTTATCAACATAAATATTAAATTGAAGGACTCTAGTCACTAGCCACGACTTTGTGCAATGCGGAACATCGTTACATATTTGGACGATAAGCATCACTTACGAACATTATATTCCTAAAGCTGTACTGTTTTTGATATTGTGATGTGTAAAGTTTGTGTTGTAAGGTAAACGAGATGAGATAATTACATTATTCATTACAATTTGGAAAGTTATGTAGCGTGACGAATTAATAGCAGGCTACTCTAATGCCTCCAATATTATCTCGATTACCGCTAAAGATAATTAATCTCTGATGAACACAGTATTTGATTCATCATCATCATCATTATCCGATAGACATCCACTGTTGGATGAGGACTCCCCCATTTAATACAATGGAGGGATTTGCCATAATCACCATGCCTGGCATGCGAATTGGTGATCGCAGTTGATGATAAGTACTCAGATGGATGCTGCTGCCCATCTTCTGGTATAATCCCTTAGTAAAGCTTTTACTATATCCACGGGAGGAGAAGGAGGTGTCTGTCAGGCCGGACACACTACGGTATTAAGGATTGCATGTATTAGGTATATAATTTGATAAATGGCTTTCAATAAATGTTTTGATCAATTAGCTGCGCTAAAGGGGAAGGTTAATGTTAATTATTATTGTATCTTGACACAGGTTCCATTTTCTGAGACTCCAATAAAGCCATAAAATGAAGATGCATTTAAACATTGAGAAACAAACTCAAGGTTAGTGTTTATAGGTATATGCCAATGTGATTAATTCATATTCATGTTGAAATATGGATCACATTAATGTTTAGGTGATACTAGTATCCGCCCCGCGGTTTGACTCGCGCGCGTGATTCTGGGATAAAAAGCAGCTTACCAAATTTTATCTTAAACAGTTCAACCCATATGGCGTGAATGAGTTATAAATAAACAAATGTCCAAACATTCGCATTTATACTAATAGTACTATTAATAAATTAAATCAATGTACCAAAGATAAAGGTCGCAGGAAGTCAGTGGATGGAGGAGGCTCAAGATCGTCCATTGTGGTATTCTATGGGGGAGGCCAATGTTGAGCAAAGGGATTCTACAGGCTGATTATGATGGTGATGATTAATAAATGACGACATGTTTTTGAGGCTCCAATAAAAATGGAGCATTTATTTTGAAAAATAATACAAAACTATTTTAATAAAATAAATTCTTAAACTTATACTAACTAAAATAAATGTTGATTATTAAGGGTGTGTCTAAAATATTTTAAGTAGCTAATAAAAAGACTTAACATTTTTACGCACCAGCAAGCACTAACTTATATTGTTTTATGGCAAATTAATAGAATTTGGTAGATAAGTATTGATATGTATTTATAGATAAAATATACTAGTTTTTCTGCCGTTTGCCGTTTTAGGTAATAAATAACCAATTGAAAATAGTAGGGCTGTTTTCCTATAGATTAATTTAAAAACTTCAAGTATTGTACATTGTTAGATAACCCTACCAAAGTGTTACTAACAAGGTGGGTCTCACACACACAATAAGCACATGCCAGCCTCTAAAATTATAAAAAAAATATAACAATTAAATTGCATATACTCATCTAGTCTCGTTACGAAATATGGTTTAACATAATGGTATACCAGCCCTACCAAGTCTTGTTTTAAATATCTAAATTTAGTTTATACGACTTTAATTCAAAAGCAGATAGTTTGTAATACGTAATCAATTCTCGCACTACTGCATAAATTTCCAATGTCAGCTGACGGGTCCTGTATGAAAGTGTCACATCACAATCGAGATGTCGCAATTATAACCTCCAACATGCAATCAACATGCACCTGTCAATTTGTAGACCATTGCTAAACTAGGGGGGTTGCCTGGTTTGAGAAAAACCAGAGATAGTCCGAGGTTTTGTAACTTTTGACATAACTTCGGACAATCTAGCTCGAGAATTGATTTCGGAAAACAAACCACCTGCTTTTGTGTTACAGTCGTATTATATACTAAAGGTCAATATTTAAGCCTAAACTTCTAGGCCTGGTTGAAACTTAGGTTAAGACAATCTTTCGTAATGAGACCTAACAGGATTTATTAATATTTAGAAAATAGGTAAGTGTTATTTATCCTATATATTTACACAAAATCATACAAGCGCATTATTTTTTAATACAGTAGCTGTCAAAAACCTACAGGCTAGTGCCTGCTACAGCACTATGACCACAAGCACATAGATCAATAAGTTCAAATTCGTAGATCATTGAAATTAGAATAGATGTAAATTCGGTAAAAGTGCCTGAAGCCCGCAAATTGAGATTATTCGGTTCAACTGATTTGCCAAACGAAAATTTAAACTCGCGTTCCGACGATGCAGTGTTCAAAATAAAGTATAATGGGTAAGTCTGCCAAATTGTATGGTCCTGAATCTGGGGAGAGAGGCAAAGTTGGGCAATTTTTATCGATGAACTCATTTTTTTGTTTGTTTGTTAAAACTCAAACTGCGGCCTCAGACTATAGTATCAATAATGATTGATCGCACGTGTCAGCCAGCAAAAGATAGGCTTTGTATTCGTAGGTGCATAAGAAGTATGGTCACGCTGTGCTCCAGTTTTCACCGTCCCTTTGTTCATGTTCGGTCAATATGGTATAGTCAATAGGATTAAAACCTAGGTCGGTTCTTGAACGGTGCTGGCTGGTACTGAGGCTGGGTGTTTGATGATGCACCTTGAGCGCTGGGAGGAAGAGTCTTCAGGTAATCCAGGGCCTTTTGAATTGCTGGTGGGATTGGCGGTGGTGTAGGCAGATGATCACCCTGAAATACAAAATATTCTATTTAAGGTTATAGTTTTTTTAAAATACTAGGTATTGATTGATACATTGATCAATAAATATCCAACACGAGAGCTAAATTTGTATTAAAATACATCTAGTAAAACTCGGGTTATACGTGTATATACAGACAGACGACACGTTTTGACGTTGCCTATAATGTTATAAATAGAGAACCGATAAAACTGGCAGAACGCCCACCAGATATAAAGCAGTAACCTCTGCCTTTTACCTAATACATTGCAACTGTCACCTTAACATACAGCTGTCAAGTCCCATGTGCCTTTAATTTTACCGATACCCATACACTTCAAACCAGAATACAGCAATGCCGTTTGGCGGCAGAGATAGGTGTGATAACGGTTTTACTTAAAAGATAAGGATAAGATAAATCATTAATTACCAGAAAATACAGCACGGAAATTGACATTTAGACTTATTAAAAAATTGAGTAACATTATGATAGAAGCAATGGCCCTATACTAAGCTCTAGGCCCGTGTCATGGGTGCCCCCACAACGATGACTAGAAGTGAAAGATTTACAGGGTTATCCACACCAAGCCGTGATTGTTGCTTGATTCTTTTAGGCTTGGTCGCGTTGGAACAGGAGTAATTTTAGTTTATAAGATGATTCAAAATGATCCCTGTGATTTCAATGAATAAAATTATTTTGATTTGATTTGATTTGATTTGATTTGATTTGAATGAGTTTAGGCAAAAGTGAGGATTGACAAATGTACATAGAAATACTATAGATTGAGCCCCTATATATATAGATATTCCCCTTACGAACTCTTTTCCAAGGAGCTTTTCAATACTAAGGTTTACATAGGTATGGTTTAATGTTATGTTAACCGTGTGTGATATCGATAAAGTGATACCTACTAGTTGAAATACTTGGTTACATTACAATATTGGTAGAGCTCGTTGATGTCTTTTGTATGAACATGTTAGTTAGTTTTAACATGGTCACAATTTAAAAGTAGTTTTGTTTCAATTTACAAACAAATCTATAATTTCACGGTGTACTGTATCCGGGAAACAGATTTATTTAAATTGTTTTGAAATATGTTATCTGAATTATTTGCCACCCATATCTCGTGCGTCGCACGTGCTTTGAGTTTCAAACAGGTTTTCAAGAACACATAAATTCAATAAGATTCATGAATTACAGCTTTCAAAAATACCAGAGAATTAAAACCCACTGAGGTAAAAAAATCTTACATTCAAGACGATTTCAATTAAATATAAATGGAACTGGGGAGGACTAATCTCGCTTTTTTTTTTAAATTACATAGTCTACTTTAATAAAAAAATCGAGTTTTTTTCGAGTTCTACCGTGTCATTGTGGTGGCATTTTAACCAGCTTATTGTATTGCGTGACTTTTTAAACGGGTGAAAATTTACCACCAAAGTTTTTTCGTTTAAAGTTACTACCGTACCGTAAGTTAGTACCATTTAGTTTACTAAAACATGACTTAACTGAGACTTTGAAAACTTGGAGGGAGTGTAATTTTGCAAATTAATCTCATCTTATTCAAAAAACTGGCAAATGTGCCTTGAGATCCAAACTGAACCAAAAACAAACAAAAAACGGAAATAATTGTCTTTCAAGAAAATTTTGCACAATTTGCACATGACACAACTGTATAATTTTACCGAGTCATAAAATATGCCCAACCCAACTAAACCCGTCCTCACTTAGAAATCTATAAAATCGATCAGTTTAAGGTCAAAGTAATAACAAAAATAGCATTATTTTATTAACGATCTGTGATTTATAACTATAATAATCGAATCAATCGTTTTGTAACTTATTTAGATTATGACGGAAGCTAATACCAAAGCCTAGATGTTGCTGTAATTGATAAATAAAAACGTCATGTTCTTCGATTGTCTTCCACTTTGTACTAGGTACATTCTAATAATATCAGTGTCCATAAGAAATTAACACTCAAGCTTCCCATTTCTCAATACGGGTCACGGGTCGGCGTTTGATATTTTGCAGCGACATTTGCACATGTTGGCTAACAAGGCTCACATCAGACCTGCAGATCAGACATCTTCCTTTACTTTGCGCAATTTACTCCCACATGGGTTCATTCACGTAAAAAACAGGTTAACATCAATTGTCTACCGGCGCTTACCGGAATATGCACGCTAGTTTAAATAGCGTTCAATTTATAACGTGTGGGTAGACAGGCGCCGGCAATCAGCTTTCTACGTAAATGTGAAATATGACTCAAGTAACTAAAGCCAGATTCAAAATGTTTTCTGAGTATTCTCAGCTTGTCAGAGACCACTCCCGCTTTATGCGGTTCTTTATGTGACTTTAAATATGCCTACTTGTACGTTTGTCGAAGCCGCTGTTTAAAATAGTTTTAAGACACCGATGACCTACTCGTATCAGATTAATGTTTTCCTCATAAAGCCATGTGAATTTTAAAGTATTGTGCGTGGTAATGTTTTTTTACCAAAATTAAAACCTCTTTACAACCACGTTAGCCGTGGCGTGTCTGACTTAATAATGATGTGAATGTCGTAAAAGAAGCTCACTAAGAGATTACACCAGAAGATGGGTAGCATCATCCATCTGAGTACTCAACACCAATACCATAAATCCACCTGCCAAACATGGTGATTATGGTAAATCCCCCATTGCTTTCTATGGGGGAGGTCTCATTCAGCAATGGACGTCTAAAGACTGAGTATGATGATGATGCAACTTGGTTTTATCCTTAAATAATCTTAGAGAAAATACCTAAAACAAAAACCGGTATGTAGTGTGTCAAGGTTACCAAAGAGGATGTGTTGAGTAGGCACTGTCCCAACCGCAGGTCAAACAACCATAAATATCAAAATCTCACTTTGAATATACCTTGCATAATGTATTATTTCAAAGTCTGATCTAACTCTTGCGGTAGATAACAAAATTGTAAGACGTTAATTGTTAACTTGACATTTGATTGCATTATATAATGCTGATTCCACCACGCCTATCTTCACAAATTTAAGAAGGTATTGTTGAAACAAAAGTGTCATCAGATTCCCTACTGTGTAATGTAATGACACTCGGATCAGAAACGGTTTTCAAAAGCATATAAGCCAATGTTATTGCAGATTCGGACCGTATTGATATTATATGATCTGACCTGCCCATTGCCACTTCAACTTGCTAATTCTGAGAGCTGTTATGGTTAATTTGGTGCTTTTACGGATTTTTTCATTATGGATGTATTACATCATGCAAAATGTCAAAGAAGATGCATATAAATATCTCGATCATAGAGTTGAATTTCTTTAGTAGGTCAATGCTGAATTATTCGTATTGTCTAAATTTAGCGATGAAATTTGGAGGCCAGTGTTACAGTAAGTTCAGTTATATGACAGGCGTGGGCAATCTTATTATCATAGAAAATAGATGCATCTTAATATCATAAATATAAATCAGCATATAAATAAGCGACTAGTTTAAAAGTTAATTGAGTTAATTATAAAAAAAAACTACTTATAGTTGTTGTTTTGTGAGTATTTATCAGTTTGTTTTTTAAACGACTCCGTGCGATTAAATAAAATATTTCGGAAGCGTTTAAAATTCAATTATTTTATTCTATTAAAATTATACTGTGAAGAATGCTGCGTGAACAGTTTTTACTTATGGCAGATAGCATTGAACAATAATTATAAAGCTGTGATTGTCATAAAATCCAACAAGTTAATTGCATTCAAATTTAAAAACCACGACTAATTATAGTGTTCCATTAATAATGTTGTGTATCTGTTTAAAAAAAATATTTGTCTTTTTTATCTAAGCCATTATGTTTCTACTATCTGTCACTTGTCTACTGGAAGAGCCTAGCTTCCCACAACACAGGGAATCCTAGTGTGGGAGCTAGTGTACAAAATTATAATTATGGTACCTACGTTACCATATTATTGTTATACTTAATGTAAATTTTTCTGGATCAATAAATGATGATTATTATTATTATTATTATTAAAATTTAAAAAATGGAACACAGACAGACATACATACAGACATACAGACCAAAACACTATGGTCTTTTCACTTTTTTTTTACTGTCATCCATTACTGCTTTGCCTTTTACTGTCCATCCAAAGGTTCAACGAAAAAAAAAACACTTTTAGTGATTAAGCCTAGTGCTGGTAATTTTATTAATCTTTTATGTACAGTGGTGGTCATATAATTAAGAACGCTGATATAAAGGAAAGATTTTTTCCAACTAAAATGCAAAACTGATTGTATTGCATTTGTTTTTATTTCTCTCGGTATCGTAAAACATTTCCATATTACCACTGTATTCATTGATACACATGATTGGCTAAAAATCAATAGGCAAACTTTTTACACTACTTTTAAACAAAGTATTCCTTATTACTGGCTGGTCACGTAATTAAGAACGCTAAGTAGTTTATACCTTTATTCAAATTTAAATAGAGAACACTCAGTCGATTTGTTACTGTTTGTATAATTTTGGCGCCATTACATGCTGTAAAAGATTAAAGGTGATTGCTTCTTTAGAAAAAACAATGGGAAAAAATAAAAGTTGTGATAAATCTACAAGGGAAGTAATAATAAAACTTCGCCGGAAGAATTGGTCTTATAAAAAGATAGCCGACCATCTGCAATGTTCAAAAACGATGGTTTTCCACGCTGTAAAGCATTTTGCTACGTATCAAACTACTTCGAATGTTCCACGTGTACCTAAACAGAGAAAAACAACTCCTCGAGATGACCGAAACATCGTTCGTATGGCAAAACAAAATCCTTTTAAAGGGTCCAATGAGCTTAAAAAAGAATATTTTGGTGAAAACAACCCTTCAGCAATCTCAGCACGCACTATTCGAAGACGTTTGGTAGAAGAAAAATTGCACGGTAGGATAGCAAGAAAGGTACCCATGTTAAAACTTTGCCACAGGCAAGCCCGGCTTGCATTTGCGAGAAAGTATGAAAACTGGACTGTGCAACAGTGGAAAAATGTACTTTCTGACGAGACGAAAATAAACAGAGTATGTTCTGATGGAAAACGATATGTACGACGTCCCCCGAATACAGCATTCGACCCAAAGTACACGATAGTTACATTAAAGCACGGTGGTGGAAATGTGAAAATTTGGGGTTGCTTTTCTGGACGTGGTGTATAGGACCTGTAAAGTTGATAGAAGGTAACATGGATCAGTTCCAATACAAAAATATACTGGAAGAAACAATGTTACCATACGCTGAAGACGTTCTACCGGTCATTTGGACATTCCAGCATGACAATGATCCAAAGCACACTGCACGCACCGTAAAGGAATTTCTTACAGCGCAATTAGTTTCTGTCTTAGACTGGCCTGCTAACAGTCCAGATCTAAACCCAATAGAGAATCTGTGGTTTGAAGTAAATAAAAAGGTTTCAAATACAAAGTGTGGAAATTTAAGAGAGCTTTATGACGTTTTTTTAGAAGAATGGAACTCTATTTCTCTTGCGATATGTCAAAAATTAATAGTCAATGCCTCGCCGGTGTAAAGCTGTAATTAAAAGCCGTGGATATGCTATTAACTATTAATTTTAGTTAAATATTTATTAAATTTCTTTTCATGTTTCCTGTGCTACATAATATTGTGATTTTTTAAATCTAAGTGTCATACAAAACAATTTCCGAGCAGTTAAATAAATCGTTCTTAATTATTTGTCCAGTTTCAGTACTATTTGAATGTGTTACTTTGATAAAATCAATAAAATGTGCAAAAAATAGTTAGCGATTTCATACTTTATTCTTAAGTCAGGTTGCTCTATTAATGTGACTATTATATAACATAACTAGTTGCTTTTCAGAAGGTACACATCTCTGTGTATGATACGATTTAAATAAAAAACTTCTAAAACTTCAAATCGTTCTTAATTATATGACCACAACTGTATTCCTGGTGAACAAGATTTTTTTATTATATAGTCTGTTTAGTTGGAGTAAAATAGAACTGCATACGTCTGTAAATTGATAATTTTATCTAGGCTAAAGTTCAACGTTTTTTACAAACTACGTCATACCTGTGGTTGGAATCCGTTCTCGTCAGCAATGTAAGTAAGAGCTATGATAGTGCCATCAGGTGCTTTATAGCTGAACTTCCCTTCAACTACTTGGACTTCTTCACCTTCTCCTTTGCCAAAGTTCTTCACGTAGCCTGACTCTTCTGCGTTGATCTCGTTGGCTGTTTCATACCTGTGAATTCGTTCACTACTAGATTTTGACCTTTTTTTACAAGCTTTTATTTAATTTGCAATGTATGTATGTTTATCTGGATGGAATCTTGCAAATTAATTTTAAATCAGCTATCTTTAACCGAGGAGTTGAAATTTTTCATACCTGTCAAATTCAGATGACAATGCAATATTATGGTGACGGTGAGCTGATCTGATGATGGAGACGGAAGGTAGACAATGGAATTCCTCGATGATTATTAGTACGATTGAGATGAAATTTTTCATACCTGTCAAATTCAGATGACAATACAATATTATGGTGACGGTGAGCTGATCTGATGATGGAGTCGGCAGGTAGACAATGGAATTCCTAGATGATCATTAGTAGCCTGGGTGTTAGGTTCCGATATCGAATTTAACAAAAGCTGTTTTTAAAAATACATTTTTCAACAATAAACTTATTTGAATATGATTTTAACCACACGATCTTGAATTAGATGAGTCAATCTTTGACAGATTTTTCTAGCATAAGCCAGTTTTCAATTAAATAAATGAGTTCAGTCGTGTCCGAGCCTTCTTTTACGTAAAAATGTTATCCGATAAATTCGCATCATTTCAGAATTTTAATTTTGATTTTTGTTACTGTAGCCAATATAGCCTTTTTAAGCTCTACTTGATTGGTCCTTTCCTCTTATTGCCACATGCCGTATTCTCCGCTTCTTCCCAAATTTTTTTCTCATCATCATCTTCATCAACAACAGCTTTTAGACGTCCAATGCTGGGCAAGGCTTCCCACATAGAATGCAATGAGGGCCTTAAATAGGCTGATATTTCCATTATTCACAGAGTTGTTGTGTCATATTCATTATATCTATATATACATTTGAGTGAGTGTTAGGTATGTAATGATAAAATAATGTGTTTTGCTTCTGCAATTTTCCGGCTTTATATTTTTATAAAACACAGCCACTTTATACTCACAGCCACTTGTATGACCCATCAACATTTGGTCCATCTGACTCTTGTCGGATGATGGCTATCGGCTCGCTGGTCTGCTGCGCCTGTGCAGCCACTGCTAATAATACTACCAGGTATAATGAGATCTGGAACAAAAACGTGCATTATTTATCATAATTAGGTTTCCTTAAAAAGTGCATAAATAACTATGATAGTGACGTTTCCTGGTGAAAAAAGAATAGCGTAAGAAACTAAATGTTTGGTCTGATCACAATCTAGATTATTTAAAAATCTTTTTTAACACTTTAACTGCGGACTTTTCTCCGCGATTACGCGTGTAATACGGTTTTTGAATTGCAACAAAGACGTGCGCGTGAAAAGTGCTGTAGTAAAGCTGCGTCAAACACAAATGTCTGTGTATTACCGCCCAGGAAAAAGTTCGCCGAAGATATAAATCAGAGAAAAAAAAAATGCAGTCATCCTAAAACGAAAAACACTAATATTATGTTCTGAGTAGCGAACGTCTTAAACCCTTGTTTTCGAGTTATTATACCATAATTTAACAAAATAAGTACGTAAAAAGCAGAGTATTGATGTTGATATATAAAAATTCCTTGGTTGATATACATAGCTATTACGCCTAGATAACTTTTGTAGCAAAGCAAAATAAGTTTGTCAATTTACGTTTTGTAAGGCGTTTATAAAAAATTCAAGATAGAGGCTAAATAAGTAGGTACCTAGATACGTATTTACTTTATGATTTATTTGTACCTGAGGGTTGAAAACTTCTGTGAAAACAGCAAATGTTCATGTGATCATTAAATTTAATTTTTAATGAATATCTACTTCGTTCATGCATCGTGTCACTGGTTCTTTCTCAGTCACCCTGATTTATTCAAGTCAACAACAGCCTTTTGATTTTCACTGCTGGAAGAAGCCTCCCACATAGAAAACAATGGAGGGAATTGCCATAGTCATCCCCACGCTTGGCAGGCGAATGGTGTTCGCAGTGTTCGTGCTGAAAACTCAAGTTCTTTTTTTATTTTTTATTATACTATTTGGTAAGCAAACAAGCATAAAGATACAGCCCATTTGATGGAAAGTAGTAACCGCCTCTGGTGTTGCAGGCATCCATAGGCTAGGACGCCTGCAACACCAGAGGCATCACACGTGCGTTGCCGAGCCTAAGACACATAAAGATGAAAAGTCTCATGTGCCTGTATAAGTGGCTTAACCCCTGGTGTAATCCCTTAGTTGGCTTTTACGACATCCACGGAGAAGACGGAGGAGTCTATTCTGAAGCGAGACACATTACAGTATGGCTGACTTACTACTACAATAGAAATATAAACCACAATAGTGGTAGTGTAG
Source organism: Epirrita christyi (assembly GCA_951392215.1). NCBI lineage: Eukaryota > Metazoa > Arthropoda > Insecta > Lepidoptera > Geometridae > Epirrita > Epirrita christyi. The sequence goes on along the minus strand of OX595839.1, from coordinate 8,199,480 downwards.
AGCAAAATGGAGGGCAAACTCCATATTTTCGTAAATTTAGACCATAACAATAACTTCTAACCATATCAATAGCTGCTACATAGTTGCGGAAACCCTTATGACGCGGAAGTGACATCAAAAGCTTTCGCGAACAATGAAATAAGTTTATAGGAGTGTCGAAACCAACCGCAATGATTTATACATGTGGCCTGACTGCCCCTAAATCGTGCGCGTGCATCGTACTTCATGTTATGAACTTTCGTCTCGTTTATGGCCTATCTTCCTAATTTCTTGATAGTACCCCGTGATAAAATTACCCCTCAGTTCAAAGCACACAAACACCAAATAAGAATTGTCGATACTGATGCTGATGATGAAGAAAAACATAGACGTACGGGAGCAGTATAACGAATCTTGATACTCATTCGCTCCTTTTCACCAACCAATTCCAGGCCAACTTTTTTTTTTTTTTCTTTTTTTTTTAAATGGCATCTGAGGAATTTCTCAATTTTGCCAATGTCAAGTTATTGGTATAATCAAACAATGTCCAGTCGTCAAAGTCTTCTGTCAAGTCATGTTCTAGTAAATTGATGGCAGTTTACTAGAATGTTCCTGGACAATTTCCACCCCTTCGAAAAGACACGCAATACACTTATTTTATTTAGATACACTACTATGTGCTCTTTATAAGCTACACCGGTTAAAATGCCACCAAAATTACACGATATAACTCAAAAAAACACTAGAAATTGAAATAAATTAAAAAAGGACGACGTCTCTCTTCGAAAGAGCAGAAAAAGTCCAGGCCAACTTAATGACTATGCAAATTAACGCATGTCAAATTTGATAGATCTAATGTCAAAATCAAAATAAATTAAATACTCAATTTTATTCATCCCACCCAGTTATCCAGTTATTATATAATACAGTTAGCACTTTTATTACTAATCTATGTAGTCTGGTATAAGTATATAGGGTATAGGTATCAGGGTAGGTAAATAGGTACTTAAAAATCCTGCGCAAAAAGTCCTAAGAATTTCACAATGTCATAGCGCCCCGGCTTTATGAAGGTTATTTTATTTGACTAGTAAAGCCAAATATATACCTGCTCTATCGTAGGATGAACTCTATAAGCAATTCCATTTCACAACCACATTGTCGCCATTTGATATAATTTTCGCAGAATCATTGCAAATGTACTAATTCTATGCATTAGGTACATTTGAATTGCTGCACAATCCGATGAACTCTGTCGTGGCGCTAATTTACCATAACCATTCTGTTCTATTGAATGGTTTCATCAGATAGGAGTGGTATATTTCATAGGTCCTTTTATCTATGTAGGTATGGAGATAAATACGTGTACTTATTTTTTTTTAACTTTCGTCTTCCTTTTTGTAGTACAAAAAGATAAAAATAATTTGACCACGAGGAGGAACCGCTTCAAGCCCTTCAAACCGGAACACAGCTTGGTATGGCAGAAATAGGTATGGCTTTGTTGCTCTATTAGGAATAAAAGGGTGTCAAGGCAGTACAAGCACCATGGTTCCAGTTAGGCTAGCGACGATCCTGCCATACCTGATAAAAATCATCGTACAAATATTGAATGCTACATATACTTTTATTGTAACTAAGGCCGTGAATAATTACAAATTCTGTAAGGTGGGCGCGTATTTGAAAAGTTTGGGAAACCCTGCTCAATGGCTCCTAAATATACTGAAATTATTTTTGCTACTTATTTAGCTTATTTTTTATATCTATGTTAATTTGAAATAAAACACCGAAACAAAATTCTTCGGAAGAGAGTATTCAAAAATCACTTGTTATGACGTAAAAAGGACATAGCTACCTAAACACAATGAACTGGTAAAATTTACCTGGCATATTCACTTGTGCAGTGCATCCGTTATTTACCAAGCTCTTTGTTGGGAAACCGTTTTATTATTTTATTTTACGACAAAATTGTGCAAGGCTACTTGGGAATATGGTGTGCATAAAACTAAAATATTACTCGGTAATTTGACAAGCATATAATGAGGAGTTATTGATATTTGGTACTTATTCTCTGGAAGTGGGTAAGAGTAGAAGGAATTTCGAACTTTTCATAGCATATACACAGTTGTGTTGTTATTAGTTGTAAAAAATACAATTGATACAAGTATATACAAAACCTAAGAAACTAAATGAAACTGTTGAGGCGTTACAACCGATCTAAAGATAGCTCAACTGACTAATTCAAATTAATAAACTTATTCAAATTGACTAATCAGAGTTGTGTAAATGTAGACCTACCACAAAATGAGTACATATTTACTCGTAAACAAATTTAGAGGATTAATTTGACAGTTATTTGGAGGAAAGGGTAATATTGGATTTTATATACACCTTTTATAAATAATAAATGAACTGGAAAAACTCAGAAAAATATTAGTGATAGGCGTTATTGACTGTAAGTATCTATACCTGTAGCTCATTATTTACATTGTAATTTAGAAAATGTAGCATACAAATCACAGTGCATATCTCGCCAACGTGAGGTAGGTTAGTAGTTTATTATAACGAGAAAGAAAGGGTTCCGTGACTTGACAACGATCTTATTTAATTCGAAGCTACATTGTTCTATGTACATGACATGACTTTTGCCCTGAACACTATTTCATACATAAAGTAAAACACTTGCGCTGAATTAAATAAATATTACTGCAAAGATGTTACTGAATTTAAAAGTTACTTAGATCCATACTAATAATCTTTTTCATCAGCCGTTAGACGTCCATTGTTGGACGAAGCCTCCCTCATAGTATGCAAATCCCCCCAATTTGCCATAATCACCACGCTTGGCAAGAGGATTGGTGATCGCAGTATTGATTTTGAGTACTCAGGTGGATGCTGCAGCCCATCCCCTGATGTAATCCCTTAGTCAACTTTTACAAAATCTACGAGAGGAGATAGAGAGGTATATTCTATTAGCGAGTGAATACATGAAAGAAAAATAAAACTTATCAGGTATTGTGAAAATATCTCAAATTTATACCTGTGCTTGTTTGCTGTGAGATACAGAGCCAGTATTTTAATATAAGTTATGCTAATAACAGATATACTGTTTCTTATTAGACAAAATTGACAAAAGGACAATGGTTATGATTGTTTTATCAAATTTACTCTACAACAACAAGAAAAGGCTTACTAAGTTACTACATAACCAATAAGTTACAAATAATCTTATTTCGGTTTGAAACGGAACTTAGCAATGCTTTTTAAACATTAAAATAACATGCCTTTAAAATAATATGTTACTATTATATTCCAAAGTTTTATTAGTGTGTAGAATTAAAATGAAAAAACGACTGTCTGACTGTTTGCTATACGTGATTGTCAAAGTATATGACACGAACTTATAACACGGACACGGGATGTCGTGGCACGGAGATATGAAGTCATGGCCCAATTAAATAACAAAAGTTCTGTTTATTTTGGGGGTGATTCTAGGACAATTTTTTAAATTGTATCTAATTCAACTTATGACCTTTAGAATTAACTCTCATAAATGTTATATTTGTAAGAACTTTTAAACTTACTCAACATACAAAAAAGGAAAAGGGCTAAAAATGCTTGTCACAAGCCTATGAGTTTGATTAAAAAATATTAAAAAAAGTTGGAAGAGCGACTTTAAACGACGAAATTTTAAAGATTTCATCTTTAAAATTTTGTTTTCAATTAAAATTATATTACTTAAATAACTTCTTCAAAACGTTAAAACAAACCAGAGAGTGGATTTCCAGAGACGCGTGGAGAGTGTAGAGAGGTGGGACGAGGTTTAGTGGAGTAGTGCAAGCCAAGATAATGAACGACGATGAAGAATAAATAAATTGTACCTACTTTCTAATTCATGTTTACATTTTACTCAAACTTCGTAATAATAAGTGTCAATCTTAAATACCACCACGCCATTATTTTTTATTTTTCAATCCCATTTTTTTAACAATTACCAAATGAACTTTTATTAAAGCTTTTACTGTAATGAATATAGTTCTACACAAACAGATAGTTTGTGTTACGCTTATCAAAAGCACGGATCTCTAACTGCGCTAGAAAGTATTGTACTTTACACAATTAAATTGATGTGAACGTATTTATTATTAGTTAAATTAATAATTATTATAAAAAGAGAAACAATGAAAAGGATAAAGAGATAATAGTTGCATATCAATTAGGTTAGATTATAAAATGGTGTGAGCTTTTATCTTACCATCTTGTCAAATGAAGAAAAGACAGCAAGGGTCTGGATGAAGACACTAGCAGCAATGATGTGTGCTCGGTGACACTGCATGGGGTTTATATACCGGCATGTTTACCTATGAACTTCGTGCGACCCGCAAGCGCATCCCGACGATCCATCTCTCCTCGCAACCGATGACGTCGCACAAGCCCAAGCCAGACTTAACAACAGACTGTTTAGTTTACCAGCTAAAAATTAACTACATTCTTTAAATTATATATTTACTGACAGTTAGATTAACTATAACCCTATCGTGTAGTATACGCATTACGAATTTTAACAATCAGACTCTAATGGAAACCAAATTATACACAATTTTGATGATCATTGAAATGCTAATCAAATTATTTTATTCAATAAGGATTTCTCAATATTGAATGCCCTTTGCGTAATTATGGTATCTTAGTGGCGATCTCAGGACGTATTTAACTAACAAATAGTACTTAAATAAGGATTAAAATAAAGATAACGTAAGATAACGTAGTATATAACGTAATACAATTATTGGAGATCAGGGTTCTCGTAACTTACACGTAGGTCTTACATGTTTATCTTCGGGTTCTTTGTATTCGAGGCTCTCCGGTAAAAAAAAACTTTCATGGAAATTAAGACTCATATCTATAATTGAACGAGCGAAGCGAGTTCTCTGAGTCAAGTTGGAAGAATCGGCGTTTGTATGTATGTGTGTATGTATGTATGTATGTTTGTCCGATGAAAACTTCTAAACCGTTAATTCGATCTTCATGAAATTTGGTATGGGGGTAGATAGTATTGGTACAATTTGTAGGTAAGGTTTTGAGCTATATCGATCAGGGGGTTGCTGAGATATTGGGGTCCAAGAGGGGGTAAAAAAAATAAAAGTGAGACAGTCAGATCAAATGGGGTGTCTAATGAAAGTGCTTTGGTTGGACATTTCAAAACTGTTTTTATTAAGTATTTAGCCTTAGTAGTTTTTGAGATATTTAGGGAAAATAAAAAACGTAAAAATCAAAAATTCTAGGGTACTTCCAGCAATCCCACAATGCTGAAATTTGGTATGCTTGTGGCTTTTGTGTCACAACTACAGGGAAAAGTCTGAAACTGAGGAATTTAGGAACTGGTACTCCATAAAACAGAAACCAATATAACATCCATTGTTGACCTCCCATTTCTAGGAATTTGAATGACGTTGGAGTTCTATGGTTTTGCGTCAAAAGGACGTTATCAATTAATACGTCAGGTACTTGATATAGGTACTAATAGGTATGTAGTATTACGCCTCGTTGCTTAGCCCTATTCAAAGGTTATTTCGATGATGTGTAGGAAATTAGAGTTGTTACTGATAGATCCTGTACTGTACTGGTAGACTTCGAGGTGAAAATTTTCAAAAATAATAATAGAAAAATGGAAATTACTTGGTAAAGTAGTCGGGCTGATAAAGGTGTTATCGCGAGGTCTCAGTTCGGGGCGAACCACTAGTATTTTTAGTGTACGTTTTCAAAAAGTTTCAGAGCAAGAACGTAGAGGAACGTAGCATGACCGTAGCACTAACGTAGCATAAACTTTGCTGGTACGTACCATAAACGTAATAGAAACGAGGCATGAACGTATCTGTAACTTTGCATGATTATAGCAGTAACTTATTATAAACGTAGCTAATACTACGTTAATACGTAATAGAAACAAATCTAGAACGTAGCATGAACGTAGCAGTAACTTAACAAGAACGTTGCAGTAATGTAGTATGAACGTAGCAGGAACTTTGCATGAACGTAGCAATAACTTAACAGCTCAGAGTATGTGTATATGAGGATGGTTCCAGTCATAAATTGTTTAAAAATTAACACTCGTATTTTCCATTGTCATAAAAAAGCTTTATTAAAACCCACAGTAGGTATGTACACTTGTGTCATTTTATCCACCCTCGGCTTTGTTTGCGTGGTAAAATAAAATAAAAAGCCAGTTTGTTCTTTAACTCTGAACTTGATTTTATGTGTTCAATGTAAATACGTGATGACTTATATAAATTTGTATACGATATCATTTACTATTAATAACCTCTTGGAGAGATCTATGTTCAGAGTCACTACGTAATAAATTAAAAACGAGGAAATTTATAGAAGGTCCAAGGTTGATAGCTTTATTTTAAGAATAATAAAAGCAAGTAATCATAACATAACACCCCAGCAGGTCCATACTTGGCTTTACCTGATCCCACACTGGATTCCCTGTGTCGTGGGTATCAAAAACAATGATTAACTTGGTACCCAAAGTTGAATTGGCAATGGATACAACAAATATCCCGCAGAACCGACAACCACTGGGAAGAAAGATTATTGAGTGGTGACCTTGAACTGGAATACGCAGTGTAGAATGGTCACGTGGGATTGATAATACTTGAATTGTTTCAGGAATTCGGTGGGTGGAAGCGGCTGTAGACCATTTGTCGTGGTATTCTATAAAAGAGCTTTTTATCCAGCTGTGAACGTGTATACTGACTGATCATGGATTTAATTTTTGTTTTGAATGAATCGCGTAATACCTGGATAATGGTCATAATCTACAACCTATGACATATTTACCTAACAGACAAACGTCCAAACATTTATATTTTTAGTAGCTATTTGGATTTCTTTTCATGATAATACGTGAATGAGTACATAATAGAAAGTGTCATCGTTCCATTGAACAACAATACAACAACTTTACAATGTTTTGTAAAGTTTTGTTTTGAATCTGCTGTAAACTAATAAAGCTGAGTCATCATCATCATCATCAGCCGTAAGACGTCTACTGCTGGACGAAGCTTTGACAGAGATTTCATTGAATGAAATGGGGGGATTTGTCATAGTCACTAACGCTTGGCCGGCGAATCGGTGATCGCAATGTTGGTGTTAGATACTCAGGACCAACATTTGGTGTAATACCTTAGTTGGCGTTTACCGACGTCCACGGTAGGAGACGGAGAGGTATATTTCTAAGGCTCTCCCGTATACATCATCCATTATGCTTCAACAGTCTCTATTTTTTTAGTGTGACATAGTTCTGTTTGCTAACGATACTTCTTTAATCTTCAAAGTTAAACTAAAGCTAATTACGATAGTAAGTAGTAGAAGTAGGTAAATAATTCAATATCGTGAGTTCTAAAAAAGAAATAAAAAAGAAATATACTAAAGATTATTTCCTGTGAATCATGAGTGATTCTTTTACTTAAAATGCAAACAAAAAAATGCATCAAATTCACATTGCCAAACAAAAAACATTATCGAAACATTATTGAACTAATGTTAAAATAAAAGAGGAGACACTTGGTTTTGTAAATTCTACTATTTTCTTAGGGCTTAATATTGATGCAGGATTGCAGCGGGCACCACAAATTGAGGCACTAGCTGGTAGAGTTAGTTCCGCTGCATATGCAGTTCATATGTTAAGTCAGCTTACTGATAAAGTTATAGCTAGGCTAGTTTATTTTAGCTACTTCCATAGTTTTATGTCATATTATGGTATCAGACTGTGGCAGAAGCGGCAGATATCCAAACAACGTATCATTTATAAAATGAATTCACTAGCTGGTAGAATAAACTAGACTAGAAATCAATATTTTCACAGTAATAACGCAATATACCTGTGAAATCTACACTTGGATAGTTATATGAAAAAAAAGACATACATAAATAAACAAATACTGAAGATTCCAATATTTCGATTTAAGAAAGTAAGTGGGTGTTATATATTTATAAATAGATTTTTATAGATTCTGTAAGATTATAATAAACTTCAGGTGTCGCGTCGGTTCCCGCATCAGGATGAATGTTTCCATAATCTACAAAAAATTGTTGTGGTACCATGGTATTCGTAGTTTGTGATACCCAAGATACAATCCTTTTGTGGGATCAGGACTATTTACGCGACTGTTGAGGTTTAATATTATTACTACGTCAAAATGGCTGGCTTTTCACGCTATTATTATACTGCCCACTTATTGCACTGGATCACTATCATGGTATGATTATATTGTATCGTAAAAAACTTTAAACCCTATAAATATTATTATTATCATGATTCACTTTACCATCTTTTAAGACCTCTCTGTAAAAAGCAATTTATGAGCTCTTCCCCCCGGACCTCTGAGGTGCTCAGACGTATATTGTGTTGTACACCCGTGTTTTATTTAATTTTTAAAATCAGTAACATCAACAAAATCGGTGCAACAAAATAGGACCGCATAAGTTGTTAGGAGGTTGACCATAAAGACGCGCCTACAGCACCGAGTAGACTACAGCCTGCGCTGCACTACGATTGAGTGAGTCACCCCTATTCTGCGAGCGCAGTGTGCGTCACATACTCACATACAACCGTACAGTTGCGCCTGTCTTGCTTCCCACTCCCACCGCAACGAACGTCACACGCGTGGAGCGTTTGTGGCACCTTGTAAGCGGTCTCTGACTCTGCACAGGCTCTGATTGCCTGGTACAGGCGGCCGCTCGGCGTGCTTCGGTCATCGTGTACCACCTACCCACGCGCACTTCTGATTTTTTGCGAGTTATTTTCACCAAGTACCAGTACAAGTAGCCAGTAACGGCTATACGTTTTTCTGCACTTTGCTTTAAAACGAGTATCTATCTCTAGACTCTACCGATCTCCTAAGTACTTACTTATTATTATCTGGTACAATGGCAGAAAATGTTGCTGATAAGTCGCTCTCGGACTCTGACCTAGGACAGGAAAAAACACCAACAAATGCTTTTACTCGCTTCAAGAGAAGGAGGACGGTTGAATACACTTCAGAACTTAGCAGTTTTAAGGAGGAAATAAAGTCAATGCTGTTTAATCAGGAACAAGACTTCAGGAAAATCTTGAACGACATTAAACAGAGTAATGACTGCATTCAATCTTCTGTCAATCTCCTCACTTCTCAAAACGAAGAGTTCAAAAAGAAAATTGAGAAGTTGGAGAATAAAATTCAGGAAGACCAAAAGTATATAACAGTGCTGGAGGATAGGCTGGAGGATATGCAGATGGGAAATCGCAAAACGAACTTCGAACTAAAGAATGTTCCTAAAAAAACCTCGGAAACAAAGGAAGACTTAATTGAAATGGTCTTGAACTTGTCTACTAATGTTGGCAGCAACATCAAGAAGTCCGATATCAAGGATATCTATCGAGTGAGGGTGAAAAAGGAGGGATCACAGAATACTCCGATCATTGTGGAAACCTCCTCTACGTTGCTTAAGACAGACATTCTAAAAATGAGCAAGAACTTTAATGTTAAGCATAAGACAAAGCTGCGTGCCTTGCACCTGGGCTTCCGCACATCAGAAGACACGCCTATCTACATATCGGAGCAATTAACTGCAAGAGGCTCCCGCTTACACTTCTTGGCTCGAGATCTTGCCAAGTCAAAGCAATACAAATTTTGTTGGACGGCGTACGGTAAAATGTATGTGAGAAAGGTGGAGAATTCTCCCATTATCAATATTAAAACTGAAGCTCAGGTCCAACAATTACTGCAAGAGCAATGACTAAGCTCAAAACAGCTTCTTATGTTTAGCGACGTAGCTACCTCGTTTATTGTTTTTTGTCTGCCAGTATCTAACTTGATCTTTTGTGTGCAAACTACACAACTTACTACTCATAACTACTCATATTTACATGCACACCCTAACATAACATACACACACTCACTCTCCCACGTGCACCTCTCATCTCAACTATACTTCGTTATCATATCTGAGAACAAACAGAATATCCAGAAAACTTTCAATCTTTTGGACTCCATCGACTTATATTTGCAATGCCATTCAGTTATTACCCCTCTTCACCATGTCTGTATACACACCTCTAGTTTTTTAGCATCTCATTATGGATAGCTCTCTTTCTACTCTGAATGAAATAGACGACTTTAAGATTGCTCTCGCAATCCAATGTGATATTGAGGATCTTGCTAGAAATATACCTGTTAAAGATAATGATCTAAAAATTATGTCACAAAATATTAGAAGCATATATGCAAATATAGATGGTCTGAATGCTAATTTAATCGCAGTTGATATTATTCCGGATATTTTAATATTAACTGAATGCCGACTTAACCCTGATAAACTTACTCCAATTTTAGCAAATTATACTTCATACGAAACAACAAATAAACTTAACCAGAATGATGGAGTTGTAGTGTATGTGAGAAATGAAATTATAGTTAAAAAAGTCAAAGAGGTTAAGCTGGATCATGCATCATGCGTGCAAATAGATACATTTAACAGTAGTATTTTGGGTATATACCGCTCACCCTCTAACATTAATGCTGATATTTTCATCAACTCTTTGAATTCTCACCTGGAATCTCTAAAACTGTATAAAAATATAATTTTAACCGGTGATATAAATATTAACTTAATTGCGCATGATGCTGAGAGAGCATACGAGCGTAATAACAGAATTAACTATCTTAATATGTTGTCTATGCATAGCTTAATGCCAAGTCATACATTCCCGACTAGAGAGGCCAACTGTTTAGATCATTTTATGTTAAAACTAGAAAAAGACAAATCATCTGCTCAGGTTGCTGTCTTAAACACCTTTATCACTGATCACGCTATGATATTTCTTAACCTATCTAACCAAACCTATTTTAAAAAGTGTATTAATATCAAGACAGTTACCGACTTTAACAAAGCACTCATTAGTTTAAAAGAAAAGAACCTCTCAGAACTTCTATTTTGCGATAATCCAAATATTTTAATTGAACGATTTATTAATCTAATATTCGAGTCTTTACAAGAAAACACTAATACTGTTCATGTACCCAGTAGCAAACGGTTAATTAAACCATGGATAACTAGTGGCATATTGCGATGTATCAGAAATAGAAATAAATTACATAAGAAGGTACAATTAGATCCTCATAACGACATTTTAAAAATTAGCTATAAACGATATCGGAACTTTTGTAATAATTTAATTAAAAAATGCAAACGTAATTATGAAAGAGAACAATTAGAAAAATCCACGAAAAGTTCTAAAAGTCTTTGGAAAAGCATAAAATCCATCACATATGGGAATAAAAACACTAAATACGATAACACTAAACTATTAAGTATAAAAACCTCACCTACGGAATCAGTAAATTATGTTAACGAGTATTTTACTAACATAGGAAAAGAATTGGCTGAAAAGCTGACATTAAATTCTAGCTCTCAAATTCAAACTTATGACACGCAAAACCCCCAGGTCAACTCTTTTGTTCTTTTGGAAACTGATCCTCAAGAAGTACATGATGTACTTATGAGCCTCAAGTCAGATAGCGCCCCTGGTTGGGATAACATCCCAACAAGCTTCTTGAAACTTGCTAAAAATGAGGTGTGTCCTATAATCTCTTACTTGACCAATCTTTGCTTCAATATTGGTATATTTCCTAATATTTTAAAGCAATCTATTATTACACCTGTACACAAAAATGGTGACATGGATGACGTTAGCAATTATAGACCGATTTCAGTTCTACCATCCATTTCTACAATATTAGAAAAATTAATTAATAAAAGACTAATCAATTATCTTAATAAATTCAAGATAATTTCAGACTCACAATATGGTTTTAGAAATGGAAGGTCCACTGAAGACGCTGTATCAGCATTATGCACGTATATTGTTGACGAAGTTGATAATGGGAAAAAATGTCTAGCTGTTTACTTAGATCTAAAAAAGGCGTTTGACACCGTCTGTGTCCCTTTTCTGATTAAAAAACTTGAAAACATTGGTATCAGAGACACCCCTATGGCGCTATTCAGAGACTATTTGTGTGAACGGAAGCAGCGAGTAAAAATTGGCAAGCACATCAGTAGAGATTCTAATATAACCTATGGCGTTCCACAAGGAAGCGTCTTAGGACCTACGTTGTTTTTAGTTTATATTAATGGCTTATGTAACCTTAAAATTGGTGATGCGAAGATTGTCTCATACGCTGATGATACTGCTGTTGTTTTCAGTAATCATACATGGGACAGTGTTCGGCTAGATGCTGAGATGGGACTTGCTAAAATTGCAAACTGGCTTGAGGCAAACTTACTTACACTCAATGCTCAAAAAACAAACTATATGTGCTATACAATATACAATAGAACTCAACCAGGAAGAAGTTTTAACATACGGATACATAATTCCGATGGCATACATGTCAAACAGTGTAACTGCCCTATAATTAATAAAGTCTCCTCCACAAAGTACTTGGGAGTCATGTTAGATCAAAATTTAAAGTGGTATCCACAAATCGAAGTCCTTAGTAACAGAGTGAGAAAATTAGTTTGGATTTTTAAAGCATTAAGACATGTTGCTCAAAAACCTTTGCTAAGCAAAATATATATTGCCCTGGCTCAATCGGTTCTGGGATACTGTATCTCCATATGGGGTGGAGCGGCGAAAACTAAATTTATAGAAGTAGAAAGAGCACAACGAGTATTGGTTAAGGTTATGTACTTTAAATCGTATAGTTTTTCCACGAACTTGCTTTACTCTATGAGCAATTTAATGTCTGTCAGAAAAATTTACATCACGCAAGTCATCCTTAAAAAGCATAAAATGCTAACCTATGATCCTAGTATTGTAAATCGTAGGAGGAAAGATAATATTGCCAAGGTTATCGGCACCAAAACCGCTTTTGCTAGAAGACAGTATGCAAAACAATCAGCCCACCTATATAATTTAATCAATAAGAGTCTTAATATATACCCCATGCAGTACCATGATTGTAAGAAAGTGTTGACTGAATGGATACAGACCAAAAACTACGATGAGACGGAAGCTTTTCTGCACTTTATGTCCTGATAGTATTATTATTGATCTATTAAAATACTATACCAATCCTACATTTTATAATGGTTTAGGTTATTGTTATTGTTACTCTGATCATTTGTTTTTAGATAATAATTAGTTTAACTTTTTGCACAGTATACTTTTCTGTTTACAATGTCAATGATTTAGGGGCAACTTTTCTTGCCCTTGTCTAAGTAATAGGGTAGATACGTGCTGCATTATATAAGAATTTACCTTGTAGTTTTTAGTTTTTAGTATTAGATTTATCTTAGTGCCTTATCTGTAACCATACATTATAGCTATGGAAGAGCGGGACCTTCTAACACAAGTATTTTTCTACTTATAAGAAGGTTCCAACCTTAATTAAAACAATTGTAAACCTGTTACAGAAATAAACAAATTATTATTATTATTATTATTATTATTATTATGACACATTATAATATTATCATCATCAACATCATCATCAGCCTGTAGAAGTCCACTGCTGGACATAGGCCTTCCCCCCTAGAATGCCACGACAAACAGTCCTGAGTCGCCTCTATCCACTGACTTCCTGCGACGTTTATCAGTATAAACGTCAATCGAGTGGAGGGCCTTCTTATATCGCGTCGTCTAGTTTGTGGTCGCTACAAATCGCGAATTATATTTATAATACATGTAAAGATTGAATTAGTACTGACCATCCATAACTTCCATCTTATTTTTTTTTCTGTTTGTCATTAAGTTATTGTCGCATTGGCACAATTTTTTTTAAAATAAGTCCCATGATCTTTTGTAGGATTGTACTCAATTTAATCGTTTGAAACAAATCCTATGCCATTGAATGAGAAAGTTACACGAAGCTGTCTTAAGTAAAATTATAATTTTATTGTGAAATTACCGCACATAGGTCTACGCCAAGTTGTGGTAACATCGCCACTACTTGGGGTCCTGTTTGATGAGTGGCAGTTGATGAAATCAATTTAATACAAATCATATTTCAACTCTCTGGAATAGGCATGAACTTTGTCATAAATTGTACAATTTGATTGACCGATACCAAGTGCTTATTTCTTGTGCCGTGGCTTATCCAGTTTTAGAACAGAACTCTTCGTCTCCTCCAGTGAATGTCATAAAAGCCGAGTAAGGGATTACACCAGGGGATGGGTAGCAGCATCAACCTGAGCATGCACTCAAAACAAATACAGCGATCTCCAATCCGCCTGCCAAGCGTGATGATTATGGCAAATCAACACATTTCATTCAATGGGGGAGGCCTCGTCCTGGACGTTAAAAATGTTGATGATGATAAGTACCTACCTATTTCTTAGGATCGTTACGTTACATTGAAATTATAATATTGATTGCAGGATAACTTATCACTCATTGAAAAACATAGGTGTACAAGATTTTGACCTATTTTTACATGATCTACAATAAATAAATAAATAAATTGCTGGAGACATTTCACACACCATTATCTAGCCCCAAGCTAAGCAGAGCTTGTGTTATGGGTACTAGATAACTGATATACTTAATACAATATATTACATAGATAGATATTTTTTATTATACATAGAAAAATACCCAGAACACCCTGAACAAATATCTGCAGATCGTAAATATTTGTTCAGAGGCGGGAATCGAACCTAACAATGCTAATAAATTACACAATCGTAGAGTAACCTCTTGGAACTTGTAAAGCAAAGAGCTTGTAGAGTTTTTTTTTAAGTAGGCTCCTTACTGTCGTCATTCATAATGCATTTCCAGTGCGTTACAAAGAATCCATCTTACAAGTTTTCCTAGTTTGGGTATCTATTTCATCAACTCATCAGGATTGTATTTTGTTAAGAGACCAACCATAGATATTATTTCTTTAACATAACATAACACCCAAAAGTCGCAAACGACGCCTTGATTACAATACATTGCACATTAGTAAATGCGTCACAGAGCGTTGGTTTATCTCAGTTTCTTGTAAGTCTATTTTATGAAGATGATTTTCTTAAACTTAACCCTTTACTTGTTGGTTGGCAAAATATACATTTTAATGTTTCATATAAATTATTTAAATAACCTCTTACGAAATATAGCCTCACGGCATATGCAAAAATAACTAGCATTCAAATATTTATTGGTCAAAGGTACAATATCATAGGTGAAACTAGGTGTGCCTCACCTTTCATTGAGTAATCTAGACGTAGTTATCCAACGGTATTTATTTGGACAGTTTGAACCTTTAATGTGTTTAAGATTAGTGTCTCTCTAGTAGTTTTATTGGAAGTTAAAATAATTCCGTGAAAAGTTTATATGAGACATCTCAGACGAGCCTTTAAATTGTTTAATCATTATATTCTACAGTTCATGGAGTTACATGTTCTATCAGTATAGCGTAGATAATTTAAATAAACAAGCAAGTTCAGTGTCGCTCTTCGTTATCCAAGTTTTTGAGCCGCAATATTTATTTTCGTAAGAGTACATACATACATAAACACATGCCTTTTCCCCGAAGGGATAAGCATAGCCTCACAGGCCTCTTTTCACAGTGGGTTGCACAGTCGCAGGATTATAGACGTGAAAAGTGGTGAGCTCATCGCCGGCGGCGAAACGCGTGGAAAGCATGGAAAGCAAACCAACTTGGCTAACGCTTTCTTCCAGTATTAACACACTCCTAAATAAGCCAGCAGCCAGGACAAATCTTATACCAATGAAAATTGCCCAAGAAGTTTTTTTGTTAAGATCACATCATCATAATCATCATCATATCTGCTGGATATAGGCCTCCTCCATAGAAAGCCACGATGATTGGTCTTGAGCCACCTCCATTCACCGGCTTCCTGGGACCTTGTTGTTGAAAATGTCTTTTGTCCATTTAGAGGTGGGCTTTCCTCTACTGCGTCACAACAGACATCACACACATCAATAGTTCCAAAGTAATAAATTACAAAATCACATTGTTTAACAATTTTATTAAAATATTTACTTATATAGGTAATAATATTTACAAAAGTACAAAAATAACACTCAGGTTAAGGTATCACAATTTACATCTTTTATAATAATATCTAACGTAGAGTTTTTGAAGGTTGTGATGCTCATTGTATAACTACAGTAATGCACCTAAATGAGTTATTTATAATACAATTGAGACAATCTGAGTATTATGAAGAGGAAACTAATTCCTTGATTATGTAAAACTATTATAAAATTAAAACGTAACAATGTTGTACAAACTTCTTGAATTGCTTTCTCTTTTACCTAAGCATTTGCATGGCAAATGGTATCTATTCTTAATTATGGCAGTAATTTTTTAATTATTGCTATCGGTAGTTGAGAAAAAGATATATTTTATTCAGTGCTTGTTTTTACCGTCCTAATTATGATCAAACGAAGCATGATATTTTTTTTTGAAGATAACTTCGAGCATTATGCGTTATACTTCTTACCTACTTTGTTGAACCTAAAACTAGGCAGTCATGACACTATTGAGACGGTGTTTCTTTGTCCATGGTTACAAGATTTTCACTTTAAGTCCACACTTTTTTTTTTAATTCTGGTAGTATTGACCCTTGTAGTCGAGGGCTGCTCTTTCTTCCTGCTGTTTAGCAGCTTCAGGGTTGTTCTTGGCTTCTAGCGCATTGCGATCCTGAAATTCATAAGGATAGTAATTATAAAAAGGGTTTTTAGTTATTTTATAGTATGCTTAACGGTTATGGACCATATACGGTTACTAAACTTAAACCAGTTCTAACTGGGAACACAATTTCAATTAGGTAATTACAAAGTTTTTTCTATCATTATTGGATATTCAGAGTTTGCCGTGGCTTTACTTTGTATTTTAATTTATACATATGGGCATAACAGCAAGTGATAGGCTGTGCCTTAATGCGATGCCTATTCATATTTTGTTCGGTACCACATCAGCAGATGGCGGTGTTCTAAAGTTAATAATCAATGTACACCGGGAGTGTACATATTACATTCAGTGCTCAACAAAAGTAAAATGTGTTCCTTTAATTTGAGATACTAAGTTAAGGGAAAGGAATTGATACCTGTAATTAACTCCTGAATTTACCGATCGAAATCGGTATCATAAAAATACATAATAATTTGTTTTTTGTAATTTAGCTGGTTTGAATCCCGGCTTAGGCAAGTGACTTTTTTAATATCCTTGAATGCAGTCAAAAAAAGGAAAGTCTCCATTATGTAAAACTTCCTAATTTAAATATTTAAAGTACTTGTCCTCCATGTAGCATGGCCGTGGTACACACTGTATAAATCATAGCAGGATCAAAATTATAGTTATTGGTTTTAAAATGTTAACCCACACTTATGGGAATTATTAAGATTTTATGATATCCCAATAATTACCAACCAGGCCAGGACACAAAAATATATTCAGTCAGGATATTCAATTCCACGGAATTGTACACAAAACAAAGAATAGAAAAGCATTCAGTGCCCAACAAAAATAAAATTATGTATACAATCAGATGGGTGGTCGTATCCATATTTCACAGTTCACACTTTCTCTAAGGATGAATCATCTTATTTGCCTTGGCACACAATGAAGTGATAACGAACCCATTTATTGTGATGCGTTTGGTGTCGTAAGCATCCGTGCTTTTTTTCACTAATCATCGTGTTTTATGTCTTAATTTAAACGGAACTTACCGCGTTAGCCTGAATTCCGGCGTAGATAAGGTCGAGGCCTTTCTGGATCTCAGCGGACACTGGTGGAGGTGTGGGGATGTGGTCGCCCTTGACTCTGAAGCCGAATTCGTCAGCAGTGTACTCCACGTTGATGATCTGGCCATCGGGAGCGGTGTAGCTGTAAGATCCCGATTGGACCAGGGCCGCCTTGTTGTCACCGACTTCCTTTAAGTGCCCTTCTTCTTGAGAAAAGATGTTGTTACCGGTTTCATAGCTGAAATTTTAAAGAAAATTAGGTCAGTTCCTGTAGAATATCATCAGCAGATTATCCCAACAAATATCAAATATATATATATAATAGGGTAGTCCGGGGTGAGCCACAGTGACCTTGTCACACAGCCTCTTTGAGACCTAGTGCGGGGAACAGCGCTCCTTTAGTTAGGTACAGGAAATCATTACAACTTCTATTGAAATGAGAGTAATCTGTATTATATTTTTTGAAAGAACGAATATTAAATTATCTGTATCTTTATTTAAATTACCAACAATATTTATTAGTTATCTTTCTTATGAGTTCATAATAGACCATCTTTATTTAATATAAAAATCCTCTTATCTAAAGTTTCACCTAGAGCCATTGTTAATCAAGTATCGAGCTCTTAGCGATAAGACCGCCCATTGTACTTCCATACGTATAACTATAATTATGATTGTTTTTAATGTTTTAATTTTGAATGTGGTGTGCAATAAAGTGTTTTCTATTCTATTTTATTCTATCGAGTGAATCTAATATATTATTTACTAGTTGCGCCCCGTGGTTTCACCCGCGTGAATAATTATGAAAATTGATGATGATGATGATGATGAAAAGTAGCTTATGTTAATCCAGGGCGTAAAGTATCTCCATTCCAAATTTCACTCAAATCCATTATGTAGTTTTTACGTGAAAGAGTAACAAACATCCATACTCACAAACTTTCGCGTTTATAATATTAGTAGGATAGTAGGATGCAAATGTTTGGATGTTTGTTACTCAACCGCAACGTAACGGCTGAACAAATTTAAATCAAATTTTACAGAGATATAATTTGCTTTATTTGTTGAAAAGATAGTATTGTATCTACTTACGAAGTCTTGTAGGATCCATCGTTGCCTTGCTCCTTGTCAAAATGTATGATTGGTATGTAGGTGGTGGTTTCCAACTGAGTTTTAGGTCTGAAGTCTTCAATGGGTTTGGCCTGTCTGAACTCCTGCTGTTGTTGTTGTTGTTGGTAGGTGTTGTAGTTCTGTTCTGCCTGCTGCTGGTCTGACTGCTCTTCTTCTAGTTTTAGTGGCACTCTTCTTTGAGGAAGAGCTGTCGCAAGGAACAGCGCAGAGGCAAATACAACCTGGAAAAATCAAAATGTACCGTAAGTAAAGTTCTCGTCTGCAAGAAATCAAGTAATCAAAGTAACACACACGCATAAGAAACACTGTAAGTATTCCAGTATTTCAATACTGATACGTTGATTGTTTTTTTTCTTGTAATGGATTGAGAAACAAATGATGTCAGACTGAAGAGCTTAATCATATTCCTCATGTTGCAAGATAAGATGGAGCGGATACAATAGGCAGCATCTTGTGAAACCGGCTCATTCGACACGCAGGTTGGGCGAAAGTGGGTCCAACATAATATGTATTGGCACTTACTGCACATGTCTACAAGTATGTCTTTGTTTTCATTGAGATCGCTTGACATTTGGTTAAGCATCATTGTTAACATTATTTGTTTAGTATTATATAATGATTGCGAAAATTATTGATGTGAGATTAGCTTATAGAACCGTTAGTTACGAGACCCACAAGTACCTAGTAGTAGTACACAGTAGCTTAACAAGCTTTATGATTCATTATGCAATGTGTCGAATCAAGCAATTGAAGGTAGAGAACACGCACATTCAATTAGAGTCAAATCACAGATCATGCAAACCTACAACTGTTATACGATTCATTGGCTTTATTGCAGTAATCATGCTTTGTTTATCGTGTAATAAGTATTATTAAATAGTTTGCTTCGCTGATTTCTTCCTTTGATTTTTTGCTAGACAGCTCTGTTATGCTGTTTGTATTGAAGCATTAATAACCTATTAATATTACGTATTAAACTTGTTTATAACAACTAGACTGATGTTTTAGTGGCCATTTGTTATGTGTAAGCTCACTGAAAAGTTAGATTTAGACGCAACCTAACCTTACACCTCTGAGCACATTTCGCTTGGCTATGACCTAGAAACAGTTATGTAATTCGTTAGATATGAAAACGAGATCGTTTGTATAACGGAAAGTGTTATTGGTCTTGTAAAATGGGGTTATGTGTGGCTATAAAATTCTATACTATAAATCTCAATCAATCTGGTTTAGAAATTCATGATTAATGTGTGTGTTTTACAGGGAATCAAATGGATATAATTTAACTAATTAAATATAGAATGAATTAATTGAATACAATGGTACAATATAGCCTAACAACTTAAATATAATATATTGTTAAATACCTACTTTCTACGTGTAACATACACGTAGAAAGTAGGTATTTAACTTAGTTTGAAATTCATCATGGAATTGCAAAGTGAAATATAAATTATGGATTACAATAACACCCAACAGTCACATACGTAGATTGACTGGGTTACCTATGATATATAGTTCGATTTGTTAGATTTGATAGATTCGATAGATTTGTTCCAGGTAGATAATACAGTTAACCTATTTAAGATTGTGCTGTAATATTAGGTAGATAAAGTAAACATAATAAAATCATAGGTTTGGTCAGGTTAGTAGTAGTTTACTAAATATAATTTTGTAATTATTTTATTGTGAATATTTTAAATAAAAAAATATGTTATCAGACGTGAAAAAATTATGCTTAACATCATTTATTATTATTTACCTACACTGTTTTGTTCTAAATCCAAAATGTGGGAAAACCCCGAGTAGGTATTTCACAAAATATTATAATACGTATTCCAATTTGATTTTGATAGAATATATAAAAAAAAATCGTTTTGTAATTTAAGTACCTACAAAGCTTGTTTCAAATTCATTAAAATAAAACCCCAAATATTCAAATTAATCATAAAAAAACGTTAACAAAAATAATATAAAGTTAGACCCAATTATTAGGCGCATTTTTGATATCCAGTAAAAATGATCAAATTAACGGCAGCACGAAACATAAAAACAAAAATATTTAGTCAGGATAATATCAAAAAGGATACGAAATAATTCAAGTAATATCCGAGATGACTTCTTACGTAGTTATGGAAGTAAGTATATTCAAGCAAGAATGTATGCCCAAGAATCTGATTATAATCAAGCTCCTAATGAAACGTTGGAATTCGAAGACGAAGGCATTTAAATGCCAAAGTTC
Source organism: Epirrita christyi (assembly GCA_951392215.1). NCBI lineage: Eukaryota > Metazoa > Arthropoda > Insecta > Lepidoptera > Geometridae > Epirrita > Epirrita christyi. Next base: position 8,178,388 of record OX595839.1, on the reverse strand, counting down.
AAATTGAGTACTTACCGACCCTATTTGGTGCCGCCTCTCGCAACGACTGATAACGAGTTATCCTTCAAAGTTGAAAGGGAAAACTGTACCAATATTTGAACCAAGATAGTATTGATAAAGGATAGAGTAAAAGCTCACTCCACTTACCAGCAGTTTCATTGTTGTGTGTGTGTATTGACGTGTGGCGACAGGGCACGGGAGTGTCGTGAACTATGTCAGATTGGTAGAAGTGCGCTCGCTTTTATACCACACCCCTGCCACCAGCCCGCCTTCTGGTGTGCCATCATACTTTCAAGCCCGTCCGATGCAACACGCTGCAGCCGTGAAAACATTTTTAGATTTCTATTTCCGATAATGAAAAAATAACGTTATCTATCTACCAATTTTGAGCAAAACATTTATAAAACTTTCTATAAGTTTTTTTTTCACATAAATCACAAGAATAACACCAGTATAGTGATAGACTATCTAAAATAAAATAGCTACTGCTCTTAGTGTTGTACATTTAAAATTATGCTTCGTTCAATGATCACCTAAGTTATGTATACTTAGCAATAGATTTGTTTATATCAGTTAACTTTAATCCTAAAACGTAAGTATGTATAGTGCAAGATGATATAGACACATCACTATTTATGCTAATCAGTATTCACAGTAATATTTCTACACACCGCCTCGTGAATAATTATCACAAAATAAACAATTTATCAATGAACAACTGCACACCCACGTTTTCTTTGATGTCGACCGTATGTTTCTAAGATAGATAATTAACATATAATATAACATGTAAACCTATTGTAATTACAATTTTTGTTAGGAATTATTTTTTATGAGGTCTTCAATTACTTACATCATAGACATCAGAATCAGAATTGTTAATATTCTGATAATAATAATTATTCTGATTTTATTTTGACTTCCCTGACCGCTGTCAATGATGATAAAATCAGAATTATAAATATAAAGTTAGAAATTAGAAACTCTAGAATAACACCTGAAAAATTTAAGGTCAGTAGGTAAGCACCCCGTCCTATTTTGTAAATTAGCACTATAGTTGAATATTCCGAAATATTTATCATTGTCTCTTTTATTATTTTACACCATAGAAATCATGGACATCAATCAATCAGCCACGCACATTACACACATCGTGTCCAATGCACGGGTGTTACATAAAATCTAGGCGGTTGTTCGCTTGTCAGTTTAGCAACATTTAGTATCTATTATCAGCTTGCGCAAGAGTGCGGGGAGGGTGCGTGCTTGCCCAGGTGCACCCGTTGATGCACTTTATTGCAATAATAGAAACTTATAATTGAAGAATTTAAAAATTTAGTTGGTAGTTCTTTGATTACAAACAGGTTAAGGTTACCATTACATTTACCATTTGCTTGGTTTGAACTATTTTAGACCTAATTGCACCAACCAACATTTTAACAATTTCTCAAACTCAACGGTGGTGCAGTACTAAATAACTGCGTAGTAAATTTAGTTTTAATACATATAATATAAGCCGTGGTAGTCTCAGCCTAAGAATAGTATTTCTCCAACTCCTCCTGTAGATGTCGCGAAATGTAACTAAGGAATTACGCCAGGGGTGAGCAGCAGCATCCACCTGAGTGTTTAACACCAAACTGCGATCACCATTCCGCCTGCCAAAGCGTGGTGATTATGGCAAATCCCCACGTACCCCCCATTATCCCAATTGCACGCTATACATGCTATGGGGTAGGCCTCATCCAGCATTGGATGTCAACCAGCTGATAAAGAAGAAAAAGAAGAATTTAGGCAAAATGGAGGTCTACTGAATTTAATTTAATTTGCACACTATTGTAGTTTCAAACAACTTTTTGTCGACAGCTGATGTTTATAATCATGTTGAAATTTATAAGAGCTCATGTTGAGTGTGTCTATGTTTCTTAATCAATTTCCGAAATTGTAGGTGGCTTGTCATGTTCTATCCAAGAAGACGTCAGTACAGTCTGCTTCATGAAGCTATATTAGGATTTCAAGGCATTCTATTTCATGAAGAGAATTAATATCCTTTTAGAATTATTAAAAGAAAAAAACAACTGATCCTGTCTTAGATTCATTTTACATAGGTATTCTTTGGATCAAAGAATGGTACACTGACTTGGAGTTATGCGTCTTGTAAGATAGCAATCAGAAGGCCTTTGTCAGGGTTACATAAGTACCTGACAAAATATTTTATAGCTCTCCTCCGCTGAACTGACACACTGCTACGCATATTATCTGTAGAGATAACATCTTTGGCTTGTGAAGAATTCGCAGATCGTTTTCAATGCGAGCGCTTTCAGTCTACTTGCGAGGTGTTGAAGTCGCGCGTTATTTTTCTCTATAATGTGGAAAAAATAGATTATAATGCCAAATGTAGAGAAGTGTAAGTATAAAATATAAGTATATTGTTGAAAAATTTGTTTTTCAAAACAGGCTTTTGTTAAATATGTGATCGGAACCGCGCGCAAAATGAGCTCAAACACTGCCAGGCAACTATTTATCATCAAGGAGTTCCGTTGTCCACCTTTCATTTCCATCATCAGATAAGCTTACCATCACCATAATATTGTATTGTCATCTGAACTTGGCTATTACATACATAGTAACTAACATACTAACAGGTCAAGTTAAAAGCTTGTAAAAATGGTTATGGGTTTATCTAACTAATCTTACCAACAGCTACGACACAGATTCTCAAATCGATATCCTATTTGTTTTTTTTAGGGTTCAGTACAGGAAAAAACGGGACCTATATCCTATATATGCTTAAAGGATTACTGTGTTGTCTGTCTTCTTATGATTCTTTTTCTTAGGAACGGCTAAAGGATGAGTACTTGAAATTTATACAAAATATAAAAGTAAGTTACAGTTTCATATAGTGCCTAGTTATAGTTCTTTCAAAAATAGAGCTTCTAACTCAATCCATTTCAAAAATATATGGCAATGAATGTATTATTTTTGTATAGAAATAGCAAAAATGAAAAACCTCTTAAGTTAATTCCTACAATTCTGAAATTTGGAATGCTAAGAATTTTTGTGATACATATGAAGTAAAATGTCTAAAATTGAGGAATTTTGACTTATTTACTCCTTAAATGAGATTGTGCAGTTAGTAGGAAAAATGGTTGAAACTCGAAAAGATTTAGAAATAATTGCGATTTTGAAATAATTTACGGGCCCATTTAATTTAAACTGGGTTTATGTGAATGACATTATAATTTTTTAAAGTAGACAACAATACAAGTTACAAATTTTAAACACGAACAAGTAATTTTAATATAATAAGACGATTCATAATGATGATAATATTATTTTGATTTGATTTGATTTGCAATTCAGAAATGTTTCTGCTTGTATTTTGTAGTTGCCATTCCACTGTCTCACCAGTACGACTAGCACGGGCTGACTAACGTAACCAAGACGCTAGACGACCGCAAATGTTAATATTGGCCAATGACATTGGGGTAGCTTGAAATCTTTGTAATTTGATTGATAGATATTTGACATTAACTATCGTCTCACTGGCGACTTGCTATCGATGTCAACGTTAATCAGCCTGTGCTGTGTACGGCTAGTACTGTTCTACATAGGTGGTTAGCAACATGCGTGTGCACTATGTCTAACTGACAGACTGTTTCGCTTGCACGTTTCAACGATTCCGTTGTAAGATGAGTTGTTTCGTAACATGCGCTTTGGGGTGAGTGACACCTGCGCTTACCAATCACATAGTACGCCTACGCTTTGCAGTTTTCATGCTGATTCATAGTAAACCTTTTTATTTAGACCAAACGACTTTTTTTATCGTTTATTTCCTCCCTAAGAATATACCCGCCGTGGATGATGTAAAAACTGACTTGGAGATTACACCAGGGGATATAGGCAGCAGCATCCACCTAAGTAGATACTTAATAACAACACTGTAATTACCAATCCGCCTGCCAAGCGTGGTGATTACGACAAATTCCTCCTTTTGCATTCTTCAGGGGAGGTATCATCCAGCAGTGGTTGTCTACTGGTTGATGTTAGATGACGTCTGCGGTGCGGTGGGCAAGTAGCCGGCTGAGATGCAACAGGTTGTGGGTACGATTCTCACTGCGGGACAAATTTAATGTTTTTATGATCTGCAAATATTTGTTGCGGACCTGGGTGTTATGGTACCATGGTACTCGTAGTTGCTGACACCCACGACACGGGCAAACCTAGTGTGGTTTCAAGACTATGTGACTGTTAGGTGTTATGTTATATTATGTTATGATAATGATGATGATTTAGACAATTCATGGTTTTTATGATCCATAAATTAGCTTCTTTGGTCTAAAAACGTTTGGTTTCTTAAAACGTGAAAAATTATAGTTTACACCATGTCTAAAATAACATTTCAGGTCTTTCTAGGATTTAAATAAAATAATAATGCATTTTTCGCAGAACGAAACCAAAAGCTTTTAAGCTCTAGAAAACCAATATTTAGCGTTCTACTACAAATATTTAAACTAACAAGCTAAAGGCGCAATATTCACACGAGTTTTGTATGCAAGCCAAGTTTATCGACGATTTCAAAAGAACTATTAGAAGCCAATTACTTAAACTAAGATTTGTTAGGTGTTTTTGTCATTTCGTTTACATTAACTATTAGGGTAGAGGTGAAAAACGGCAGACAATGCCACGTAGTTGTATGTTAATTTGTACATACGCACGAGATGCTAGATACTAACAAAAGAACGTTAAAAATCATACAAATCTGTTTGTTATGAAATTCTGTAACCGATATATTTTAATGTTCTTGTATTGTGTTTCTAGATCAAGATGCAATGTAAACCTATTTAAAAATAAGTCGAGTACTTAGTTTAGGTGCATGTCACTGATTAGGCAATAAAGTGAGAGGGAGGCTTCTTCTATGCACCGCTATGCTGCGACTGACCTTGACATTTTGATGCATGATATTTCAATTTGCATTCTACTAATCGGAGCGCAAGATGCTTTTTCCTACGATGCTTTCTTTTGTTTTCTCTATCTACAAATAAGTTTTATGGTAACTTATAGCAACAGTTAAGGGGGATGCTTTCGATTACTTAAAGCTCGTTTCACGCTAGATGGCGTGGAAAAACAGATATTGACTTTTTTATTTTTTGTTCAAAACTCGAGCGTCTTTAGTGAGTAATTTTACCGTTTGCGAGCACGGTGTAGGTCATAGAATTTGATGCAGCATGAATTTTCGTTAAAGAGTCGTTAGAAATTTCAAATTCACTATAAATAAGATCTGTCAATTTGCCTCATGTAATTACACGCACGCACACTTCTACATTCACTGTTTTGTTTTTCACTAGATGGCGTTGTCATTATCCCCAGATGTTATATAGATGGCGTTAAAAAAATGTTTATAAGGTATCTCGATAATGATGGCGTTAAAGAAAATTGTTAGAAGGGATGAGCCGCCACCATCCACCGACTTCCTGCCACCCTATAAAAAGTGCCGTGGTGTGCGGCGTAGAATCTATAATCCTCCTCCCGTGGATGTCGGAAAAGCCGACTAAGGGTTTACACCAGGGCATGGGCAGCAGCATCCATCTGAGTAACCGATACTGCAATCACCAATCAACCTGCCAAGGGTGGTAATTATGGCAAACACCCCCACAAAAATGAATGTCTTTTTACAGAAATTAATAAAAAGAAAAAACAAACAGATTAGGTATTTTTATTGGTTTATAATTACAAGTATTTTCCACTAGAAATATCATACACTGACAACAAATATTCATCAATAGGTAAGCGATCAGTGCAACTGCACATTTTGTCTTCGTATATTGTATTCATTGTTACCATTAGTGCCCATTGCATCTCTTCTAAATATAACTTTTCATTTAAAAAACCGACTTCCGCCATTGTATTCGACTAAATATTAGGATGAAAAAAAAATGATGAAAGAACCATAGTGGTGAAAGGATTATGATACTTTCTGAATGCAAATGCTTGGTTTGTTGCTGAAAATATCAAAATCGCCATATGTATGCCTAAAATATTTGAGGAGTTCCCTCAATTCCTCATGGATTCCATCATCAGAACTGGGTTTTGAAAAAAATGGGACCAATCTGGAAGTACATATATCTATTCAAATAAAAAAAGAATTTTCTAAATCGGTTCATAAACGCCGGAGATATGAGGTATCATCTTCATCATCATTAGATGTAGTTGATCTGATGATCAACTACATCATCATCAGCCTGTAGAAGTCCACTTAGGTGTCCCCTAGAGTGCCACGACGAACGGTCTTGAGCCGCCTCCATCCACAGATTTCCTGTGACGTTCATAATGCCTTTAGTCCATCGAGTGGAGGGCCTTCCTCTACAGCCTCGTCCGTTTTTCGGTCGCCACTCGAGAACCTTTATTCTCAAACGGTTATCAGTTCTGCGAGCTATATGACCTTCCCATTGCCACTTCAACTTGCTAATTCTGGTTGATCATCAGTGGTTAGAAAAAAATACATTTCTTGATATAGTTTTGTTTTAGACAATGTTGTAAGGGTTTTTTGTATGAGAAAAAATAACGTACATGATGTCATTTCATTGAGATCTATGCACTTTGCATTTTTCCGAACACGTCTCAATATATATTTCAGATAAAATCGCATTTTTGAAAAATGCTACCAGCTTTAGCATCATGCTGCTGATAAACTCATTTATAGGGTGTGGTGATACGGCGTTTGCAAACATAACAGTGTACAAATATTACTGTGTTGGAAATATATGATATTGGATAAACAATCAACAATCTGCCTCTCTCACTATTCCAAATTGACTCGCAGTCAGACGACTAGTTAGTAGTTTTGTTAGTAGTAGAACTTCTTGTGAAAGAGTTCGTCCGGGGAAGTACTACCACTGTACCTATTTCTGCCGCCAAGCAGTAGTGTTCGCATTGCTGTGTTTCGGTTTGAAGGGTACGGGTGCCGGTGAAATTACAGGCACATGAGACTTTTCATCTTTATGTCTCAGGGTCGGTAGCGCGCGTGTAATGCCTCTGGTGTTACAAGCGTTCATAGGCTGCGGCAACTGCTTTCCATCTGGTGGGCCGTAAGCTTGTCTGCTTGCCAAGTAGCATAAAAAAAAATGTTCCGATCTGTGAGTAACGTATAAATCATTTCCATGCTGTTCATGTTGTGGACCATTTCTCAAATCTTCTGCCATCAAATCTGGCTGACTGCTGTTGTGCATTATTATTTTTCGTGCAACCAGAGTCAGCTTCGTCAATTTCGGCTTCAAAATATTTCGTCCATAAATTGGGAGCTTGGTGTTAGATAAGATCTGAAAACATAACATATTTACTTATTACATTTTCATTCATTAAATTTTTAAAGATATTTCAAGTAATATAAATATCGAGCTGCGCCTCGCGGTTTCACCTGCGTGAACCATGATATTATTATTATGACGTTGATTTATTTTAAAACTCGTTATAAAATACATTTTTCACTATAAAGAAATACTACTTATCTATAAAAACAAATAGTATATAAAAACAGTATAGTAAAAAATATATTACAAAACGGTAAACCACCGACCGCGGAGCAAAGGCCTAAGCGGTCGGAGGCTAGGGCTGCAGAGAGAGGAACCTCCTGACTATGCGTGCCGAGTCCAGGAGTACTGCCTTCTGAATCTGACCGTTGATCCAACCATTTAGTGAGAGCCTCTCAAGGTATTGGTCGAGGCTCTTTGCTATAAGGCCATTCACAGAAACAACTATCGGGACGATAATCGTCGAATCCACATCCCACATGGCGGTAATCTCGTGGGCCAAGTCAAGGTACTTGCTTGCTTATTATTATTATTATTATTATTAGGTATCTTCATTCCAAATTTCACTCAAATCCGTTCAGCCGTTTGGGCGTGAAGAAGTAACAAACATACTTATAAACTTTCGCATTTATAATATTAGTGTGATGTGATGAGATGAAGAGGTCAACCGACGAATCCAACTCGGATGGGCAGCGTTCGGGAAACTACGCCATATCTAGTTTGTTGGTTTTGTGAAAACTTCTTGTGAAAGAGTTCGTCCGGGGAAGTACTACCACCGTACCTATTTCTGCCACCAAGCAGTAGTGTTCGCATTGCTCTGTTTCGGTTTGAAGGGTACGGGTGCCAGTGAAATTACAGGCACATGAGACTTTTCACATTATGTCTCAGGGTCGGCAGCGCGCTTGTGATGCCTTTGGTGTTGCAGGCGTCCATAGGCTACGGTAACTGCTTTCCATCAGGTGGGCCGTATGCTTGTCTGCTTGCCAAGTAGTATAAAAAAAAATCTTCTCGTCGCCGATACCGCAGAGCCTCAAGACGAAAGTCTACACGCCAGTGTTGACTTACGGCACTGAGACGTGGTCGCTAACTATTGGCCGTATAGACAAGCTCAAAGTTGCGCAACGGGCTATGGAGAGAGCTATGCTAGGAGTTTCACCACGTGATAGAATCCGAAATGAGGAAATCCGTAGAAGAACCAAGGTCACCGACATAGCTCTCAGAATTAGTGGCAGTGGGCAGGTCATATAGCTCGAAGAAGTGATAACCGTTGGAGAATAAAGGTTCTCGAGTGGCGACCACAAACCGGACGACGCGTTAGAGGAAAGCTCTCCACTCGATGGAATAAAGACATTATAAACGTCGCGGGGAGTCGGTGGATGGAGGCGGCTCAATACCGTTCGTCGTGGCATTCTAAGGGGAAGGCCTATGTCCAACAACAACAACAACGAAGGCTTCAAACAAAGGGCAGGCATCTTCTATAATAGTACTACTCTACTAGTAGGTAACACATTAAAATTATGTAAATATCTGTTTACTTACGAAATTTCACCGTGAAACCGTTATAACCTGGCTTGCACTCGTTTCAAAGACACCGCCCCAAAGAAAATTAATCGCATGACACCCACAGTGCACCATAGACAAGGACCATAGAGAAAAAAGTCAAGGAACATATAGGGAGTAATAAGTGCACTAGGCTAACCACAGACAAACAGAACACCTTAAATTCAACAGGGCCACAAATCAAAAAATTTCAATATCGTTTTTAATGCAAAAATGGCATTTAGATGATTCCAATTTTTATATTCGAAAAAGACACCCATGGTTTTAGCGTTTAAAATAGTTCAATCACACAACTACCCATTTAGCATTTTGAGACTTTGATGACTAACTTCACAGCAAAGCAGCCATCTTTCCAGTTAATAATAATAATAATAATAACTTTATTACGAAACATAAAAGTGTCAGGTTTTGGAATGCGTTTCTTTTGAATGAAAGTTCAATAAGTTTGATTACTATTTTATTAAAACGAAACCGCAGTACTTGGAAATGTGTCTGTTTTGCATATAAGATTACCGTGATTATGGTTGTAATTGTTTATAAACAAACATGCAATATTTGTTAAATGACTGTTATTACAATCAGTCTGTACAATCAGTCTTAAAATACAGTGTTTCATTATTATACATAAGTATCCTTTGAATTAAATAATCACTTTTAAGATTATTAAAATTACTTTGGGATCACATCCTTTTCAATCAGTTTTAGGATGCCCTGTTTTTTGTCTCAGCAACTTGTAGCTTTTTGATATTATTTTATTTTATTTACTTGGGAAAAATCTGTATCCTGAGAAGTTTTGTATAAAAATATATTATGCCTGTACAACTCTTCCTTTGAAAATCTATGCCAAGAGGCTGAACACTAAGAGGTTCTGAATCATAACTGATTGGTAATCAATCGTCTGTACTGCTGTCTGAGCTTATAGATGAGGATTCACTGGAGTCTCTATCTTAATCGCTTCATCAAAAACGGTACAAATTCCATACCAGACAGACAGCCAACACAATCCTAGCCTATCGTTACTTGATGAAAACATTATCTGATTTTGGAAGTCCAGAGCAATGAATAAATTTAGTCATTGAGGAAAGTACAGACAGCGATTCAGATATACTCAAGTGAATCCTCATCTTCAAGCTCAGACAGCAGTACAGATGATTGATTACCAATCAGTTGATTCAGTACTTCCTAGTGTTCAGCCTCTTGACATAGATTTCCAAAGGAAGAGTCGTAAAGAGCAGACCTCAAAGTTATTAAAACTGATCAACAACATTAAAATATATTTTTATACAAAACTTCTCAGGATACAGATTTTTCCCAAGTAAATAATATAAAATAATATCAAAAAGCTACAAGTTGCTGAGACAAAAAACAAAGCATCCTAAAACTGATTGAAAAGGATGTAATCCCAAAGTAATGTTAAACTTTTTATACTTACTTATTTTAAAATTGATTATTTAAGCTAAAGGATTTTTATGTATAATAATGAAACACTTAATGAGATTACTGCGATGACTTAGATATTATTGATCGTAGATCTCATCGTTACTACTAGTAAGTCAAAGATTTATGGAGTATTTTATTTTGTAATATTGCTAGATGAAGAGGTGATAGTTATGGATAAGTTTCTTCCGCATTTAATTACATTGATCTCAATGTAAATTTCAAGGTAGTGTAAGGTTCAAAATACGCATCTTATAATATACCATACATATATGTAGAAAAAAAAGATTTATAAAGTAATACAAAAAAAACTACTATCAAAACTTTGATAGGCTTTCCAGTAAAAAAATGAATTTTCGACTTGTGGCTCTTTTGCATTTAAGGAGCGAGATGACAACTTCATACTACACTTTGATATTGATATATTATCAGGGTTGCTACACCGAGTTTCTGAATCACAGCACGGTACACGGTCGGATTATAAAAACTAGTAGTTTTGCGAACAGAATACCTCAAGAGCACAAACTATCTTGTTTTTCGATAAAGTTTAAAAATCGCATCCATAGTCCGATCTAGCATATACCCAATCTTACTTGAACCACAAGTCGTTGAAACTCTAACAAATGAGAGCTCACGTAATATTGGTTTTCATTTTTATTTTTTCTCAAAAACTATATTGTAAAATAAATATATAAGTAAGTACATATATCAAGTTTCATCAAGATTAATTGAAAAATGCGACGTACGCGAGTACTTACGTACATAGGTACATACATCCGAACAGACGATAGCAAATTTTGCCATATTATATTGCAAGGACTTACCTTGCTTTGCTCGCTCGGTCAATGACTAATAATATTTTTTTTTTATTGCTGCGAATGAAGTTACGAAAGTATAGTTTTTACATATTCTTTCGTTGTTTTATTTTTATTTTATAAAACTGAAACTTGAGTTTCAATAAAGTACGTTACAATAAAGTATTTTCTCGAAGGTACCTACTTTGTTGATATTGCAAAGTATAAAGAACATAGCCGCAAATAACTTTGTAAACTATGATTATAACGAACGGTTGGCAACCCTATCAGAGCCAGCTCATAAAGCCTAATAATTACGGGTGACTAGCAAGCACTAAACTTGTGACGTAGCGTTGCCTGGCAACGTCGCGTTTCGCAATTTTGGTGACAGACCCGAAAATAACGCGAGGCATACTTTTATTTATTTAGCGCCATCTTTCACTATCTTTCTCAAAACTCGGTGCTCGAGGTCCATTTAACCGCCATCTCTGTCAAATTAAACAAAACAGGGTGCTCTGCGTAAAAATATCACGCTTCGATGGTAGGTGGCGACTCAAAATGGACATTAAAAACACTCACACATACGTAAAATTGGTCGTATTTCAAACTAATTTTAAAAATTACCCTTAGTAAATTTTTATTTGAAACAACCATTTGCGAGTACGATAATCATTAGAAAATCGAAAAAAAAATACGATATAAAGAACGACAATCTGTGGATTGAAAAAATACTTAAATTATTTTGTATGGGCAAGGCAACGAGAGCATTCACCTTAATAGTAAAGTTTACAAAAAAAATTGCTTAACGATATAAAAAATATTAAATTTTGCCACAGTTTATTTGTAACAAAGATCACCAGTACCAAACTAATAAGGTACAAAATAGAGTTTCTTATAAAAAAGTCAAAGATTATTCCTATAATTGAATAAAAAAGCCTATGTAGAGGCAGTGGTTGCTGTTTCAGTCGTAGCGTTAGAGCTTTGAGTTGATTCAGCTGGTGTAGCATCGGAGGTAGAGGTAGCTGGATCAGCATTGGAGGTAGAGGCAGCTGGAAGAACATCGGGGGTAGAAGCAGCTAAAGTAACATCGGAGGTAGAGGTAGCTGGAGTAGCATCGGAGGTAGAGGCAGCTAGAGTAGCATCGGCAGTAGAGGCAGCTGGAGTAGATGCTAGTTCTTCAGGAGTTGATGGCTCAGAAGATGGTTCTGGTGTCGATGATGCCTCAGATGTGGTAGGCTGTTCAGTCGATGTAACTTCAGACGACAAAGATTTCTCAGTAGTGGTCGAAACAGACTCGGTAGTGGACGTAGCAGGTTCAGCCGTTGTGGAAACCTCTGTAGTTGAAGGCACTACTGGAGTAGTGGATGAATCCTGTGATTCTTCGGACGCGGGGGTAGACGCCTGTTCTTCAGAAGATAGTTTCGCTATTCTCGATTCTACTTTGGGAGTATTAGGTGATTTTGAAGCTTCACTGGGAGTAGGTGCTTCTGGAGTTTCTTTGGCGGGAGCTGAAGCGATAACTGCCACAGGAGCAGAACCACCTTCGGCGTTGTCAGCCGTTTTGGCTTTACTCCCTGAGATTCTAGCTGGAGATGCAGCGGGTAGTATGGATGGCGGCTTGGGAAGATGGTCACCGATTGGTCGGAAACCATTTTCATCAGCGATGTATCTGTAACATAAATACATAATAATTTCTCTGTACGTGTAACTGCAACGTAATTGTTAGAAAGTAGAACAGATCATATGCTTAATTTTCACATGTCAATTTTCACTTCTCTAGTGATTACAGAAAACTAGTTTAAGAAATGATGTGTTTGGTATATTTTTTGAAGTACATATGAATATTACTTAGATACCTAAACAAAAAAATTATCAAAAAGAGGGCATACCAAAAAAACAAGTTGGACTAGCCTCAGCCTACCAGCTATTTTCTCATGGATCTGAAGGAGATCTGAGGATAATTCTCCATGGGTGTTAAAGTCAAAAAGCTATGTATGTCCATCAATCCGTCCACCTAATCAATTTATTTGCCGTACCTCACAGTGATAACAGTGCCGTCAGGAGCTGTGTAGGAGTAAGACCCTTGCTGCACGTGAATCTCGTTGCTCTCATCACTCTTGTCTTCTCCTGCCTCGTTGCTGGATGCACTGCTCTTAGCCTTGGGAAGCACCTTGTCGTATGAGGTCTCTTCACGTTTTATGCCATTTGCAGTTTCATAGCTGAAACAAAATAATAACAGGTCAAGTGTGAGTCTGACTCGCGTGGTAAGGGGAAGCTACAATGTAATCACTAGACCAAATAAGTCAGACAACACATTTCATACACAATGTCTATGCACAAATATTTCTCGTTTCCGAATTAATTAATTAATTTCGAATTAAATTACTGAGAGGTTTCGTTTAGACTTTCCTGTAAACTATGAGTACCTTAATCCCTATATTCTGTATTTTTTTCTAATTTTTTTTTTAGTTTTGAAGGTAAGGGAATGGCCCAATCCCCCCTCTCTCCCCCCCCCCCCCCCCCCCGAACGTTCAACTTTTGTGCGTTTTCTTTAATTTAAAGTTTCGTTTTCTTAAATTGTAAAAAAATAATTGTATAAATAAAAAATTAAATTTTTAAGTGTGTTCACTAAAGTTAACCCCCAAAATCTGAACACGTTTATTTACGCTACGCGTCCGTGAGTTGGTCACCTCACTCAGTAGGTATATGCACCAAATTTCAACTTTTTTCCTCCAGTAGTTTCGGAGAAAATAGGCTGTGACAGACAGACAAACACAAGAGAGATATAATGGTTTTGTTGGTACCTTTTGGGGTAAGGAACACCAAAAAATATTTATATAATTACAAATAAGTACTCGTAAGTTACAAAACCAATGAAGAGAGGTAATAAAAGGGATCAGCTCGGACAAAACTTTTTTTTAACAAATTTATGTTATTTCTTTTTTTTTACTGACTCCTATTCATAAAAAGAGTTGGTCTTTTAATAGATAGGTTATATATAATACATTATTAGGAAGTAATTTTTTTTGTCGAGCACTTTTTTTTTACATATTCTTAGATATCCAACCTGAATTTAAATGTTCCATTAGCTTCCAATTCTTCAGACTGTGCAACAATTGGTATCACTGTCGGTTGCTGCTTTTCCAAAGGCACCACATCAGTTGGGGGGGCAGCGGAAACACATACCACCGCGCCATAAAAACAAATTATTTTCAAAAACATCTTAACTGTATTCACTCCTGAAATTGACTATTGAGTGATACTCCAGACTTCCACACCACTTATAAGTAAGACTCATCTATTTACACTATTCGCCCCCCGCCTTCCGGTGGAACCTCGTGGATGCTAAATACTTCAACCTTAGCGCTTGACTGATGTATTCTTAGGAAAATTGCACAATAGTAGAGATGTCAACAATGAGATATGATGAGTGACAATTCGTCGCGATCAACTTATTGGCCACTCTGGACAAGGTCTGTTTGCCATCTAAAATTCTTTGATCCTTAGATTTTCAGCAGCGCGTGACGATAAATTTGAATAACAAAATATCAACATGCAGGTTGCACATTTTGATTCTCTGACTAAATAACATTAAAGTAAGGTCCAAAGAGAACTAACACTCAATTTCACAAACTGATTATACGCTATCTAATACTTACGAGACACTGAACAAATATCAAAATAAACAGTTTTTCATAGAAACCTGTGAATTTGTCATACGTAAGTATCCCGTAAAATAAGAATTGTTTGGTGAAAATGGGAATAAGTCACCAAGCTTTGCTCGAGAACTGAAAACAAACCCCTAAACCCCCTGAAACTTCTTAAAACGCCATTAAGCTTTATTACGTCTCTAAACCCCTACAAAATTCTCATCAGCAGCCTTAAGAAGACTAGTGCTGGATGGAAAAATACAACACAACCCCCAAGCACGCTAGACAGGCGCATTGGGAATCGCAGTATTCGTGTTGACACTCAAGTGGATGTTGCTGCCCATCATCTGGTCATCACGAACCTAGGAACCTCTAAGAACCCTACAATCAAGAAAAGAACTCTCGCGGGGTTGCAAGAGTTGCGGGGAACGGATTGACATTTCTAAAAAATTTTTAATTAATTGATGTAATATCTCACAACCCCTTCAAGACTCTACCTCCCCTAGAACTCGTACAATTCCTAAAACTACCTAAAACCTCTAAAAACACAAACAACCCCATTTTAGACCGGTATTCGACTTTGCTATTGGATTTGGAAACTCTCCCGAACAATTCTTCGGATATTGTGATTTTTTCCGGCTTTGAAACCAAACTGATTGTTTCTAAGGCATCAAAACTCTCCTGACAATTTCAACAAAATCGTTAGATCTCTTTCAAACAAATAAACAAAATATACGTTGCTCGTTTAAAAATAACGAACTCAAGAATAATGAGATTTAAATGTTTATTTGAGCCCGATTTTGTAACAACTGTCTTTCAGATAGGTATGTAAAGATACTAAGATTTTTACAAAGCTTGTTTTAGTTTTTTGTCTCTTTGATCTTAGGTTTAAAGAACTTTATTTCTCATAAAAACTAAATAGTTCACTTACAATGAGATATAAATAATACTAATATTATGTTAATACTGTTTGGCCTCTGGAGCCTTAGATAATGTACTTATACTATAGAATATATATACTTCTTAAGTTTATTTTTATACATATTTATACATATCTTACTTCATATACCTACATTATGTAGTTTTAGGTTCAAGCAACAATACACCGCGCGTAAGGCCCCATTGTGGCTATCATGCACTTGAGGTGTAGGTACTTACGACGAAAGCACAACACGATTATCTTAGACACAATAAAACAAAACCCGACTATGCAAACGCTGAAAATAAGTAACAAAATGCTGTAGAGGAAGGCCAAATCCACGATTCAATAGTAAAGGCAGATTAATTAACAGGTGTAGTCTGAGGCCAACCCTACGATTTTTATTTAGAAAAGCCTTTTTTACAACTATTAATTACGCTAAAGGACTTTGCCAAAGAATTGTGGATTTGGCCTTCCTATACAAAATTTTGATACTTGTTTTCCGCTTTTGCATAGGAGGGTTTTAGTTTACTACGCTTTTATTTGTTTTAAAACTTTTTAGTGTAGTAGTTAAATATAATATTGATATATTTTTGGAATGTACTCATCAAATCCTTTAATTGAATACCAAACTATTGTATTAATTAATATTATTTTTAATTATTATTTGTATTATTTAAACTGATTTTTCGAGGTTGCGTTTTATTTCCATACTAAAAACGTGATGTCATAGGCGTCATATATGGCCTACTAGTTGCGCCCCGCGGTTTCACCCGCGTGAATAATGATGAAAATTTATGATGATGATGATGATGAAAAGTAGTCTATGTGTTAATCCAGGGCGTAAAGTATCTCCATTCCAAATTTCACTCAAATCCATTCAGTAGTTTTTACGCGAAAGAGTAACAAACATCCATCCATACTCACAAACTTTCGCGTTGATAATATTAAGTAGGATAGTAGGAAGTAGGATGACACGCGGAACGTCATAACGCCTTCATAATATGATTCGGAGCTACGAGGGAACTTTTGACCCAAATTACATACATCATCATCATCATCAGCCTATAGAAGTCCACTGCTTGATATAATCCTCCCCCTAGAATGCCACGACGAACGGTCTTGAACCGCCTCCATCTACCCACTTCCTGCGATGTTTACAATGTCTTTAGTCCATCGAGTGGAGGACTTTCCTCTACCGGTTCCGGGTTATGGTCACCACTCGAGATATATAATGAGAGTATAAATACAATGAAGGGTGACAACAACACTGCGACTACACGTGATGAAGTTACTCAACCCTGACATTACATAATTTTAATTCGATTTGATATCATCACTAAATCAAAACATGACCCTCATGTAACCATTGTATAAATAATAATATGAAGTAGCCGGATCTCGTCAAACTAGTGATTTCATTAATAATATAGAAAAACTATTTACCTACTAAATGTTCCGATGTTGATTCATCTTTATTACATTCTTAAACGTGCAAGCGTGTAGTAGCTTTATGTAATAATTAATTTGTGTATACAAAATGCATTTAGTTTTAATAGCATTGTTTGTTTTTATAAAGTCCAGTATATGCCTGAATGAAAGTAATAAAAGTGATCAAAGTGTTGTGAAAGGGAGAAACGATTTTAACCATCCACCATCTGATGAGTATTACAACCCAATACCAGTTGCGGTAGTCTACGAAAACGATGCAATCGCCAAAAAAACACTCAACCTGGAAACTGAAGAATACTCAAAGCCAGACGCAAACATTGATGAAGAAATACATACTAATGAAGGAAAGAAAGGACTCGTAATATCGGAACGCATCAAAACAAGTACAGTCATTCCAAAAAGTACAACGGATAGTGAACAAGATGTTAGACCAAAGGCACGAGCACTCAGTAATTTTCAGATACCAGTGGCAGTTGTGTACGACAGTATACCTGATAGTAACAAAAATCTTCAACAAGCAAAAGCTACAGAAAGTAACGTTCCCAGAAAGTATACGCAGTTAACGAGACGTAAACAACAACAAATCAAAACAGAAAATTCAAAGCCAATCATTCAAAACACAGAGTTTTCCAAACTTGAAACCCAAAATCTTGAATCTGTTAAACCTCAACCCAGAAAAATTGAACCTCAATCCAAAAGAGAAGAGTTTGACAAGCAGAAGCCTGTATCTGTTGAGATGAATACGAAAAGTGAACAGAGGAAGCGAGAACGCGATCCCGTTGTTCCCATAGTGGAGTCGGAAAATTACGTCTACGCGCATAATGGAAATTTTCATTATAGGTAAGGTTTTATATTTTTACTAGCAGAAACCCGCGACTTCGTCCGCTCTATAAACTCATACACGACCATACATAATATAAATAAAGGGTGCAACACTTTTTTATGTTTATCGCCTATAAGCCCTCCCTCGTGTTTAGCATTGGACTTATTCTGGCTGATGATTAACCTATCAATCATCAACTTACTTACTTATAAATCGTTTTAAAAAATAAACCGAACTCTATCTATCTTTCTACTATCGAAGAGAACAGTTGAGCTTCTCCCGCTTTCATCTTCGGACCCTGGCTGTCACGTATTGTCAACCGTCTCACAAAAACAATTTAAAAGAGCCCAAACACTACCATTCTTCCGTTATCGGTTAAGGACATCCGTTGTCCTTGCCATGTACATGTCCCGGCTTCATCATCAGATCATAGCCCTCATCTAACGTTAAACATTTCATAAAAAAAACGGTTGTCTGTAAAGTCGGTTTACTGACGATAGTTCAACGTGTCAACGTCGTTATTGTGCTTCTTTGTCGCTCGTTCCGCGCTCGCGCGCATGCGGCGTTAGCGCATGCGCATATATATATATATATAGATATATATCGCATGCGCATATATATATATATACAGGGTGGGGCAAATTTTTGGCCCCTTAAGGGTAGGTACCTTTTCTTTTGTAATTAGAAGGTTTTGTTCTTAGGAACTTTCTGTTTTATTTTGAAGAAAAAAATATTGCCATTTTTAGATTTTTGAAAAAAAGTAAGGTTCTCCCAAAAAATGACATTTGTCAAAAAAACAAGTTGGTCTCAATCGACTCTATTTCCAACCAGGAACACTTTTCCCAAAGTAACATACCAAATCAAATCGTAAGTTTTGGCAATAATTAAAAAAACCATTCCCATACATTTTCTATGAAAAAACGAGTAAGTGAAAACAACAATGTCACTTATTCAATGGTTCTTAATTTAAATTCGTATGTAACTACTTTTTTAAGTTGGTAGGTAAAACTAATACAATTTGTTTTTTTTGTAAGGTTCAACCAAATTATATGCTCAACCAAATTTCTTAGCATGGTTTTTATTACTTTCTTGTCTGGTAGTGGTATTTCTTCATTTTCTCTACGAAATGCTTCTAACGCTGTTTGAACACGACAGTTATTTTGAAAATAAGCTTTTATTAAGCTTAGCCGCTGAGACATTTTGGATTTAAAATTTAAAAAAAATATTTCCCGCCAATTTTTTCTAGCGGTATTGTCATTCTACCAATAAGTTTTAATAACAAATACCAATAAATAATTTGAATTTAGAACAAATTGCTTTCCGTGTTAGAATGGTATGCATGACTTTGTTGCGGCGAATGGAGCTTCTTAGAAAAATGTATGGGAATGGTTTTTTAATTATTGCCAAAACTTACGATTTTATTTGGTATGTTGCTTTGGGAAAAGTGTTCCTGGTTGGAAATAGAGTCGATTGAGACCAACTTGTTTTTTTTGACAAATGTCATTTTTTGGGAGAACCTTACTTTTTTTCAAAAATCTAAAAATGGCAATATTTTTTTCTTCAAAATAAAACAGAAGGTTCCTAAGAACAAAACCTTCTAATTACAAAAGAAAAGGTACCTACCCTTAAGGGGCCAAAAATTTGCCCCACCCTGTATAGCATATATAGCGCATGCGTTTTGCGAGGTGACGCATGACGAGGTAACGACGCATTAGTCATGTTTTTTCGAGCGTGCAGCCGGCTCCATCGATTTATAAGACGTTGACACGTCAACAAGAGGCCAAACGCGACTATTCTAGGTATTGAAAATCGTTGAGGAGTTCAGTTGACGACTTCCGATCTTATAAAAAAAAATATCCCGATCAAATAAAATAAAAAGTACCTATATAAAATATAAAACTTTTTTGACGACATTTTAAATGATACACGCAAGTTTTTCAATTAAGGGGTCCCATTTCAACGTTTAGGTCCTGAAAATATTTTAATCTCAAGAATAACACCGTGAAACTAACTTTTGCTACATTAAAATACACTTAAATTTGGCTAAAACGGAACACACTCTGTGTGTTGTTTTAAAAACAAAACGTTCACTTCTTTTCAGGAAAATTTGAGGTAACGCTTCCGCGTTTGACACAACACAATACCTGAACATGTATTATTTGTTTATTTTGTTTGAGGAATCTACATTTAAAATTTCAAGTGTCTACTAACATTGATTTTTGACATACATACAACTTAACTACAACATGCACAGCTTCAAAAAAAATGTGAAAAGGGTCCTCCAAGGCAGGCAACGCATTGGTAATGCCTCGGGTGTTGCAGATGTCAATAGGCGACGGTAATCGCTTACCATCAGGTGGGCCGTATGCCAGTTTGTAGAGCCATAACATAAAAAAAAAAAAAAAATACATAGCGTTTTTGTTATATATTTAAAATCCTTTTTGGACTCCTTAGAGGACGACTTTTCCAAATTCCTTTCTTAGTAAAAACACCCCTACATCCTAAAAGGAACACATCCTCCAAATTTCCAGCGGTCTGGGTTCTGCGTTGTCTGTCATTCAGTCAGGACTTCTATAGGGTTTCAACCGTACGTATTGTACGTGTGTATTACGTATCGTTCGTTTTTCTAGTCGCTGGTTCTTTGTTGTTCATCCTACGTCAGCGACTAGGTTGAGGTACAGTGGCCTTAAATGTTCATTCCATTAGGTATTTATACTTATCGGTTTAATCCATTTTATTTTGTGTCTATCTATTCTAGTTTCATCCGACACATGTCATACATGTGAATTCTAAAAAAATATATATATTGTAAAAATGTAGAATTTCTTAGTTATGGTCACAATATGGACACATTTTTACTGAAAACTCATATTTACCGACTTTAATCTAGTTTTTCACTATAACGTATAAATTAACACTTATAATATCATCATCATTATTATTATTATCATCATCATCATCAGCCTGTAGGAGTCCACTGCTGAACATAGGCCTCCCCTTAGAATGCCACGACGAACGGTCTTGAGCCGCATCCATCCACCGACTTCCTGTGTGACCTTTATAATGTCTCTACTGCCTCTACACTTCTAAGTATGTAAAATTAAATGTAAATATGACCCAAAAACTCCGTTGCAGCGGGACTCGAACCCGAATTTTTACCTCTGATCGGCAATGTGGCTTCTTCTTCTTCTGTAGCAGCCTTTAAACACCCACTGCTGGACGAGGCCTCCCCACAAAATACTACAATATCCCTTATACTTGAAAAAAAAATTATAAGTTTATGTTAGTGTAGGTATCTACATGTTATTCAAATTATCTATGTCAGCTATGAAGGTGGTGACGGTACCAAGGCGCACTCGGAAGGTCACCTGAGATCAGTCAACGACGAAGCAGCTGGTGAAGCTGTTTCTGGTGGATTTTCATACACGGTATGCAACTTAATTATATTCAAACCCATTAGAGAGTTTAATTATCAACTCATAACGATCATAGAGTCTCTTAAGGATCACCTACGAAAAGCAGTGCACAGATAAATAATTTTAAAAAAACTCTGTAATTTTAAGAATGACTGTGGCTGTACAATGATGGTACAGTTACGGTCATTAAATTAACATAACACTCCCAATCACTTGCATACCTGCAACTCCACACTAGGATTACCTGGTGTCGTGGGTATTAACGAGTACCATGGTACCACCATTAGACCACCACGCAGATTATGGAAACATTTGTTCTACAGCGGGAATCGAACCCGTAACTTCTTGCTTCTCAGCTGGTAAAAAAAAATATGAGCTAAGTGAAAAATTCTACTCTATCGACAATCAGAATAGCTATGGTTGATACGCTATTGTTATTGTCATCAGCTATTCGTGTTCTACTGCTGGACAAAGACCTCCCCCCATTTGTTCCAGACTTCTTCGCTACCTTATTGTCTTCGCAGACGGTCTTGAGCTATTTGTGTCCAGTCTATTAGGAACGTATCCAGCTCGTTTCGTTATCTACGTTTCGGTCTGCCGTGGCACCACTCGGTAGCTACACTTTCCCATAAATCACTTGGCATACGAAAGATACAACCAGTTTATTAAAGACTATTTTACGTAAATAATTAGATTTAATTTCATAACAATACAAATTCTAGTGGATTAACGCTACTATACAACTCTTTTCTTCTGTATTGAAACCGTCGTGTCCCGGCATCATTCAAAAGATTTTACACCAATTCGAATGAATTTGTAAAAAAGTTTACACTCATATCACACCAATTTCGTGAACTTTCAGGATAAGGAAGGCAATGACTTCAGCCTCTCGTACACAGCTGACGAGAATGGATATCGTCCTATCGGCGCCCACCTGCCAACCCCACCACCCATCCCACCTGCGATCGCACGCGCCCTCGCGTACCTGGCTACAGCGACTACGCCTGAACCTGTGACTAAGTCTTCTGTAAAACAAACATAGCTAGACAATATATATTGACTTTCCAAGCTCTGACCTGTTTGATAGATTTTGAAAACAAATAAAAGGATCTACAGCGACAGAAACTTTACTGTAACTATTTGCTTTGTGCCTATAATTAAGACAGATAATGGAAATAGTATAATAACAGCCACACTCCGAAACGTTCATTAAATTAGTCCTAATGAGTATTTAACTAATTAGCATTAAATCTGTTAATTATCGGTACATCCCAGAGAGATAATTTAAGGGTTCATTAGTTAATGACACTTTTAAGTATCCGTAGGGCGGAGCATCGTCGATTCACTCGATATCGATTGCAATTATCTAAGGCAAGATACTCCTAACTGTCAATGTCGCGTCAAATATTTCCTGATCAAATCACTTTGAAGACTTTTTCATTGTTGTTGTCAACTTTGATGAGTCTACCCCCATGGATGAGTCTCCCTCCTCCCATGTATGGGTCACCTCCCATGGATGGGTTTCCTCTCATGGATGGGTCTCCTTCCATGGATAAGTCACCTCCCATGGATGGGCCACCTCCCATGGATTGGTGCTATCCCCATGGACGAGTCTCCTGCCATGGATGTGTTTCCTCTCATGGATAGGTAGGTATTATGTAAGTTATGTTAGAAATTTATTTAAATTTTTCAATGTCAAAATCAGTCGTTAAATAGTTAAGTAAAGGTTTTGCTGTGCTGAACTTTAATTGCCATTAAGGGACGCTAATGAACCATTAACTGACTTTGAGAGTGATTTTTTTCCAAATCTACTCTAAGGAAAAACTTAAGTAGCCATTAAGCAACTCTGAGTGTGGCTGTAAGTAAGTAATATCCATAAGTACCTACTCAACGCTTCCTGTGACGTTTATAATGTGTTTAGCTTTCCTCTACCGCGTCGTCCAGTTTGTATCGTCACTGGAGGACCTTTATTTCCTCAACGGTTATCAGTTCTGTGAGCTATATAACCTGGTATTGCCACTTCAACTAGCTAATTCTGAGAGCTTTGTTGGTGATCATGGTTCTTATACGGATTTCCTTATTTCGGATTCTATCACGTAGTGAAATCCCTAGGATAGCTCTCTCCATAGCCCACTACGCGACAGTGAGCTTGTCTATACGGCGAATAGTTAGCGACCAGGGGGCTTAGTACGGGTTTTGATAGTTTTCGAAACTATTATGAAGTTTTGTTTCCATCCAATACATTTACTGACAGCGTCCTTAGTTTTCTTCTCGTTTTCGCTAGGGGCACTGCAAGTAAATGTATGGAAGAACACAAAACTACACAGTAGTTTCGAAAACTATCAAAATCCGTAGTAACCCCCACGTCTCAGTGGCGTAAGTCATGCACTGATTAGGTATAAACTTTTGGACTTTTGTCGATGGATGGAGGCGGCTCAAGACCGTTTCTCGTGGCATTTTAGGGAGAAGGCCTATGTTCAGCAGTGGACTCCAACAGGCTGATGATGATGATGATGACTCAACGCTTCCATAATATGGCACAATTTAATCAGAGTGGTCAGCCCTATTAATCATGTACAATGTTGAAGCTGTTGTAAGAAGCGTGTTAATTAAACATTTTAGCATGTTGTGTAATAAATAATTTATTGAATGATTGTAATGTTGGAATTGCATAGGTTAACTTGTTTTGACGATTGGTTCCTGTTGGGTCCGGTACCACTGCGTCACGAATAAAAAGCTATTGTATTGTATGTAGGTTACGATACTCATTCACCAAGTCTTGGTAGGAATAATGAGTATAATAACCTACATCGTGAATAGCAAAATTACAGTCAAAGTTAAAAATGATAAGGTACCTACCTAATTGTTTATAATGTGTGTTTATTAGACAGCGTTGGCGGTGTTCGGGAAACTACGACATTTATGTTCTCTTCACAAAATATAGAGCCTCAAGACGACAGACTATAATACGTGTTGCCAGTGATGACTTACGAAGAGATGTGGTTGCTAACTATTAAGCTCAAAGTTACGCAAAGGGAGAGAGCTATTGTTGGAGTTTCACAACGTGATAGAACCCGAAATGAGGAGATCCGTAGAAGAACCAAGATCACCAATACAACATCTCTCAGAATAAGCAAGTTGAAGTGGAAAACACGCCATAAATCTCGAAGAACTGAAAACCGAGGGCAACCAAAAACCAGACGACGCAGTGTAGGAAGGCCCTCCTCTCGATAGACCAACGACATCATAAAGGTTGCAGGAAGTCGGTGGATGGAAGCAGCTCGGCCTATATCCAGCAGTGGACTTCTATAGGTTTATGATGATGATGACAACTTGTTTAACCTTCTGAAGCTTATGGTCGAGATAAGTTTATATATTTTATCATTTAAAAACGATCTGTACGGGCTAAGTAATCTTAAAAAAAGTTAAGCAATCTTATAAAACTAGTATATGATTAAATAAATAAATATTTAGGCAACACGGATATTGTTTGTATCTTAATAAAGCTGTGAAGTAATTTCAATGTCCTGAGATCGTGATCATTATCGAAAACAGAGATATCACGCGTGCGTCGTCCTAATAACTTAAGTATGAGTAGGTTAAACATATCTAAGGCTCATTTTACGTACAAAGCAGGTTGCTGCCGATTATTTACCGGCACAAATCATGCATTTTGAAATTGTGCGAGTATTGAATCCATACTATTTCATACTAGTCGGTACGAAATAAACTTCTACTATTCTGTGCCGTAGACAATCGGCGGCAACCTGCTTTTTATACGTGAACGCGCCCTTTCTTGTTCTCATCAATGACCTTGGGCACAATCCCACGTTCTCTTCCAAACAGGTTGTATGAGGAATGTCGGTGTTACGTGATGTACTCTTGCTTTCTATCTGTATTGTCATATTTCTCGGTAATTTGATTTATTTGGCAATATAAATCAGATATTTATTCCCAAATGCTTCTTGAAAATTGACCTTGACGAGCTTCTATGGAAATATGTTGGGCAAAAACAAGTGTCATCGTTATTTCTGTAACTTCTACATCATCAAAATTCAAGCAGCGTTATCTAAAGTTCATTCCGCGTAGCTCATTTTCAAATTTAGATGTGATAAGATAAATGTTATTTAGGTATGCACCTACCTGATTAATTCCTCTACATAAGTATCTACTTACTTACAATTATTCTTCCTTGACAAACATGCTACTGCTTCCTTCACAAAGACTAGAACTTCTGAAATGTCATAAAGTTTCACCATGCTTTTAATAAACTGTTAAAATATTAAAAAGGCCTACAACGTTGACGGAAATTTGAAGGATAATAATTTATTACATTATTTAGTTTATTTTTTATATTTTATTTGTATCTTTTGGCCATGGTGTGACCAGCCTAAGAATAGATAGCTCCTCTGTCTCCTACCGTGGATGTCGTACAAGCCAACTAAGAGATGATGCAAGAGTATGGGCAGCAGCATCTGAATCTGCAGGTGCCGGTTCCATACGATTTTTTTGCCATTTTCTTTCGTACTACGGCCATCCGAAGAGTGAAGGAAAAGCAAATTGAAAAATACGCAAAAGTGGCTTCATACTATTAAAACTCATCACTATCATTATAGTTACTTACTAGTCGCATGTGCCTGTAAATTCACTGGCACCCAAACCCTTCAAACTGAAAAAGAGCAATGCTAGCATGTGCATGGTCGCAGAAAAAGGTATGGTGATAGCACTTGCCCGGACGAACTCTTTTACAAAGTATTCTACGGTGCTGATGACATTTTAAAGGTCACAAGATGTAGGTGGATCGAGGCGGTTCAAGCCTATTTATCGAGGCATTGACGTTAATCGGCGTTGTTAGGTGTACTTGTGTGATCCACACAAAATAGCAATTTGGTAATGCCATTAAAATTAGTTTTTAGTTAATCACTGTAGAAAGTAAGAAGACAAAGTATTCATTTTGTAAGGCATCTTTGGCACTCATTTTGCGTTTATTTAATAATAAAAAATAATAGTTATAAAACATGCTATATATTTAATCAATCATCTTTTATCACAGTTCAGTCGTCGCTTATCTTATTATAATGTTTTTATTACTTTTTTATTGATTATTTATAAAAAAAAAATACCGTTTTGTCATTAGAACTACCTATTGCTTCTGATTTTATAAAAAAACTACTGCACAACACAAACTGGCCGTTTATAAAAATATTCGAAAAAGCAATTTCATACATTTTCTGTCACATTTTTACTAGACACTTAACCAGACAGCAATGTAATTCTCTAGCAAAACGGCAGGAGTATTCGTGAGGTCTACAGGTACATGGTACGTGGTGAGCTCGGGTCATCGATCAAGTGGTAAGGGTCACTGCCAGGTTTTCAGTTTCTTGGTGGCGGAAGCGTGGCGAGGTAGTCAAGGGCTTTCTGAATCGCTGGTGGTATCGGTGGTGGAGTCGGTAGGTGATCACCCTGAAGTTAATAAAAGATTGCTGTTAATAGGTTTACCGGTAACTTGTACTATGAATTGCACTAAATCCCTACTGTTTTTTTTAAACTAGAACAGTAGTTATTGATGAGACGTAGGTACAACACAATTGCGGAAGTCAAAAACATTAATGTAACCCTCAAACATTTTTTTTTATTAGGTTGCTGGTAACTTGTACTATGTATTACACTAAAGTTCTACAGTTTATTTTTGAAACCTAGAACAGTAGTTATTGATGAAACGTAGGTATAACACAATTGCGAAAGGCAAAAACATTATTATAACCCTCAAAATAAATATAATTGGATTCCAGTCTAGATTACGCTGAAGCCAGACATTAAAACCTGTGTGTTTACCTACGCAGGTACCATTTCGAATACAATAAAAACTAAAATATAGT
The DNA here is from genome assembly GCA_951392215.1 of Epirrita christyi. Taxonomy (NCBI): domain Eukaryota; kingdom Metazoa; phylum Arthropoda; class Insecta; order Lepidoptera; family Geometridae; genus Epirrita; species Epirrita christyi. Next base: position 8,151,154 of record OX595839.1, on the reverse strand, counting down.
TGTTACACGGTCTGCATCCTGATCAAGGGACTAAATTAATTTTATTATTTTACTCTCCAAGGACCTTATTATATTTATTTTTTGAGTTCAACTACGTAATACAATTCGAAACAAGGAAATCCGTACAGTAAACCAGATAACTGATACAGCTACCAGAATTAGCAAGTTGAAGTGGCAATTCGCATTATAGCTCGCAGAACTGACAACCGCTGGGCTAAATTCTTGAGTCCTCCCACTAGATGACTGATGAGCCAGAACATGACTTGACTGAGACTTTGACGACTTGACCTAACTGTACCAAAATAATCACTTAACATTGCAAAGTTGAGGAAATGTTTCCTCACAGGCCATAATTAAAGAATGAAATGAGCCTGATGAGTAATAGTCACAGAAAGGCGGTGGATGGAGACGGCTTAATCCCGTTCACCGTGGCATTAATTCATTACATTCATAGTTTTCGAGTAATTACAATTGATTTCCTTACACTTACTTGACATTTAGGCTAGTTTTTTTTTAGAGAATTATTATTTTTGTCTTATAAGTCAGATAACCTCGGTGCGTGATTGTAGATCGCACTTGGGCAAACTTATTTTATAACTCTTAAATTTTTAGGGCTCCGTGTGACTATTATAGGATCACATAGTATACCCTGATTTTTAATTTCAGACAATCAAAGGGGATACCAGAGAAAAAAATAGTAGTACGTTCAGGTAGTAGGTTCCTTATTTTGGCCAAAAAAATAGGTAGAATTTTTTGCTAGCCAAAACCCAATAGAATATAAAATCTCAATAATTTTAACGTATATATTATTGCGTAAATTGTGTTTTTGACAAAGTTATACGAAAAATAAATATTTTTTAGTAGTAAATATTTTAAAATACTGGTAGCACATGTATTTGTTTTATTGTTTACAAATGATACACATACAAGACACTTATACACACAGTGGCATATCTTGACATTTATTTGTTTACAAAAATTGTCTGAAATTAAAAATCAGGGTATAGGTGTAATATCTGTCTGTCTGTCAGAACCAATTTTTACAGAATTTATTGGACGAAAAAGTTGTAATTTGGAACTCACATAATCACCAATAATAGGACTAATTACGATATTTTATTATAAACTTACCTGAGGCCTAAATCCGCCTTCGTCATCGGCGACATAGCTCAGATTGATGACAGTTCCATCAGGGGCTGTGTAGCTGAACCCTCCCTGCGCCACGATGACTTCAGCGGCTTCAGGACCGCTTGTCTTTTTCAAAGTGCCTGTTTCTTCCGCCTTGATTCCATTTTCAGTTTCATAGCTAGAAGTAAGTTATTTTACGTAAGTAAATAAAAATATAATAATAAGCTATATATTTAAGGCTTGCAAAAATTCTGAAAACTACAAATGGTACATATAGTGATATTGCACGTTTGCTAGGTACTTATATGACAGTATATAAAGAACATCGGAGTTATTTGTAAAATTAATAAGGAATAGAATAGAACAAAACTAATATACACAGAAGAATGTTTCTAGTGTTTGTTTTTTTTTCTAAAATTCTTGGATATTCTTACACGTATTTTTAGAGACCCTTCTTCGAGATACCTTTGTTAATAAATAAAAAAATTGGTTGTCTGTAAAGTCGGTTTACTGACGATAGTTGAACGTGACAACGTCTTCTTTGTCGCTCGTTCCGCGCTCTCGCTTGCACTTCAAGCCTTACATGGAACGCCTCAGAGCGAGGTAACGCCGCATGAGTCATGTTTTTTCGTGCGTGCAGCCGGCTCTATCGAATTATAAGACGTTGTCACGTCAATAATGAAATACTTTATTTACAATTACTTTACAATTCATATTTACCCAATGCATGCTAATGCTAAACTTAAAATTTAAAATATAAAATTACGTAACTGATGACGTTACGAATAACATGGAATCAAGCAAATATGCCGAGAATGATTAATCTTAGAACGACTCCAAGTGATTAATGGAAGATAACTTCCTTCAGTACCCGCACAAGACACTTTCAGAGCGGAGATGTCAAACCTTCTGCCACAGTCCTCAGGATGCTGTTTTGACTGTCCAGACTTCGTCTGCGCTTTTAAAAGCTTTAAAAAGCGAGACAGTCACATGGTCAGTGCAACTGGAAAATCTACGGGCCAACATTTACCTCTGACCGCTAGAGCCCTACACTGTTGGACGAAGCCTCCCATAAAATACAATGGGAGGATTTGTCATAATCACCACGCTTAGCAGAGATTGGTGATTGCAGTATCGTTGTTAAGTACTCAGGTGGATGCTGCTGCCTATCCCCTGGGTAATCCCTTATTCGACTTTTACGACTTCACGGAACGAGACGGAGGGGTCAATTCTTAGGCCGGGCACACCTCGGCCTAAGTTGATTCAAGTTAATGTTGGTAAGAACATCCATATCAATCGTGTTATCACAAAGGCAATTTCACTATGAAAAGCCGGTACCAACTTTCATGTTTTTTCTCTAATCAATGTCTACACATTGGTTGAGAAAAATTATAACAAGCCTTGGCCGCAATTAGACATTGATGGACTTAAGTGAGTGTGTGTGCACATTATCACGTTTGTCCATTAGCGCCTGATTTGCCGGCCACGGCAGTAAATGTACTATTATTGATTTTATTAATTTCTGACGTAATCGAATTCGGCTATTATATGTTTAATGGGAAATTAATTGAATCATAATCATAAAACAAATAATGCAAACTATGTGATTATGCTGTTTTATTGTCCATTTGATAAAATTTTAATGGTTTTGAAGGTGTTAAATTGTTAAACGCATACAGGTACATTTGGCAAAATTATTTAAGTTCCAAAACGTAGTGATCTGATAGATTTTCACTCAGATATTTCCCTATTTCCTTTCCATTGATATTATCAGCATCAATTGTTCCATGTTTGTAATAACGTACCGAATATATTGCTCCTAATAACCATTTTAAACCATTTGAAGTTTTGGAAGGACTCCCTCTCGATGGACCAAACACATTATAAAGATCGTAGGAAGTTGGTGGATGGAGAAGGCTTAAAACCGTTCGTTGTTGCATTATATGAAAAATTGAAAGTTTCTACAGCCTGATGATGGAAGCGGCTCAAGACTGTTCGTCATGGCATTGTGGCCCATATCCAGCAGTGGACTTCTTTATGCTAATGATGATGATGATGATGATGAATTACCATTTGCACCAATCAATACTAAGGTTTGAAAGGGACTGTCAAACATAAAATAAAATTAAATATCCGTACTGTCTTATGGATATAAATTAGTTTTCACACCACCTGCTCGACAATGTCCAATTACAAATCATGCAACCTCAACGTAAAGTAAAGCATTGTCTCTCTAGGGATATAAAGTTGTATGGAACTTCCTAGGGATTAAAGTGATTTGAATTTGGAACGTCAAATTCGTGTGGAGACTCGTGGAAAACTCTAAGTAAAAAAAATGCCCATATGGCATTGTAAAGAGGTTTGTTCGAAAATCGAACTGCCCACCATAAGTAGAACTCAAAACAAAAAAAATACAACCGAATTGAGAACCTCCTCCTTTTTTGGGAAGTCGGTTAAAAAAAAAGAAAAAGGTGCGTTTACAAAGATCTTTTGTTTCACATGACATTTTTTATTAACATGAAATATTTCAATATAATTTGCATCAAATTTTCTGTAAATAATAAAAAATTACAAACCATAGTGATTCTACTCCAAAGTTTATCAAAACAGACGCTTTAAAGATTATTGATAATCTACTACCGCAAAAATCAAAACAAGTCCTGGCTTTTTATTGTCTCGCAGAAAGTGTGAAAAGTAGAGTATACTCCTCTGGAATAAAGCCTGTCTTCGTCTTGGGCAGCTTGAACCCCTCGCTTCACTCATGACTCTATATAACTCTTAGAGTCCCTCGTTACGCTCAGGGTTCAATATGCCGCCCGCGACATAAGACACTGCTTTATTCCCTTAGTGCATAATCTACTATTTTTTATAGGATGGTTCGAAATGGTAGCGCCTGAGCGAAAGCTCTGCACAAATTCCATAGCGACGTGTAGCAAGTAATGTTTCCCAGTTAATCACGATTTCTACCGTTTATTTAAGAAACCATTACCTAAGCTGCAGTTCACTAACATTTTATCGTGCCGTTCAATGGCTATTATAAATTAACAAACCATTAAAATATAATTATCTGACATTGACGCCGTCGGTCACCTTAGCCGTAGCCGTTCGTCTTCAATCTTCATAGGTGTACTTAGTCTAAACCTACGGGAACCAGGCGTTAGTTTGTCTTTTATTTACCTGTATCTATATGATCCATCAGGCTGCTGATCGAAGTCCTGCTTGATAATTGCTATTTCTGCGTCAGGCTTCTGCGGCGCAGCAATTGCAACCGCAACCACTCCTAGTAATACGCACACTCTCTGTAACAAAAAGTAATGCAAATTAAAATTGAATGAAACATTGTGGACAAGGCAGAAGTAACCAAGAAATTACACACCGAGGAGTATATCACCAGAGTTCCACACAAATTAAGTTTTGCTTATAATATTTTCAAGCAACTGATCAAAATCCATGAAATGTTGTCTCGCTCTACTTAGAGACTAATATTATCCGCCATGCAATTCTCTTCAGTAATCTTCATCCTGTTGTATTTTAACCGACTTCCCAAAAAAGGAGGAGGTTCTCAATTCGGTTGTATTTTTTTTATTTTTTTTTTTTTATGTTTGTTACCGCATATCTCCGGCGTTTATGAACCGATTTGGAAAATTCTTTTTTTATTTGAATAGATATACTTCCAGATTGGTCTCATTTTTTCAGAATCCAGTTCTGATGATGGAATCCATGAGGAATCGAGGGAACTCCTCAAATATTGTAGGCATACATATGGCGATTTTGATATTTTCAGCAACAAACCAAGCATTTGCATTCAAAAAGTATCATAATCCTTTCACCACTATGGTTCTTTCATAATTTTTTTTTCATCCAAATATTTAGTCGAAAACAATGGCGGAAGTCGGTTTTTTAAATGAAAAGTTATTATGTAAAACATAGATATTTTATATATTATTAATTACTTTATCATCACTCTGGTATATTATGTAGGTCCATGTATTCATGTAGCTTATTGTGTTTAATTGATGATTAGGTAGATGACTGTTTGATTTTTGTGTAGTAGGTATAGGGAACAGGTGTAATTTTAGTTTACAAGACGATTCAAAATGATCCTTGTGATTTCAATGAACAAAATTCTTTTTGACTTTGACTAAGTAGATTATTACCATATTCGAACTAAGAATAAATACACTCCTGGATGTGAGGTTTATACATTTGAGGTTTTTTGCATCGATCCTGTGGTGCTGTTTAAGCTCGTAATGTTTTGCAAGCCCGCTTGAACCATCTTCATAAGAAATGTTAACCAAAAATATCAGATTTATTTTCAAACCGCCTACTATGTTTTTAATCGCAACACACAAGGCAGTACAGTCCAGTGCAATTACTAGGAGATATTGACCTCGGAGTCAGGAGAGCGAGGCGCTGGCTGAGACGCAAGGTTGCAGGATAAACTCGTATTGGGTCAAATAATATTATATTATTATTTACATCAGCAAATGGTACCTTTAAATGATAATAGAAATATGTATAGCCTAAATACAGGTAGATGTTCTAGGTCATACCTAGGTCATAGGACCATGATAAATGAAAGAACCCATGCAATACCCAGGAACCTATTCGAAAAATTCACAACGACTATACAATGTTCAGTTCAAAAAATGTCTTTTAAATATTGTCGAGTGAAGTCTTTTGTGTACCATTTCGGGTTTTTGTTTACTCTTTTTCAAATGAAAACTAAATATAATTTGGCTCTAGCTACGGCTTCATTTTTAACCGACTTCCCAAAAAAGGAGGAGGTTCTCAATTCGGTTGTATTTTTTTTTAATGTTTGTTACCGCATATCTCCGGCGTTTATGAACCGATTTGGAAAATTATTTTTTTATTTGAATAGATATACTTCCAGATTGGTTCCATTTTTTTCAGAATCCAGTTTTGATGATGGGATCCATGAGGAATTGAGGGAACTCCTCAAATACTGTAGGCATACATATGGCGATTTTGATATTTTCAGCAAGAGACCAAGCATTTGCATTCAGAAAGTATCATAATCCTTTCACCGCTATGGTTCTTTCATATTTTTTTTTTCATCCAAAATTATTTAGTCTAATACAATGGCGGAAGTCGGTTTTTAAATGAAAAGTTATCATTAAACAAAAACTGCGAACAGTAGGGAATGAAGAATGTAGACTTGCAGAGTCGTTCTTTGAATGGGACCAGGCGCTAATTGAATCTACAGAAGACAAACACAATTATAGGCATTTGAACGGCTGCATTGACCTTCAAGCGATCACGACAACACGCACAGGGTTAAAGATGTCACTAAAGCCCACTCTAACGCTTCTTCGCACTGACATTAATACCTATAAATTCTATGTACCTACTCTACCCTAGGTACGGTAGAATTCATTTTGATTAAGCACGACACTACATACTGTGTAAGTTTTATAAAAAAGGTCTTTACATTTTAAATGTGTTTAAATTTTGAAATTCTAAATTTATTTAGGGGCTTTACACATAAAGATAGGCCCATCGTACCCTGTCCGTATTTTTACGAGACAGTACTACAAGATTAAATAAAAAATATGCTATTTATAAATAAATAAGAGCCGTGGTAGTCTCGGACTAAGAATGGGACTCCTATGTATGCCGTACAAGGCGACCAAGGAATTGGCAGCAGCATCCACCTGAGTACTTAACACCAAACTGTGATCACCAATCCACCTGCCAAGCGCGGTGATACCCATTGCACGCTATGAATACTATGGGTACTTGTACTAATATTTATTCTGTGCTATGGGGGAGGCCTCATGATTAGTCAATTATTATTTTTATATGGTCCGATTGCATAGCAATCATGCGAGATAAAGGATTAAGATATCGTATTGCAAGTAGGTATAGGTTCTAAAAGAATAGCTAATGTGCAAATAGTTTGCATAGATAAAGTTACAAAGGTTGTCATGCCTCGCTACTCTTTATGAACAAGTATGTAACGTATGATATATATAAGTAACCCGTGGAACGCACCCGCGTCATCGTCCGTACCGCACCCTACCGTACCGGTGCGTAACGTACCGTACCGGTGCGTAACGTACCGGTAACGCTAGCACGCTAGCGCGTATTAGCTGTCTGTAAAAATTTCAATGCCACTTTACACAAGTTATGTGACTATAATACAACATCTCATAATTGTTCCAGAAAAGAGCTCAATAATAAAAGGAGTCCCGCGAAATAGTGCCAATAGGAAGACTGGAACTATCTACAGGAAAGTAGTTAGTTTTTGTCTTGTATAGGAAGTTGGAAGTTTAAGATTTTTTAGAAATTCATCGATAAGTATCCATAGAACTACATCATTTATAAAAGTCAAGTGCAGTTGGTCTCGCGCGAAGAGGGTTCCGAAGAAGTAGGCTACCACTACACTGTAGTATACAGTGGTATTCTGTACAGTATTACCTTTTAAAGTGCGCTAAAACTATCGCGCGCTCTTTCTTATAGACTAAAATAAAAGGGACCGCGTTAGTTTTGGCGCAGTTTAAATTTAGAGAATGATGCACAGAATCGCTACCACGACGTAACTAAGACTAATTAACTTTTCGTTTTTAATACGCATTTTTATACGCACTTTGTATTTACGAGGCATTTTTTATTTTCAGTTTCTTATCGGAATTTAAGAACTTCAATTAGGTTTTCCTATAAACTATGAGTAAGGCCCAAAATTCCATATTCTTTCCAAAATATTAGGCTTAGCAGTTTTGGAGATAGGTGTAATGGTAAATTTTCGCATAATTTCTTCAATATCATTTAAACTAAGCATTTTAAAAACAATAAAAAAAATACTTTTGTATATCTCATAATGTTATTTTGTTTGCCATACCTCATGAAACATATAATACGAGTTTTAATTATTTTCTAGTTGTCCCCTCCAGAATTAGCCCAGCCATTCAATCAGAATTTGTTTATACGCCCGTTAGCGTTATTTGGTTATTTAAGAGGCGGTTGCGTAACTGAGTGGCTCACTCACTGACTGACTATCAACGCACAGCCTAAACGGTAAGTTCTATATACCTGAAATTTGGAGGGTACGTTTCTTTTGTTGTCTAAGGGTGCACTAAGAAAGGAATTTCCGAAACTCACCCCCAAAGGGGTACGGCGGGGTTTTTAAGTTTGTATGGAAAAAACACCGCGCGGATGCCTTTTTGTGCGCGAACGAAGTTTGTTTTTGTTTTGGCTATTATTTCATCAAACACCATGAAATTTTGTACTATACTCATATCAAGACCCGTGGTGCGATTTTATAAGAAACTAATGCACTATGGGTCTATATTAGTGTATTGATCATGTATACAAAGTTTCATGGATTTTGAAGAAATATTAGCCAAATTATATAGAAGCAAACTTCATTCACGTGCTAGCTATCGGTAACCTCCTCTTAAGTTAGACCCAATGCGCCGACCAGGGTTGAACATTTTAACCACAGGTTACCTAACTCAACGATTGCCCAGTTAGAAATTACTACACAGTTAGCTCTGTGTTAATTATGCTTACACCAACGCTATTGGGCTTTAGTGGTTTAGAACCACAATTCAATGACATGGTTCTCAACAATGCATGCGTGTGGTTTTAAAAATACTAGTGGTTTAAAACAATTGTGAGGTTTGTCACATGTGCCCATTGAATAATTTAGTGCCACATAAATAAATACCTTCAAAATGGACTTTGGAATGCAGATGTTGGCGGTATATTTTGCAAGTGGATTGAGTTGTGGGAACATGTCATAGAATTTGAGAATTGCCTCGAAAACACAATGTACTACGTGCTAAAACAAAAGGTATGTGTCTAATTAGCCTCTCGCACGCCTTTACTTGTCCAGGGACGGATTTCTCATATTATTTCTAAAATGATTATCAACTACCTAACCCATACCTATGTGCATAATATAACATTTATAAAAAATACCCTATATTCTTGCAGACAGCATCTTAGGGACGCTTCCGTTTGGTATTGATTAGGATCAGTTGAGCTATCCTCAGATCGTTTGCAACGGTCTTTAAACCTCAACTGATTCATTTATGTTTATGAAATTTTGTACACTTCTATTAGTTATGTTATTTTTTATGTAAATATTTTTAAAAGACTTAAAAAAATATTTACTCGATTATGCATACATCATAATAATCACCTACAATCATAAAATACTTTTTTATTACTTACATTATACTTATTTGCACGTCTACGTAACTATTTTTTCAATTTAAGAATAGGCAAATAATTTCAAAACAAAAGATCCTACTATTCTTCCTACCCTACTCCTACTAATATTATAAACGCGAAAGTTTGTGAGGATGGATGGATGTTTGTTACTCTTTCACGTAAAAACTACTGAATGGATTTGAGTGAAATTTGGAATGGAGATACTTTACGCCCTGGATTAACACATAGGCTACTTTTCATCATCATCATCAATTTTAATCGTTATTCACGCAGGTGAAACCGCGGGGCGCAACTAGTTATATTATAATTAAATTAATAATAGGACAGAATATAAAATGCCACGCAAATGCAACTCATAAAATAGAAACATAATTGACAAACCGCTAACACTATTTTATGTAAAGTATTTATACTAAAAACGGTAAGATAGCCACTTAGGTATTCAATAATCAATAAAATAAATGTATAAATATTGTGGATGAAAATGTCAAATTCATTAGATACAAGGATGAGTAGATACAGGTAAGGATGCGCATGTCACTAAGGTAAACAACGTCGGTGTCGGCAAAGGTTACTCAGATGCAATACCTATGCACAAACGTTGCTCAAGAAGGGAGACGGGCCGTTTGCCCTATCACCTCACGACCTTTTAATTTAAAAATGCTTCAGTTAGATCCTTTGCAGGTGCAATAAGTTTATTATTTTTTAGGAAATTGCCAATAATTTAGGAAGTGAGGGTGGTTTAAGAATGGTAGAGTAGATCGTATTGGAACTAAAATAGTGTACAACCAAAGTAGTCTATGGTAAGGCTGGAATATTGAATCCATAGCGAATCGAATGATTCTCTATGGATGCAAGGGGTTTGAAAAGAATAATAGGGTATTAGGTAAAGCTATGCCGCCCCAGATGGAAATAAAAACTATTTCAACTATAACATCTTCTTCATCAGCTCGTACACGTCTACTGCTGGACAAGGCCTTCCCATAGAAAAGGGGATTTGCTATAGCGATAAAATAACCATAATGATGTTTAAGATCATTGTCGATTGGTTAATTGAATTAAGGTGAATGGTTGACCACGATAAGCACCTCGACGCGTGCCCATACAAATGACGAATGCAGCAATAAAGTGTGAGAGTTAAAAGTAAAATCAGCGTGCGCATCACCATGGCGCTTAAGACATGCTGTTTGAAAATTCAAAAAAAAAGCAAATCATTATTTACATGATGTCACGCCTTTTTACCAGAGGGGTAGACAGAGACTACGGATTTTTAATTACAACCTGACACACCTTTCGCTTCATTCAATTTACTACATTGTTCATTAATACGTAGGCTTTCTCTGAAATATCTGTGATTTGCTCAGCATACGATCGCTGAGGTTTTACCCTTGCAACTGACCCCACTCACGCCCATTTTAAACCATTTTATTTTTATTTATTTAAAAAAAATTGACAATGGCTCTCTTTGTAATTGAATAACAACATTTCAATATGATTCGTGTGTTTGGAAATCATTGTCACAAATTTAAATTTTGACTCAACTTCACTATGATTTTTTGCATTTTAACCGACTTCCCAAAAAAGGAGGAGGTTCTCAATTGGGTTGTATTTTTTTTCAACAGGAATTTCAAAGATCGGTTTCGCCCCAACTTGTATCCCGTAGGTTCAATATTTTAATTTTATAACCTAGACAACTTGAAAGTTACCCTTCACCTTAATAATAAAACAATGTGTGTCCAATACCGTTTTGTTCATGAGGTGCAATTACACGGTGCCATGAATTTAACACAAAAAGTTTATTATTATACTGCAATCAATAAATGACAAAATAAGCGATGCTATTAACTAATAATTTGAGGTCAACTTCTGAGAGACTAGCACCATAGGTCATCAACCAACCATCAACCAACCTTTAGATTGCACCAACGTAGTTTTGAATATGCAACTTTTACGAACAAAAACTTGACATTTTACATACATACATTACCATTAATCTTTATGGAGGATATTCTAAGATTTTCAAATCTGCGAGAATATCCTAATTAAACTATTAACACTCAAGTAAAAATTTCCCGGTTTTTCTGACCGATAAAAAAGTGTAGGTACATTTCGGCTTACCATTATTTATTTTGCAGTTTTTCAATGTTCAGTGGAGATATCCCATGTGGTAGCAGTCGCGGCGTTTGTGCCGGATTGTACTTAGCTGTCTAATCACCAGTCCCTTTTATAGAGACTCGGATTTGTCTATAGACGCTGCATACGGCAGAGGGAGTTTGCACAGCTTATATTACAGAGCCGCACTTAGAGCCTACCGCTTTTCTAATACGAAATTCTTATTAAATTTATTTAACAAGTACCTTATAAACAGTGAATTATCAGTAGTTGATATGAAAACGCTTTATAAAAATTTACATATTTATCATAATGGATTGGTATATAGAATATTGCAATTTATAAAATACTAGCACACTATTTTTTGAGTACTTAGATAGTTATAGCAATGAAAGAAGCCTCAGAGGTTTGCTGGAAGAAAACTCTTTTTAGGGTTAAGGTCGCCTTTTTCCTTTCATTCTGCTTTGTCTTCTGCTTTATTGTACACTCATATGTATATGAGTGTACAATAAAGAATAAAGGCAGGTTTGTGGAATTCTCTCCTCTTAGATTTCAAAATAGCAGATGATGAGCCCGTATTCAAATGACTGATTTATGAACACTTTCTCAAAAAACAAATTAATTTAATTTTGATAAACGTATTTTTGGAAGAGACAAAAATACGTTTGACAAGGGAATATTCAGTCAGCAGCAATATACTTATAGGCTAACAATCCTAGTTTTTGATTGAATATAATATATGATAGATATGATGTATGATAGAACCTGGAACAAGGACATCCGTGCAGAACCGACAACCGTTGCTGAATAAAAGTTCTTAAGTGGCGACCACGAATCGGGTGACGCAGTGTAGGAAAGCCCTCTCCATTTTGAGAGTCACAGGAAGTCGGTGGATGGAATTCAACACGAATACTGCGATCACCAATCCCCATACCATACATTTCCCTCATTGTATTTTATGAGAGAGTTTTCATAAATAAATTCATACATATCACATGATCTCTACTTGATACGTCCCACTTCTGCAACATTATCTCTTCTGTGGTACAATAGAATAACTATCAAGTCTCGTAAAACGAACCAAGCCTAACACTTAAATGGTACGCACGCTTTATGTCAAATGCAAAGTAAACTGCTAAAAATATGCCACTGCGTATTACACATACTGCGTTATTTTACAATTTTATTTGCGCAGATCTGTTAACTGACCATGCACATGTTTGCACTTGTAAGCCTACTTTTGCACATAAGTTATTAAAGGGCTTAGAACAATACCTAACCTTTGTATTTTACCTATGATCTTAGCACAGTTTTTTAGATTTACCATTAATGAATTTACTGTAATCACCATGAGCATCTGGGGTGCTATTTTTGAAAATCATCAATTTAAACGTCAGTAAAATTGCCGTTCATTCCACGATTTCCAAATTTCTATATAAGTATCTAAAACTCATTGATGCCTAAAACTCTTATACGTATGATATCAATACAAGTGCCTTCACCAGTAAATCTCCTGAAAAACGGAGATTTGCGACTTTTTGATGTTATTTAGTCACTCAGTGACATCGCACCCTTGCGAAGCGCACTGAAGTCAATAATAAGTCTTTAATCGTTAATAGTGATTAAAAAAAACTATTTCAGACCACTAGATCCATATTTAGATAATTTATATAGTAAAACACAGCACTTATGACGTTATTGTCAGAAAAACCTACAATAAAAACAAACAGCTTAATTTATCTTCTAACTACTGGACTAAAATGCACTCAGTGCCTAATATGTGTATTTGGCCATAACTGAATACATTTTGGTTCAGTGCTGAGTAAGGTGGGCATCTGGCCTATCGGCTACAGCGGCCAGGAAGCCATTGCGACTGGTGTGCACTCAGCGCAGCGTGGCGGCAGAGCGCGTGCAGATCGCCAGGAAGCTGTCTCCGTGCGCGTCAGCGAACATGCCCGACGCGCTGCACCACCGCGGTAGCCACAACAGTGCCCTGAACGCATTGTTGATTTGAACCCTAAGGCGCTTAGCGTTGTTTGCCTATATTTGACCCAGAGGTTACAAACAACTGGTCACTACCACTGGTGGTTACTATTGGTTAGGCCCTCTTCAGGGCCACCTCATGCACTCATGCAGGTCTCTGACGCAGGGTGACCTAAAAAGAACCAATCACATGAAGTAGTAGTAATCATCAAAGCATTCCTTAACCGTCTTGGATAAGGTCTTCCAGAACATAGACTGGGATCTATATGGTACAAAACTAAATCTAATAATATTAGTTTTAATGATAAACTCATCATGATAACTGACAACCCTAATACACTTGAAACTATGCTACATCAACTTGATACCAACAGAGTGTGTAGAAGTAAGTTTAAGTATGAACCCATAAAACTAAACAGATGACACAAAAAAGCAATTAAAAGTGTACCTACAACAAAACTATAAAATACGGAGAAACATAACTTGGACAATCTTAATATCATCAGTTATTCAAATGTCCATAGAAGTAGATAAGAGCCAGAAATTCATGCGGTCGCAAAATAGGGAGCTTCCAATCAGTGCAAAGAGAATGTCATGTATGAGGCATGTAATTTTGATATCACCATCATCATCATCATCAGTCCACTGCTGGACTGCCTAGAATACTTTGTAGACACTGCCCAGAGACCTAACCATTAGCTCATAGCGATTCAGTTCAAAAACTATTCAGTACAAAATAAATAAATAATAATATAATAAATAAATGCTGGACATTTTACACAACATTAACTAGCCCCAAGCTAAGCAGAGCTTGTGTTATGGGTACTAGAAAACTGACATACTTAATACAATAACATTACACAGATAGATATTTTTTATTGTACATAGAAAAATACCCAGAACACCCTGAACAAATATCTGCAGATTGTACAATTATTTGTTCCGAGGCGGGAATCGAACCCGGTTATCGAATATAATGTAATATAATATAACCGAATATCGGTTCCGTGATGTTCGCAGCTATATTTAAAGGCACAGTAGCAGAAGGTTTAAAGACTACAGTGATTAAAGTTATTCAATGATAACGGATATCAACGACGAACCGATATTTTGTACTGAATATTTTTTGAACTGAATCGTTGTAAAAGCTCATGGTAAGGCCTCTGGTCTCGACTGAATTTATGGCTTTCTCGTAGTTCACAAATGCTTGACATAGCAGCTATTTATCTCTTCGGCCTTCTATATAATTTACTTTGGTTTAAGTAAAAATTCTTCTTCTTTATCAGCCGGTTCACATCCACTGCTGGATGATGCCTCCCCAATAGCATGCATAACGTGCAATGCGGGGATTTGCCATAATTACCACGCTTGGCAGGCAGATTTGTGATCGCAATATGGTGTTAAGTACTCAGGTGGATGCTGCTGCCCATCCCCTCGTATAATATAATATAGTAGCTTCTAAATGCAAACAATACTAAATCCATTGCCATTTATAACTGCCAAGTACCTACTTAAAGTTATAAAAGTTTTGTACTTATAATTCCCATGATTATCTGCTCACAATATCGTAATACCTAGTAGGTATATTACCTGCCAATGTGTGAAATGCCTAAATTAGCTAATCAATGGCTCGCATAGGCATAGGTATATGTAAAACATCACAGAGAACTGCAGTTTTATTCCCATACATTCAATCATATGGAATGGTATATTGTATTTATGGTATTATACACTGACACTTACCTTTTTTAGATAAATAAAATAAAAGCGAAAAAGCAGATTAAGGGATTATACCAGAGGATGGGCAGCAGCATCCACCTGAGTAGGTACTCAGCACAAATATTGCGATCACCAATCCGCCTACCAAGCATGGTGATTATATTACATTCTATGGAGGAGCCCTCGTCCAAAAGTGGGCGTCTAAATGACGCAAATGATGAAATTTAAAAAAAAAAAAAATATTTTTAAATGATTATTATGACGGCCTTATTATAATTAAAGAAAGTACCTAGAACACCATAACTGACGCCACCTGAACCACCTTAATGTATAGATCATCATAACCAGACGTACCTTCCCCATCGAATAAAATTGGGGGATTTTCCATAATCACCACACTTGGCAGGCGGATTGATGTTGAATATTCAGGTGGATGCTGCTGCCCATCCCCTCGTATAATCCCTAACTCTGCTTTTATGACATCCACGGGAGGAGATGGAGGGGTCTATTCTTAGGCCGGACACACTACGGCATCGTTATGTCGTAGATACTGCACTATAAATGGCAGTTTTCAGTATTGCAGTCGATTAGAAACTATCAGCTATACCAAGTATTCCATGTCATCTTTTCACAATAAGTATTTATAATTTTTTTTAAATAAGGCTATTTATATTTCATTTATTTATACATTAGAATCATCCGGCACCAGGAGAATAGTAAAGTACGTGGTGCATTGTCGTAATTTTTCTAAAATGATCTATGCATGATATCGTGGCATATACATATATCTATATATGCCACGATATCTAGTATTTATAAATATTATAAATATATAGGTATTATACCTACCGATAACATTGTTATTTGGTTACATATTAATTAATATATAACATAAATTACGCACTGAAATAATTGTTTTTGGCTTATATCTTTCACTATTTGAGCCGATTTTTGGCCTTGATAAAAATAATAATGAGTTTAAATTGCCCTTTATGAGGTTTTTCATTGCTCGTACTTTATACTTATAGGCCCACGGCGTCTGGTCTGCTTTACAGTATTGTTTTAGTGTACAAAAGACAATTATAACACAAAGTATGCGAATACCTGCTGAGGCTGATCTCATTAGATTACCACTAAGGTGTAGATTAGCTATACAACAGCTGTACCATTTAAGTGACCGCTCCAACCGAGGTCCACAAATTACTTTCATTATAATAAATAGGCCATGACCCGTATTAATCAATGGAATATAACTCTAAAAGCAATCTTGAGTGAAATAAAAATTAAAATTGGAATAGGTCTAGGGCCTGTGTTCTAGAACTAAGCTCAAACTATAGCGAGACTCAAGCATAGATTTTTTAACAGTCAGTTAAGACTTGCACCATTTCCATTCATGGTACGCCACTTCCATATAACAGCATTTTTTGACGCATAGTAAGTGAATCAGTTATTCTCTAAAGGCTGTGTCTTGTGTTTAAGGTTACGTAGATAGGTACCTATTCAAATAGAAAAATCCTTTGTGGAACGGTCTCACACCTCACTGAAGTTATTTGGTCATTCCCCACCACTGATATTTTTATGCTCGTAATGTAGTAGGTATACCTATAAAATGATATAAATATGTTGCTTATAACACTAATGGTGGCACTTCACTTGGTGTATATTCGCAAAGGTTTGCGTTATTTTGCCAAGGAAAGCAACATTATGTATAGATAGCTGGTATATCGTGTAATTTTGGTGGCATATTAACCTTTTAGAGCCAATTTCACCATACTCTGTTAATTAGTAAGTCTTGTTAAAGCTAATCATCGGTCAAGGTGACAGATAATCTTTGAAAACACCTTGTCAAAAAGCATTGGTTAGACTAAACAGTTGTTTAACCACCTGTTATTTGTTGGTGAAATCAATACAATACAATATAATACAATAACTAAGCTCAAACTATAGCGAGACTCAAGCATAGATTTTTTAACAGTCAGTTAAGACTTGCACCATTTCCATTCATGGTACGCCACTTCCATATAACAGCATTTTTTGACGCATAGTAAGTGAATCAGTTATTCTCTAAAGGCTGTGTCTTGTGTTTAAGGTTAAGTAGATAGGTACCTATTCAAATAGAAAAATCCTTTGTGGGACGGTCTCACACCTCACTGAAGTTATTTGGTCTTTCCCCACCACTGATATTTTTATGCTCGTAATGTAGTAGGTATACCTATAAAATGATATAAATATGTTGCTTATAACACTGATGGTGGCACTTCACTTGGTGTATATTCGCAAAGGTTTGCGTTATTTTGCCAAGGAAAGCAACATTATGTATAGATAGCTGGTATATCGTGTAATTTTGGTGGCATATTAACCTTTTAGAGCCAATTTCACCATACTCTGTTAATTAGTAAGTCTTGTTAAAGCTAATCATCGGTCAAGGTGACAGATAATCTTTGAAAACACCTTGTCAAAAAGCATTGGTTAGACTAAACAGTTGTTTAACCACCTGTTATTTGTTGGTGAAATCAAACCTTAGTTTATGACAAACGCACAAGTGTAGTGAAATGAAATATAAATGTGCGAAATTTTCAACGGGTTGGAAATTGTCGACCAAAATAGTAAAACTGCCACCGCTTCACTTTAACATGACTTGTCCGAGATTTCGACTTAAAAGAGAGTAACGTTGCAAATTAGTCTAAAAATACTTGAAACTGGCAATGTACAAGCCGTGTGACGCCAAACACAAAAAATGCCAATTTGTAGCGTGCTCGCGTGCAATCACACAACTCGCGTTGATTTGCGGCAAAAAGCACGCTTATTTGAACATGCTCAATTCAATTCGCGGTATTCTTAATCTCTAAGAGGAGGCTACTGGTAACTTACGCGCTTACGCCTGCACGCGAACGAAGTTTGCTTCTAATTTGGCTATTATTTCTTAAAACTCCATGAAACTTTGTACACATGATCAAGACACTGATATATAGACCCGTGGTACGCTATTTTCTTATAAAATATCATATAGTTACTAAATAATAAATTAAAAAAAATAAAAATAACTGATGCACCTTGGGTGAGATATATAATATTGTTATTGTACTGATCATAAGTACAAAATTGTATGGAGTTTAGTGAAATAATAGCCAAAATAGAAGCAAACTTGGTTTGCGTACATACCTAAGGGCGTAAATGCCCTACCGGTAACCTAATCTTAAGTTCGCATACAAAAATCACGGGCAATCGCTAATAGGATTGTTTATCAAAGCCAGTGGTGGGCAAACTTTATTAATTGGGGGCCAGAGAGAAATTTCAGAGGAGGGCCAGAATTTAGGAAAAATGCATTTTGTGTTGTATTTTTATCCGACTTCAAAAAAAGGAGGAGGTTCTCAATACAGTTGTATTTTCTTTTTGCTACCTCTTGACTTCTTTATAAACCGATTTGGAAAATTATTTTTTTATTTGATTGGACATTACTTCCAGATTGGTCCCATTTTTACAAAAATCCAGTTTTGATGATGATAGTCTAGCTGTCTATTATTCTACTAAGTACCTAGAATCTACTTTATACTTCTGGACCGTTAAAATATAATTATCGCGGGCCATATACGGCCATTCATGTTGAAAGACGGTCGGCGGGCCGGATTAAATGCTTTCGCGGGCCGGAGCTGGCCCGCGGGCCGTACTTTGCCCATCACTGATCAAAGCTAATAGGTATATTCTGAAACATAACAAATACCTAGCTAACGTGAATCTTCTATTTAAGTTACATCAACGTTTTTGCTTGTAGTATTCAATCAATTTGTCATTATGCGCGGCTTCAATCACAGTAAATAGTAAATAGACACGACATAGGGTAGCAAAAACTAAATGTGAGGTCGCATCGCGAATGTGAACCACTTAATAACATTGCTAGCTAAAAACTTGAATAAATAAACTTGCAATGCGTGCATCTTGCAGTTGCTTGCTACTGGTTTTAGAGCATTAACCTAGTTTGTTTCAGTGGCTGAAATTGAATGAAAAATGAAATGAAATGACCACTGTAACATCATCATCAGCCGATAGAAGTTCACTGCTGGACATATAGGACTCCCCCGTGGAAACCCACGACGAACTGTCTGATAGTGAATTTACGCGGACGTATGGTGTCGTGTGGCCGTGGTGTGTCCGGCCTAAGAATAAGGCTGCGTTTCCACTAGAGATGAACGAGGATGCGTTGCAAGGGATGTGTTTGTTAAGAACCAATAGAATCACTTCATTTACCTAGCCTCGCTCAGCGCAGCTCTGGTGGCAACGGCTTAACGAGTGAGGATTTTACACGTACTCAAAACAAGTGATGAAGCATGAGCGGATGTGTGCGAGGGATATGTGCGAGGGATATGTGCGAGGAATGTGTACGAGGAATGTGTTGCGAGGGATATGTGCGAGGAATGTGTACGAGGAATGTGTTGCGATGGATGAGTGCGAGAGATGTGCGCGAGGGATGTGTGCAAAGGATGGATGTGATCGAGAAACTACTAGCAGTCAGTGTGAAAAGAGCCCGCTACACATCCTCACACCGCTCATCTACCTCGAACATCTCTGGTGAAAACACTCACATCTTTCCACAGCCTCGATACGCATCCTCGCACCAGTCATCCAGCTCGTACATCTCTGGAGGAAACACGCACATCGGTCCACAGCCTCGCTACGCATCCTCACACCGCTTATCTACCTCGCACATCTTCGGTGGAAACGCAGCCTTATCCCCTCCGTCTCCTCCCGTGTATGTCATAAAAGCCTACTAAGGGATTACACCAGGGGATGGGCAGCAGCATCCACTTGAGTACTCAACACCAATACTGCGATCACCAATCCACCTGCTGAGCTTGGTGATCATGGCAATTCTTTCCAATGCAAACTTTAAGGGAGGCCACATCCAGCAATGGATGTCTAACGGTTGATGATGGTGTAGTGTTACACGAAATTTTGTATGGAAAATGAGGTTCACAGAGTGTTCGCTAGGGGCGCTCATCGGTGTTTCCATACTAAATCTGTGTTACACTACCTACACCATACGTCCGTGTCAGTTGTCTGCAATAAACTTAAACTCAGCCTCCTGTTCATCGAGTTTGAGGCCGTCCTACACTGTGCTTAAGGTACACACGTACACCTCGTTGAACTTTTTCGCTGAATTTTGCTTCAACTCTCTCTCATTTTTTTCTGGTTCATTGTTTAACAAATATAGAATACTGCGAACCTTGATAACCTTATCCACTTATATGTATAAATACAACATTTTATAAAGATAGACTTACAAAGTTTACAAGTTCTAGATTTTTTGAGACAGTTGAAGTTATGACATATATATAATTATATAATATATATTAATAGTTATTAAGTTAGTTTTGACATCCAAAAAGTTTGATGACTTTAATTAAACTATGTTACTTAAATTCGTACTCACGTTAAACACATGACCGTATCCACGACACAGTCACACCCCAATTTTTTTCCCCTGAGAGGTGTCGCAAAGGAGAGCGTTTTTTTTATATTACTTGGCAAGCCATTAAGCATACGGCCCACCTAATGGAAAGCAGTTACCGTAGCCTATGGACGCCTGCATCGCCAGAGGCATCACACGCGCGCAACCTACCCTGAGACATAAAGATGAAAAGTCTCATGTGCCTGAAATTTCACCAGCACCCGTAGGTGATGGAGAAAATTTAATTAAATTCAAGGGGTGCTTCATGTTTTCAAATAGTTTATTTGTTTTTATAACAATTGGATGAAGTTTTTGGCTGAATTGCATTTATTTTGTTTTATGGTTTTCCCTTAGTAAGTTTTATCCGATCCTATAAATAACAATTTACGACGACCTGACTTGTAGTTCTTAAACTAATGAGATACTGAATTTATTCGTTCGACAAAGTGTACATGGGCACTACCTAATTAAAAAATACAAGTATGTAAAATGATTCCCAACCTCGATAGTTCTATTCGACATGTAATCAAATTATAAACCCTACGTACCTTCATTCCGTCGTCTACTGCCGCGCCTCCTAGTGGAAATGAAGATAAAACTTTTTACCTTCCACGATTGCAAATAATGCTTTTGGAGAAGTTGTAACAGACAAATACATTAACAAACATACAGTCTTACTATTACTCAGGGACCTAGGTATATAAGTAGGGTCTTCATTTGAAAAAATAATAGCACAAGTTTTCACATTTTGTTAGAAGGTTATAATTATAATTGGTTATAATTGGTTTGTCTCATATTTACAAAACCGGAAACAATACGTAGAAATAGAACATTACAACTATTACACAGGTCATATTAATAAAATAAAATCAGAAACCATTTTAGCTAAAAAGTCAATACCTCAGGGTAGCGTACTAGGGTGTGTTCTATTTCTAATCTATATAAATGATCTGCCCAAAATAGTAGACGACCATTGCACTCTTTTTGCAGACGACATATCATTAGTAATACCTAGTAAAACTGGCTCAAATCTCCATGAACATCTTGATATGTCTCTTCAAAGAATAGTGGACTGGCTCGAAGAACATAATCTCCAACTTAACTTCGAAAAAACAAAGCTCATACAATTCCATCCCTACCAAAAAATACCACTTATGATTAATTACTCTTTTCAAAATACCCAAATAGAATCCATAAACACCTACCCTCTTCTAGGAATAAACATAGATACAAACTTAAATTGGAAAACTCATGTCAGTAAAATAGTTACAAAACTTTCTAGATTCACCTATGCCCTTTACGAATTAAAAAAATCAACAGATACAAAAACAGCAACCTGTGCTTATTTTGCCTATGCCCATGCCTGGCTTCAATATGGTATAATTTTATGGGGGAATAGTACAGACGCACTGAAACTTTTTAGTCTCCAAAAAAGATGCCTTAGAATTATACACAACCTGAATTCAATGGAAAGTTGCAAACCCTATTTTATTAACGAAAACATCCTAACACTAATTGGTATATATATTCTAGAAATAAGTATATTTGTCAGAAAAAACATGGATTTTTTCCAAGAATATTCTCGCCCTCAAAATCTTCGCCCCCATAGAAAATTAGCCCTCCCCTTTTCTAAGCTTCAGATTTTTCATTCCGGAACACATGCTATGTCGATAAAAATTTATAATACTATTCCCCATGACATAAAGAATGAATCAAGCTTTTTAAAATTCAAAAATGTTTTAAAAGCATACCTAATAAAAAAAAGTTTTTATAACTTGGAGGATTTTTTTGAAAAATAACTTCTTACGGCACCTATTTATGTTATCTTAATTTAAGACTGTAGTACTTTTATTTTTATATATAAAATTGTAGCACATAATTGTTACCACCTGGAATTCATGTTCCATATTGCAGTGCCCAACCCGGGCTCATGTTGAAGCTGTAACTTAACCATAAGATCTTAATTTGTACAACATGAACGCAATAAAACAGTTTGATTTGATTTGATTTGATTTTAGGTATGTGGATAGAGGAATCTCAATACCATTTGTCGCGGCATTCTTTGGAGGAGACCTAGATTTAGCAGTGTACTTCTACAGGCTAATGATGATATTTGAAATTTGTCCATAGTTGATTCTAAGTAGGCTTTGTTTTTATTTGCTTAGAACAGCTTGTACTCTTGCCATATTTTGTAGGCTAAGAACCAATTTCACCATACTATGTTAGTTAGTAAATATCTTGTTAAACCTAACCACTGGTCAAGGTGACAGATAATCTTTGAAAACAGCTGTCAATAAGCATGGGTTAGACTAAACAGTTGTTTAACCACCTGCTATTTGTTGGTGAAATCAAACCTTGGTAAACGTTCGATATTTAACGCTGGCATTTGACACCGGTGCTAAAGGAAGATTATTCAAAGTTACCTTGTGGCATTAAAATTTGCCAACATACTGGCAAAATGTTTGAAAACACGTATAATATATTATTTGGAGCCTAGATACCTTCCACGCAAATATGACATTAACAGCAATATTTGCTTCCTATAGCGAGTAATAAAATTATGACTAATTGTACAAGCAAAATTGCGAGTGAACCGAGAGCCCGTAGTCTATGTTTTTTCAAGCAATTGATACGGACGTATCGTGTAGTGTAACACGGATTTTTGTATGGAGACGCTGATGAGCGCCCCAAGCGTACACTTTGTTAACTTCATTTTCCATACAAAAATCTGTGTTACACTACATTACACGATAGGTCTCTGTAAATTGCTTGGTAAAACTAAGACTTCATCCTTTGTTATTGTGTGATCCTAAAAATGTTAAATTCGAAAGTTTTGATGTTTGTTTATAACTCAATCATGCCATAGCGAGTAAACGATGAAAATTGGTGCGTAGATAGGTAATGATCTAGATTAAGACATAAGCTTCTATTTGTCCTGGTAACACATGGGAAGCCACGTCCAAATACGAACGAGTTTTGCACGTCACAAAGCTGGAATACAGTTGTCTTCGAGCATGAAGGTTGACCACATGCAGACATGCATGCATGCAGAGTTCTCCTGAAAATTGTATTAGTGTAATATATATAGTGTAGAGCAACGGTTGTTTCAGTTGGCCTTCCGATCTGTATTCTACTCACATTTGGTGAATCTTATGACACAGTCTTGGAAGGACCTGCACAGTTTTTTATTAACAAGCATAGCGCGTGCTGGTACTTATAAGAACTTGCTAATGCTTTTTACTTTTGACTACTTTCCTAAGGTTTTTAAGTTCTCATTTTCTATGTTTCAGTTTCTCTCTGCTCGAGGCACCACGCAGGCGCTTCCCACGTAGTAAGACGGATGATCAAATTGTGGTTGTTGCCTGATTATTCTAGGCTTGGTCGCGTTGGAACGGGTGTAATTATAGTTTTTTAAGGCGATTCAAAAGGATCCTTATCATTTCAATGAATACAAGTCTTGAATTGATTTGATTTAAATCCATGATTTGATTTGATTTAAATCCTTTTGTGCACTTTAGAACGTTTCCTAAAAGGTGAATTTGTCGACAAAATTGTACCACAGGAAATCGACGAAACTTATAAATTGAAGCATGAATCACTAATACCAATAGGTATTTAATTATATTAAGGTTCCGTACGTAAAAAACATTCTCTATTGGTTTTAATTAAGAACTAGTTAGCAAGTAACTTGAAAATAGGTTTTATAAAGTATAATAATTTCTTTATTCATAGTTTTTGGAAAAATTATTTTAACCTGCGTATCTTGCTCAAGTACCAGTTTTACAAAACCTACTTAAATCAAAACAAGACTAATTATAAGTGTAATCGCATTATTTATGTTAATTTTTACTGCTTACACGTGTTCTGATCGATGCATCGTAAACTGATGTCTGACTATTGCGAAAGTTTTCCGTCTTCAGGCTTGATAGTAAATACGATTATTATGTATTAATTTATCTCGCAGACGCGTTTCTTCATACATTTACTATTGAAAATATTTTTAATTGTGATTCAGTCAGTTGTGTCCATGGATATACACACTATCCATGGGCACAACTAATAATACATGTTTTCTAAGTGTACATCCATAGTACGTCTTATTAGGAATACAAATTCCTTAATTTTGAGCCGCTGAGCCTGCGCCGAGATATTGGCTCGCTCTGTGTATTCTATCGACTCTATAATGGGGAGTGCTCTGAGGAACTATTTGATCTTATTCCCGCTTCCAGGTTCTATATCATCGCACCTCTCCACACCAGTTGGGAGCTCATCCACACATCACACACATCTTTTCTCCCACATACGTGCAAATTGTGGAATGAGATTCCCTTCTATAGTTTTTCCGCTAAACTACAACATGAACAGCTAAAAAAAAATCTGAAAAGGGTCCTTCAAGGCAGGCAACGCATTGGCAATGCCTCGGGTGTTACAGATGTCAATAGGCGACGGTAACCGCTTACCATCAGGCGGGCCGTAAGCCAGTTTGTCGAGCCATTACATAAAAAAAACTTAATTACAAACGATTAAATTTATAAAAATTCTTAGCAACAAGTAAGCGAGAAATGTAACCTACACTATCCCTTTAGGCCATATTCAAATTAAGATTTCAGTTCGAAATCTCAATATTATTTCGTTAGTAATGTTGAAAGATTTTGAAAATTCTTTAACCATTACTTAGATCCTAGAATTTTTTTTAAAACTTAAGAAATCTTAACTTTTTTTTATTTCAGTAAATGACGGAACTGGCATAATATGACCCACGGCCACCTGATATTAAGTGGTACAGCTTTTAACAAATGCAATATCTCTTAGGTCACGTCCAGCTAGGACGCGTCCTACTTTACATTGCACTGTGCCCGTCATCCTGTAACTTTGTTTTTTGTACTTTTAACTTTTGTTAGTAGTAGAACTTCTTGTGAAAGAGTTCGTCCGGGGAAGTACCTACCTATTTCTGCCGCCAAGCAGTAGTGTTCGCATTGCTGTGTTTCGGTTTGAAGGGTACGGGTGCCGGTGAAATTACAGGCACATGAGACTTTTCATCTTTATGTCTCAGGGTCGGCAGCGCGCGTGTGATGCCTCTGGTGTTACAGGCGTTCATAGGCTACGGTAACTGCTTTCCATCTGGTGGGCCGTAAGCGTGTCTGCTTGCCAAGTAGCATAAAAAAAAAAAAAAAAAAACTTCCACTCTTGGCAGGCAGATTAGTGATTCCAGTATTCGTGTTAAGTACTCAAGTGGATGCTACTAGCCATCCCCTGGTATAATCCTTAAGGCTTTTACAACATCCACAGGAGGAGATGTAGGGGTCTTTTCTTAGGATGGACACACGACTAAACGGTACCTAGATATGATTTTCGCTTCTAAGGAGATTTTGGGAATTTTAGTGTCAAAATCCTCTTCAGCCAGAACATGCAGCTTTAAAGGGTATTATGAGATTAAAAGACCCAAAAAAGAGGAAATATATAGGGGATTTTGGAACTAACCCACTAACTGTACCTCTTCCTGATTTCTAATTATACTTTTACTTCCGGCCAAATCGAAACATCAAGGATTTGGATCACATAATCACCACAACTAAAATAACCTATTTCTAGCGCAAGTAAAGTTTAATGAAAAGATTTGGGCATACCTTTGCCCAGCAGTGGGACGAGATAAGTTGAAAAAAAAACCGTAATGTTGAGATCTCTTTTCCAACAACAAAAATCATTGTGAATAATGCGATGGAAAAGCTATTTTCAATTTTCGATTACCATTAAACTTTGTCTTGAGCACGACCGTAAATCTCCGCCGAAATAATGAGATAAACAACAGTACCGTCATCTTAACAAGTAATTTTTGACATAAAATAAAGTATGCTTTGAATGTTCCATTTCATTTATTTAAGAACCATGAATTTGGCAATAAACATAAAGTTTGTGTTTTCTAAATAAACTTTTTATTATTATTATAAGAAACACGGTTACTATGGTGAGTCCGGCCTATGGATAGACCCCTCCGTCTCCTCCGTGGATGTTGTAAAAGCCGACTAAGGGATTATACCAGAGGATAGGTAGCAGCATCCACCTAGTATATTTGACACCAACACTGCTATAACCAATCCACCTGCCAAACGTGGTGGTTATAGTAAATCCCTTATTGCATTATGGGAGAAGCCTCGTCCAACAGTGGACGTCTTACGGCTGATGAAGATTATAAATATTGATATTGTTTTGTAATAATGTATAAAATATTGGATATTATGGATCGATTGGTTAAATAAATTAAAATGTATTTCCTGTTTGACATGTCTTTATCATTGTCGTTTTGACATTCATTTATTTATCTTTTGGCCAATTCTAGGCACTTAGAATTGGCCAAAAGATAAATAAATGAATTGAATTGAATTGGATTGAATTGAAATCACGGGATATTGGCTTGCGCAAAGTGTACCTGTCAATAGTGACTTGTTAAGATGCCGGCACTTTTGCTCGATGGATTATCGTCGCAAAAACGCCTACAACACATTTTGACATAAAAGGCAAATAACTCCGTCTGTGCCAATAATCGTAAATACCATCCTTATTAGGATCGGGATGAACTCGAGACCTCTTGCAAGATTCCACAAAAAACACCCGATTATTGGCTCATTTCAAATTCTGAGATTGCGGCAATGTATCAATCTTTATGAAGGTCGATACAAAAATTTGCTCTTTGACTTGAATAATAAGATTCATAATTCATTTACAGTCGCGTATTTTCAGTGTCAACTTTCAAGGCATTTATTTGGTTCTACATTATTGTAAACTTAAATACTTACTTATGTTCACCAAACTCGCAATACAAGTATGCTCTATGCCTTATATAGGTTGGCTAAGATCAAGTTGAGAATTAGCAACTGATATTGATCATGGTATATATTCGCAGACCATGGTGTGTCCGGCATAAGAATAGACACCTCCATCTCCTCTCGTGGATGTCGTATAAAAGCTAGCTATAAGGGATTACATCCAGGGATAAGCAGCAGCATCTTCCTGAGAACTCAACACAAATAAGCGTGGTGATTATGGCTATTATTTCATTGTATTTCATGGGGGAAGCTTCGTCTCGCAGTGGATGTCTAAAGGCTGCTCATTATGATGATCGACTAGAGGAGGACTGCCTGTGATTTCATCTGCGTGCAGGTATTTCCATACAAATTTCAACCACCTGATGCGCCTCTTTCTTGGTTTACATTTTAGTAGTTAATTTTAAAGTAAGTGCTTAAAGTGTTTCATCTTTTAATCTAAAATGGTCATCGGTGATGGTCAATAGTAGATTGTTATACAAGGAGCTAAAATTACCTATTATATACCAGAGGCCCAATTCACTAACTAAAAAATAGTTAAAATAGAGTTCGGATCATGTTTCGATCTTGTGTCGATGTATTTAATGTCAGAAATGGTATTCTCCTGACATAAAATACAACACTGTAATGTGATTATATCGAAATGTGACCGAAACTTGAACGATTCAAAGTTTTTTCGTTAATTTTAGCATAAGTAGATGGAGTCTCTCTTTACTCTTTGCAATTATATATATAACTATCCTACTCTAATGGTGGTCACCATGAATTGAAAGTTGATTTGTTGATTTTTAATTTGCAATTAGAGAAAGATTGTAAAGATTTTGCGCCAATGTCTTTTTTTATTTCTTCTGTAGCCGCAGCGCATTGCATGCATTCTACCAAAGAGATCGCCGATTTTAATTCCATTTTCAAAAATAAAATGTTGTTCTTTTTTTATGAAACAGTAATAAGTCGAGTCTTTATTCATGATTATTCTACTTATGACTAAGGATTTTTTCGTTTTTGTAGGCTCATTGTCATTTGACAGACAAAAATGAAAAAAAAAAAACTTTTTCCCCTAGAGGAAGAAATGCTATTTTTTTCTTCGCTCTGGTACGCCACAATGACGTTATTTTTGAGCAAGAGGAGTGAAAACAATCTAACATAACGCCCCATCATAAGTTGACTGTCTCACTTCATTTTTTTTTACCCCTCTCCCAAAGTATCTCAACAATTCCCTGACCGATGTAGCTCATAATATAATAATAATAATAAATTTATTTCAGGCTTAAATGGGAAATCTACAATAAATTATACCATAGCTTGCTTACAAATTCAACCAATATTATCTACTCACTATCTACCATACATGCATACAACTGCCAATTCACCTAAGTTGACTCGCTTCGCTTGTTCAATTAAAACATTATTCAGCAGTCGGTTAAAAGATTAGGCAGATTGAATTATATCAAAACATATTAATAATATTCAACTGAACAATCGATTGATATTCAAATCTGTGGTCTTTTTATAGATATAATTATGAAAATATTTATAGAAGAATTTAAAGTATGGCGATTAGCATAAGATTATTCATCAAAACCGTGGTAATCTCAGCCTAAGAATGGAACTCCTTCAACTTCTGTAATGGATGTCGAATAAGGCGACCAAAGAATTACGTCAGGGGATGGGCAGCAGCATCCACCTTTGTACTTTACACTAAACTGCGATGACCAATCCGCCTGCCAAGCCTGGTGATTATGGCAAATCCCCCCTGTATAATATATATACAAATATTACTCGTTTAATAGTATAAGATAGATAAGATATTATTTATTTTGTTGATTGTCATTACCTACATCACCCTGTCTCTATCATCTCAAATCAGCCAGTAGATGTATATGATTAACTATGAACTTTGATTTTATAGAGTTTTTAAATATTATTCAACTTGAGTTACAGATATTATACATAATTTTGCCATTTCATATGACGTGCCGTTCTCATCAAAGCTAATTTAAGTTAATCTATGGTGCCTAGTTTTACTTTTATTAGATTATTCTAAATCTTTAGATTAGACACGACTTAATTTGTATCATAATTAAGTAGTTAAAATAAAGGAAAAATTGACACAGTCTCTGCAAAAAAGTTTTAAAAGTTCTTTATTAATAATACAATGGGCCTTTAACCATCTTCATCAGCTAAAATAGACTTTCACTGTTAGACGAGGTCTCCCTATAGAATGCAATGGAGGATTTTCCGTAATCACCACGCTTGGCAAGCGGATTGGTGATAGCAGTAATTTGGTGTTAAGTATTTAGATGGATGTTGCTGCCCATCACCTGGAGTAATCCTCTAGCCGCCTTTTAAGATATTCGCGGGAGGAGTTGGAGGAGTCCTATTCTTTGACAGAGACTATTACGGCCTTTGACCATATAAAAAATAAAGCTCAGTACCTACTTAATACAAAAAATAAACTCATAAAATAAAACTAACATACCTATATTGTTCTTTTATAAATTATATATACTTAATTTATTATTTTTGTGGAATGAAACACCATAAATTGGTTAAACGACCAATAAACATCTAACCGGACATTAGTTCAATTTGCACCATGATATCTTGGCATTAAGCTATCAGATGACTTCATCTTTATGATCATTCGATCAAATTCTTGATCTTTAATCAATTCATCCAAGATCTAACTAGTCTACAATTTTTGGTTGAAATTATGATTACTTAGGACAAAACTTACAGCTTATCCTTGCAGAAGGTATTTTTAACATCAATATAACAGTTATTAATTTTAATAACTCAGTGACTAGTAGACTGACTATCTACGGTTAGAATAGAATAGATTTATTTTATTTGCAATAAAATTCAGAAAAATTAACAAAAAAAAAGTTAGTTTAGTCCTAGAGACCTGAAATTCGGAGATTACATTTCTTCTGTGTGTCCCCACAAGAATTCTCGAATTTCCGAAATTTCCGTAACTCACCCCCAAAGGCCGCGGCCTTGGTGTGTCCGGCCTAAGAATAAACACCTCTGTCTCTTCTAATGTATGTAGTAAAAGCCATACTGAAGGAATACTCCAGGGGATGGGCAACAGCATCCACCTGAGTACTTAACACGAATACTCACCATGGCGATCACCAACCCACCTTCCAAGAGTGGTGATTATGGCAAATTATATACAACGGGGGAGGCAGCAGTGGATGTCTACAAACTGGTGATGACTCCCTTTAGGGGAGCATCATAACAGGGGGGTGGTGAAACTTGTATGGAAAAAAAACTCCACGTGGATGAAGTCAGGGGCGTTCCACTAGTTCTTAATATAGTAGTAATCTGCCATAAAAAATACTGGACAGACACAAAACAATGTCAAAATAATGTAAGTGGTAGTAAATCATTGAAACTGGTTTTGGTATCTTGCTACTCTTCCTTAATTTTTGAGATTACGTGAACTTGAGTTTATATCTACCTCTCGATCTACAAACGACGTTTAAAAGGTCACAGGAAGTCGACGGATGGAGACGTTGCAAGACCGAACATCGTGGAAATATATAGAGAGGCCTTTGTCCTACATTAGATGTCTTCTACAGGCCAATAATGATAACGAGCTTTTACGTGTTGCGTGGTATTTAAAATAACAACAGTTGCACAATGAGGGCCGAGATAAGAAAACAGATTTTTACTTATCAGGCGATAATTAATTGATTCAAGCGTGACTTTGCGGAAATCCATTCTACAATATCGAATAGACGAACAAATTTATAGTAACAATTCCGCTCTCCCCAACGACAACTCAGGAAGAATTCGACACGTGTTTCATAACTCAATAAAGCATCCTCAGCAAAAAAAAATACTCACTGCGCGTTAGAATAACAATAAAACAACCACCATCCTTCGGGGAGGACAGGAGAGGAGACGAGAGATGATGTGCTGCAAAGCTGGCAGGTTATTTCCACCAAAGCGGAGAGGAGATGTGAGCTATGTGTAGCAGATATTCAAAGCCAGTCAGTCTAATAACGCTTTCAGGTGTGCGTGGCGCGGGAAGAAGGCAGCGAGGTGCCACCCAGCCGCCCGACTAGACATATCTCCGCTCTGCCACGCCGCTTGCTCGCTCGCCGCACAAAATTCTATAGATAAAATTAGGCATCTCCTCTCCTCTCCGCTTGATCCATTTCTACCAAAGCTAAGAGAAGAGATGTGGAAATAACGAAATTGGATTGGTTTATTCAAACAAATCTCCTCTCGTCTCTTCTCTTTTCCGCATCGGTGGAACCGGCCCCAATTTTTTTTTTTTTTGACAATTTGACGGATACCATCGTATCTTCCGATGCTCTACCGGTTGTTGCTTGGCACGTGAGAGGTTATCAAGGGAATAATAATAATAATGTGGGATGTGGATTCAATGATTATCGTTCCGATAGTTGTTTCAGTGAATGGACTGATAGCGAAAAGCCTTGACCAGTACCTTAAGAGGCTCTCACTCAATGGTTGGATCAATGGTCAGATTCAGAAAGCTGTACTCCTGGACTCTGCACGCATAATCAGGAAGTTCCTCTCTCTGCAGCCCTAGCCTCTGGCCGCTTGGGCCTTGCTCCGCGGCCGGAGGTTTCCCGTTTTGATATATATTTTTTACTATAATGTTTTATGTACTATATAATGTTTTTGTAGATAGTATTTCTTTATAGTGAAAAATGATTTTTTTAACGAGTTTTATAATAAATTAGTGGCATAATAATAATATTTTTGATTGTATTAAATAATGGTACAACCGCATGTCAAATAATATATTTCGATTAGATTATCTTAAGTCCAACATATTTCGCCATGAATTAACATGCAATTTTAATTATAAGTAAGTTATTAACTTGTCTTCAACAATTTAAACCCTTGTATTTTAATATTTTTTTCGGGCAGGCAGCCAATAATCTATAAATACAACGTGTTCGAGTGGCATACGTTATTAAATGTAGATACTAGTATAAGCGGGATGAATCATGAGGCGACGGTGCACTATAAAACAAAAGCTCAGTCGCCTATCAAATGCTAAGGTCGCGATGTTGGACCGCATAACATCACGAAGATAGAGGTGAAGATCACACTACTGTATCAATCATTCGTGTTAAATTTCACAGAGATTGAAAAATAGCATAACCAGAGCTTATCACTCCAACAGCTGGGACTCAGAGCCTGCTCTCGACGAGAATCTAGCCAATATGCGGTTGTTGACACATGCCTGCGATAGTATTGTTCCAAAGCATGCAGGTATTCTCAAGATGTTTTTCTTCACTATTTTGAGCACTTGTTCATGTCAAAAACATCTTCACTACATACTTCATCTATACTTCATCTTCTCAGCACCAAGTGGCGCTTGGTACATTTTTCGAGCGTAAAAAATTAATTGTTACACGCCTGGAATTTGAATCCACGGCCGTCGGATGAAAAGACTATGTATGAATTCCCATGTGATCTCAAAGAATAAATATAAGAATTACAAGGATAAGCCCATGAATTTCATACCTTTTAAATTAGTGGTTAAATTAGGCGAGCAGTCGGTTGAAACAAGAACAGCTTTCCGTATTATCATCTAAACGATCATCGTGAAGTGTGCTGTATATAATTATTTGTCATCATGGAATAACAATATCATCAAAATAATTATCACCAGCCTATAGAAGTCCACTGCTGGACATAGACCTCCCCCTTAGAATACCACGATGAATGGTCTTGAGCTGCCTCCATCCACTGACTTCCTGCGACGTTTATAATGTCTTTAGTCCATCGAGTGGAGGGCCTTTCTCTATCGCATCGTCCAGTTTGTGGTCGCCACCCGAGAACCTTTATTCCCCAACGGTTTTCAGTTCTTCGAGCTTTATGACCTGCCAATTGCCATTTCAACTTGCTAATTCTGAGAGCTATGTTGGTGACCTTGGTTCTTCTATAAAATGGTTACGGAACGGTTACGGAATAACAATATAATAGTCTTGAATCTGGAAGCTTTTAATGTCGTAAGTTGCACCTCTGTCTCGCAAAGCATAAATCACATTCTATGCTCTATTCAACTGTATTGTTCCTTTGTTTGCAATTCTCTGTTTATCAAGGAACCATAGCTACCATGACTACTACAGGTACTTTACCTACTAATGATAATTTAATTGTTCACATTTACATGGACATTATAATAATGTACAAAACTTCAATGAAAATAAAATCAGATCCGAGAGAGATGTTTTGAATAATAATGGAGTCTTGTAAATTCTTGCGTGAGTGTCATTCTTCTTGTGAGTGGAAGCGAAACTAGTTTTTGCTTTAATATAACGGGCGATGCTCTACTTTTGTTATCTGTGCGATTGCTGAAATATTATATTACAAAATAAGTGTTTTGTTTTTACAAACTAGGTACGGAATAAAAACATTAATATTAAATAACAGAACATTGATGTCTATCAGTAAACAACATTTTTATTGAGCTTTTAATAAATTTTATGCATAGATTTCAAGCACCTGTAATTTGGAAATTTTGTAATTGTATATACACTATACAATTACAAAATATCTTATATTTTATTGTATGTGCACTTAGTGCACGATTCCGACTCGCACTTGGCTAATTATTTAAAAACGGTACAATCAGCCAAATATTTAAGTTTGGCTAATCCACTCTAATTTCTAATAGGAATGTTTTCGACAAGAAAATCTCAATCAATTAGGTAGATTTCATGATCCATAAAATATCGAAAATGTTTCCCATACGTCCCCACATATCCCAGATGGTTCACTTTTAAAACCAAATCAACAGCCTCTAGCAGTCTACAGTTGGATATAGGCCTATATAATGCTAAAGCCACCTCCATCCAACGACTTCCTGTGAAATTACCTTTAAAATGTCATCGGCCCATCAAAAGGTTGCTGAGTTCGTTGAGGGGCTACCGTCCTACCACTGCGTCCGGTTTGTAATAGCAAGTTGTCAAACCTTTATCTCCCTATCGTCGGTTTTACGAGCTACTCATAGCCACTTCCATTTGTTAATTCGAGAGCTATATCGGTGATCTTGATTCTTCTACGGATCTTCACGTTACGGATTCTATTACGTAGTGGAACTCTGAGCATACCTTCTTTCATTCAAACATACGTAGGTATGTTATAAATTTGTATACAACCGGAGATTAAGTAATAGTTACTAAGTAACTAATAGTGACAGTGCCACTGACACGAGATTATTTTGTTATTGAATCATTTTTAAAATAAGAGAATTGGGACAGTCAATTTATAGAAAATTTGTACTTATGTAGAAAACTTTTTTTTAACTTTACTTCAGCAAAACACTTTCTGCAAAAAAGGTAGCTTTCCTTGAAGTCCTACTATCTTTCCACATTCTGTATCTTAGGCAAATTTAAATCTTTAGTAATAAAGTTCACACAAGCGATGAATCAATAAACAAGAGCGGATTTTTAAATCAGTTTACAAATATCTATTTAATATATCTTCTAAGGTCATAACGAAAATTAATCTTCTAAACCAGTTGTGTATCAAATGTCTTTAGATTGCGTAATCCTGAGACAAATGATGACCACGCAATCGCGTG
This sequence comes from Epirrita christyi, assembly GCA_951392215.1. Classification (NCBI taxonomy): domain Eukaryota; kingdom Metazoa; phylum Arthropoda; class Insecta; order Lepidoptera; family Geometridae; genus Epirrita; species Epirrita christyi. Next base: position 8,116,170 of record OX595839.1, on the reverse strand, counting down.
GGACTCCTACCTTCTGCCGTGAACCAATGTGACACCTATAAAAACCAAGGACACACCTATGGAAGAGCCAGCCGAACTATCTTTGATTTATTATCTATTAACACCCAAATGACCATTTCAATTTCATGATCCAGTGTCTTCAACTATTTGTGAACCTTAAATGGTCATTAACTATTAAAATGGCTTGTAATTATATTTTAATTGGAACTTTGATGCTATTTTACGATATCAAATTACATAAAATGGTTATAATTTAAATTATATTAGGCATAATCTTCGTGGTATTCTATGGTGGAAGTTTATGTCTGGCACTGCTTAATGATGACTGTTAGATAATGATAATCGTACTGTTTGCCCTTTTATTAAATTATATAGCCACAACTCTATATACTCGTCTCACGGTTAAGATTGAAAAGATGAGGCTTATCAACAGTTATAATTTTAAAATTTGGGTTTTTTTATATAATTGCTGTAATAGCTCGTAACATAATTTATGAAGATTTGAATCGATATGTATAAATTGATTATTTGAAGATCCGCCTTATAATTATGCTCTCGTCTCCACCACATTATTCTATTGTCAGATATATTTATTATGTTTTGACAAATTGATTTTGGTTTACAAAATAAATTACCATAATTTGAAAAACTCAATTTATATGATAATTTCATCTCGATTTCCTGCTCTGTGTATTCCGATATTCCTATACCACTAGACCACGAGAGTGGTAGTGGTGACGACCTCTATGGCGCAGCGGGCAAGCAGCCGGTTGAGATGCGAGAGGTTGCTGGTTCGATTCCCGACGCGGGACAAACAAACGTTTGTATGATCTGCAAATATTTGTTCCGGGTCTGCGTGTTTGATATTTGTATGTTCCCGATACTCACAACACAGGGAACTACAAAGGACATCTTCTATATCTCGGAAAAGGAGTAATTTTTGTTTATAAGACGATTCAAAACGATCCTTGTGATTTCAATAAAAAAAAACTTTTCATTTGATTTGATTTGATTTCTGTTGCATCTTACTATGCAATTTTATGTAAATTTTTGGTTGTTGTCAGTACATTATATTCTGATATACATTCCACGTCCTCTACATTTTTACTTTCATAGTTTTCAATCCAATAATGAAAGTTCTGAAGTATAATTACTTACCAGTGATTTGGGCTTAAGTTACATATATTTTTTACTATAGAGTTAGAAATCAAACGTTCTTACAACTCAACTTCAAGTTTCTCCCATTCCCAGTCCATTTGTAGCGATAAAACCTTAGAACTTTTTTTGAAAACAAACAACCTTCTTTGCACTAGGGGTAAATAGTAATACAAAATGTTTGTTTGTTACGTTACTTTATTTACACTTGCATAAATATCACATTTGATCTATGAGAATAATGTACTATCGTTGAGTATTTGTACAGGGTGGTGAAATTTTAGGAGTAAGTCATTTACTTCTTGCTGGGGTAGTTTTTGCTGGCGATGTAGGCGAGGGCGCGGGCGATCGGCTCGGGCACTGGGGCAGAGGTGGGGATAACGTTGCCCTGAAAAACAAAATCATTGTTTTTATTTCTATTAATATTAAATATTTTGATTATTCTGTTTACAACCACTTCACATGCTAAAATTTAAATTTTTAAGGTATGGTTATATCGGCTAATGAATAATAAATAAACCCAAAAACCAATTTTGATTCAATTCTATGTAAAGGCAGCGTAGGTACTCGTGGCAAATGGGGAGAATTGCATCTTTTTCGTAGAAGATCTCCGTTAAAGTTCCACCAGTACAGGCATCGGCTAAACAACTCTTGTCACTAGAGCGTGTGCTTGCTTTAATTTAAATCTCAACTTACTTCGGGATGGAATCCGTTCTCGTCAGCTATGTAGTTGATGACAACGGGTACACCTTCGGGGGATGTGTAGGCGTAAGAGCCTTGGTTGACAACAGGGGATACAGGGGGGTTTCCTCCTAAATTGCGGGGGACACCCTGTTCCTGAGCGGCGATACCATTGTCAGTCTCGTAGCTGTTGAATAAAAATCATGTTTCACTCTTAGCTCAAGCCCGATTGCTTGAGTACTCTCGATCAGCAAATAATATATAAAACATGGAGCCAGCAAAATGTAAATGGAGAAAAAGAAGGCTCAATTGTGGGATATTAGGGCCTGCGATAGGTAAATAGGTAAATTATACGTAACTCAATACTACAACATACGATTTCGACGCCATGTCTACGATATTTCAGTAGATTCCTGCTGATTCCCTCGAGATTATTCTTTTCCTCAACTTTTAAGTCATAGAAGGCTTATGGTCAAGTGTTATGATAATGATAGCATTAAGATGATGGATGAACCAACAATTTTATGAATCTCAACACTTACAAGTAGCTGTAGCTGCCGTCGGGGTTGATTTGATTTCCGTACTTGACGATGTTGGCATTGCGGGCGTCCTGGTTGACCCTAGTAGCTACAGGGGCAGGGGTGGAGTAAACGGCGGGCTTGTAGGTGGGGTACACGGCAGGGGTGTATGTGGCGCGGTAGGGGGCGGGGGTAGAGTAACGGTTGTATTGGTTTTGGTTGTACTGTTTGTTATTGAAGTACTGTCCTGGGTTGTACTGGGCGCTGGCCGCAGCCACGAAAGCCAAAACAACTAGCTGTAATCGCAAAAGAAAAACAATTAGTTTATTGAAAATTAATAAAACAACCTATATCATTTAAATTTAACATTAACTGTATTTTGCGATTTTCTTTTATATATTGTAATACTTACTGCGAATTTCATTTTAAGAATCTAAGATTGCCTAGCTTGGTTGAACTAGTTCGAATGTGGGTAAAAAATCCGCGCAGGCTTTTATATCTCTCAGGACCCACCCACTTTTAGACGCGAACTGCAATAACATTTAAATAATTTAGACGTGAGACCAGATTATTATTTTCAAAGATCACTTGGGCTATCCATCTGATGTAGTGATAATGTCTATGAGGTCATCACACATATGGGAAAGACATAATAGAACAAGTTCATCTGGTTTTTCTGTCACTTCCCAGATTTTTCCAATGGAATCTAATGCTAAGCGATACCTATTTCCGCCATCAAGCAGTTATTGCATTTAGTTTGGAGTATAGATGCCGCTGAAATTACAGGCACATGAGACTTTCATCTTTATGTCTCAGGGTGGTGGGCGCAGTGTCATTCATCTTAGGTGGACGTCACATTATGCCACAGGTCTTCATCAGCTGGAGAAGTCCACTGCTGGACGAGGCCTCCTCATATGCCTCCTTCATAGAATATGAGGGTTTTCCATAATCACCACGCTTGGCAGGCGGATTGGTGATCGCAGTATTGGTAGAGTACTCAGGTAGATGCTGCTGCCCATACCCTGGTGTAATGTTAAAGAAATCCCTTTTCCGTATTCGAACTCTATGGTTGGTCCATTATGCGTAGGTATATGCATTCTGGTGTAATCCCTTAGTCGGCTTTTACGACATCAACGGGAAGACGAGGGGTCTATTCTAGGTCGGACACACCACGGCACACTATGACGTACAGATATGGCTGTTGTAATGGGCGGGAGTGACCACTTATCACCTTATTACCTTAGTGGTGGCCTAATAGTTCCGTCACTTACGCAAAATATATCATATATATAATCTAAATCACATATAATATTCATGTAACATATACATTTCATCATCATTACCAGCCTGATTACGTCCACTGCAAGGTCTTCGCATAAAGTACAATGGGGGGATTGCCATAATCCCCACATTCAGTAGTTTTTACGTGAAAGAGTAACAAACATCCATCCATACTCACAAACTTTCGCGTTTATAATATTAGTAGGATAGTAGGATAGGATAAATTTATAACAGTAGATTCGCCCTTTAAAACTCGAACGGCGGCGTCACTGCTTCCACAAAACTGCACTGTATTTTCTGTTTGCAAATAATATGTTGATCTAACTTCGACGTACCCATAGTTAGTTACCATTTATGAAGCTTACTTACAAAGTCCTGCCCCCCAAATGGCAATGGGGAACGCAATAATGGGGATCATTTTGGCAGCCTTAGTGCTATCTAAATTGTATGAAACTTGAATAAGGAAAATTTCTTGACCTAAATATTCCTCAAGTGTTCTTCAATTTCCTTTCAAGTATCAAAAGATTTGGACAGCGCTATGGCCTGCCAAAATGATCGCCATTGCTGCGTTCCCCATTACCATTTGCTACTGTAATTGAGGGGCTGGTCCAAAACCATTTCAAATGATGTAATTTGTTAATTTGCACCAAAAATTGCTGAAATTGTTGAATTTCAGTTATACATACAATTCACTTTCGCCAGCGAATAATCCATTTGTCACCTCTTAAAGGCACTTTTTATAGTTATTGTCTTTATTTCCTTCAGCAAATTTTGTTCCACGGTCTGAAAATGTTTGCTACGAAGTGGTAATTTATGTCTGGGGAACAAAAAAGTCAAAACAAAGCTCCATTTAAATAACTGCTACGCTATGTGCAACAAAATTTATAAAGCCTTACCCTCTGACCCGCTAAATAAATTTAGGACAGAATTAAGACTGACATCTCGGTAGCAGGTTTTACTATTTGAAGGACTTTCTAGGTTAGAGTTATCTTCAGAGTAATTTTTTTTAAAGGTTTAAGGATTTAGCATTTAAGGTTTTTTTCTTATTTTTTTTATGGTCAACATTTGTGATTTATTTTGGTATTTTATGTAACACTTCTTGTAATTTAATGGTAGTTTTGACCTGATAACCTGCCTATTTTGTTAATATTTGTATCCCAGACATGGGAAATGTGAGCCACCTTATTAAACTTAACATACCTTGTACGTACCACATTTATGCATATAAAGAATAATCATTTTATTATTATTAAAATTTAATGTTCCATAAATCTTACCTTTTCTGACAAATTTTCTCTCTTCTCATGATGCCTAGATAATATTCATTGCTGATTGTTTGACCCTGCGGAAGGAATTTTTAGTGGACAACACCACGATAGTCAAAGTAATCAGTTAACATAACTTTGATTAACGAGTGGTTTTGACGTGGTTTTTTTAGGTTTCGGCTAGCTTTCGAAGCACCATTCCGAAGCACCATTCCGAAGCTTATTGGCTGGTTTGCATACCAAACTCCTATGTAAACCCACGTGTCATCTTATCACCCTTTAGAATGCGTTTCATGAATTTGGGATCTAAATTGGCTCGTTCAAGCATGTCTGCAGTGAATTTGCGGTGTTTTTATTGGAAACAAATTCAGCTCCTTTGGCACAAGCCATGCTATGGCGTGTTTCGTACTCAAAACATAAACCAGAATGGTCCGAACGGATTTGTGAGACATGTTTACTTCTAAAGCAACTTCTCTTGTATATCTTGTGTTGTATTAACCATCACCACACCTTTCTTTCGTGTTTTGCACCTTGTTGGTATTTTTTAATTTGAAAACGTTGAAGGTCGACCTAGACGAGGCATGTCTTCAACCATTTCCACTTCAACCAGCCTTCATTGAATTCTTTGTACCAACTCATATGCTCTTGTTTTTGATAATATTGCATCGCCATAGGCTTTCTCTAACATTGTTTTGATTCAACACAAGAAATTTTGTTGACAACCTATTTGAGGTTCGATATTTTTACATAAGGTTAAATTTAAAATTAAAGTACACTTTCGGTCGTCACTGACTTAGCTCTCAGAATTAACAAGTTGAAGTGGCAATAGGCAGGTCATATAGCTCGAAGAACTGATAATCGTTGGGGAATAAAGGTTCTGTAGTGGCGACTTCAAACCGGACGACGCGGTAGAGTAATGCCCTCCACTTAAACACATTATAAACGTCGCACGAAGTCGGTGGATGGAGGTGGCTCATGAATATTTGTCGTGGCATTTTAAGGGAGAGGCTTATGTCCAGCAGTGGACTTCTTCAGGTTGATGATGATGATGATAATGTACCAAGTGCCTCGGCAATCATCTTCTTTTTGAAATTTAAACATGATTGCTTGGGTAAAACTTTTTTGGTTATTGTAAGCACCTACAAGTAGTTGCTTGAAACGTAAAGTAAAATAATAAGCTCGATGAGAGGTGCTTTGAATTCTTTCATCAAACAGCACAGCCGTTTACAGGACCATATAAATAACCAGTGACACAAGAATAAAATGGCTTGCAATTACAGTCAAAGACCATACGAGTATTTATTGTCTTATACTTACTTGGCTGGCACACTGCCGTGTGACCGAACGATGACAAAACCTTCGCAGACACAAATTGTAATCGATACCATTGTTGAGTTTTGGGCAATAAACTTGGACCATAAAATAAATGTCAGTGTCTTTCAGATAAAATCCTTGAATGCATAATATGCGAATGCAAATCATCAAAACTCTTCTGAATAATCAGAATATCCGATGACTTCATTTGTTTAACACCCTTTTATGAGCACTACGCAACCTATTTCATATCATTTTCTGTAATATTTTTATAAATGCAATCCTGAGCGTAAAACAATTCATTAAAGGCCTTGCTTGGTGGCACAACCGAAATTAAACTTAGGTTCAACTTAAATCGATCTCCAATTTAACTAAGTTTTACTCGAATCAATCACACACAAGTCCTAATTGAGTAAATAGTTATTTCTAGTAAAAAGGTGGAGTATTTTCCGTTGATTAAATTTAGAGATGAGATTGCGTTTCGTTCTTCTAATTAATTGATTCAAGCGTGACTGTGCGGAAATCCATTCTACAATATTGAATGAACGATCAAATACATACACAAAAATATAACAAAGTAACATAATTATTATGTATAACAACAAACATAATAAAATAACAGTGAATATAGTAGGTAATTTGAGAAGAGCGGAATTGTTACTTTATGTATATTTGTTCGTCTATTCAATATATTTTTTCGGGAAGATCCCAAAATCTTCCAAATTTATGCAGAATCATGTTATAACAACCATTACAAATTTTGAAACGTCTGAATCCTAAGTCTAACTAAACAGTTTCCGTTGCAATATATTAACTATGAATTTTATGGCTGTTTGATCATCAAAATAATAGTAATGTGTAAAATTTCATGCTTCTGGGTACACAAGTATTCATATTCAGAGTCTTATTTTACTACCTAAAAGTATTCATTTCGATTTCGTTGCTGGATTTTATGACACTAAAGTGTGATCTAATTTTATAATTTGCCAATAAATATTCAGCACAATTATTTTGATACATCAAGATTACAATATTATCACGTATTTTATAGAAACTCTAGTATTTTGTAATTAATTAATATAAACATGAGAATATTAATAATTATTGTGTGAGTGGCTCGGCTGGTGGAAATCTAACTGTTCTTACCATGCAGGTGAATTATTTTTGGAGGACATAACGGCCCTGATCAACCTTCATGTCATGTCGAACCATCGCGGCAGGAAGTCCGTGTTGCTCGAAGTGTCGAACCAACAACGAGATCACAGAGCTCCTGTAGGTACTATGGAAATCTATGCGCAATTCAAAAAAAGGATAGCGGGATTAGTCTCATTGGCTGTAGGGAAATATTCGCCTAGTTAACCACTATTTTTGACCCATTAAGCTAGGTTTTGGTTCGCGAGATGGCTATTCGAATATTCCTTCAATTCTGAAGATAGGGTTGTAGATGTTGAAAGAAATAAAATATAAAATTTCCTAAATATGCCCATTTATCTGGCTTATCTGGACAACCATGAAAATGAATCTGCTGAAAAAAAAAATCTGCTCTACTTGTTGTTCGCAAAGTAACCCTGATTTGGCTAACAACAAGTAAAGCTAAGCTGGCTCTTGCTATCTCTAGCCTTGGCATATATCCGATTATTCAACGTCTCCAATCCAAACTAAACGTTTGGTATTTGGATGAAGGAACCTAAGGTGGTAACCTCGACACGGTTTTTGACGATCTTGATGAATTTTGTTCAATATTAAATAAAATTATTATAAGAATATGTTTATAAAAATCATAGTCCTGATTGATGTGACAGACAACGCAGAGCCCAAACCGCTGGACCTAAATACTTGAAATTTAAGGGTGTTTTCCTTTTAGGGTGTAGGATGTACTAAGAATTTGGAATATTTGTCCTCTTTGGGGTCTAAAAAAGGCTTTAAACGTAAAACGAAAATGATCTGTATTTCAAAAACTATTGGTAGTAGACACTTGAAATTTTATGTGTAGATTCCTTAAAAAAATAGACAAACACGTGTTTCAGCGTTACCTGACATTGTCCTGGAAAGAAGTAAGGATCGTTTTCATTGTAAAAACACTTTTAAGTTTTAGCCAGATTTCAGTTTAGGTATTTCGACGTTGTAAAAGTTTTTTTCAAAGTGTTATTGTTGAGATTAAAATATTTTCAGGATATCAAGGTCTGAAATGGGAGCCCTTAATTGTCAAACTTGAGTGTGGTGTCGTTTCAAATGTCGTCAAAAATGTTTTAAAAATAAGATAAAAGATAAAGATAAAAATATTTATTTGCTACAAATAACAGGTTAGACAAAAAGGGGAAAAAAGTAATATAAAAAGGTACAAAAAATTAAACTAAAAAGCAGCTAAGCTAATAATAATAATAACATTAAGTAACAAAAGTTATTATTATTATTATAAATAATTATAGATAAAATAAAACTAGAGATCTTATTCCCCTGTGCATCCCCGATCACTGCAGAAAATAGGTTTCAGCTCAGCATTGTACCGGATAATTTCCAAGAAAATATCTAGCGTTGATTTTCAGCTAAACCCAGATTTGACCGAAATCACGACCAACGGTAATGAGAATGACACAACATACAAAATTAAACAAATAAACAATAAAGTAAGTAAAAATACAAATATACATACAAATATATAATGTAAGTAAGTAATAATAGTCTTTTGCTAAATCCTGTTAAAACAAAATATTTGATCTTCGGAAACCAGCATCAATTAGCATGCGTAAATCCTTCAGCGAGTGTAATGCTCATGGGTGCACCAATTGAGCGGGTCTTCAAAACACGTAACCTAGGCCTACAAATGGACTGTCATCTTCGGTTTGAGGAGCATATTGCTGAGTCAGTCAGGAACTGTTTCTATAGGCTAAAGGTGCTTTACAGAATGAGGCCATATATAACGGAAGAACTGCGTGTTCAGCTGTCGGAGACACTTGTCTTGTCTATAAGTTGAATTATACGGATGTGGTATATGGGCCAAGACTTTTAGCTAAAACGCAGAGACTAATCCAACGTGTTCAAAACGCCTGTGCCCGTTTTTGTTTTGACATACCGTATGGAGCTCACGTCACTCCATACTTAAATGCTCACACGGTATTGAAAATGAGACATCGGCGGAAGCTTCACTTAGCATGTCTCTTATTCGGTGTTTTGAAGCATAATGCGCCTTCTTATCTGAGTCAGAAGTTGAAGAGTGCATCAAGTTTGAGGTCCTACGAACCCCGGCAGTGTTCGTTGCAGCTCTGTGTGCAGCTGCATAGGTCAGCAGCCTTTAGAGGCAGTTTCCGCTACGCTGCAACGAAATGCTGGAATAATATTCCACCGCCAATAAAGAACCTGCAAAATGTTCTAGGGTTTAGGCAGAACCTTAAAAAATACCTACTTAATTGGCAAAGGGAGCAGGAACTCCTCAAGAATGATACGAGTGCTATAAACCTATATAATTTAATATTTGTTTTTTATCTACTTATAATTATTATATCTGTTTTACTTATTATTGTTTATTGTGTATAATTTGACTTATATATTATTTATTTACTTTCATTCTATTTCTTTTTTTTTGAACTTTATTGTTTTTATGTTTTATTTCGTGTTTCATTGTGTCCGTGACTTTTTTTGACGAATTTATTATATTGTTAGCAAAATGGCTCCAACGGAAGACCAGCGTAGGTTGTTTACATCCTGCATATGCTGAGTTGGGGCCTTTTTGCAACAACATTTTTTATTTCATTTTATTTTTTGTTTTGTGTAACTGTTTGCTAAATTGTATATATAATGTTGTTGCAAATAAAATTTATTCTATTCTATTCTATTCTATTCTATTCTAAGTGAAAACGACACATCAGTATAAATTATATAAAATAAAAATATTCACAAACATAACAAAAATCGTCGTGGATTGACCTCAGAACAATAGAATATGTCATGTTTTATATTTTAAATACTTTTTATTTTTATTTAATGTTTAAAGATATCTTAAGAAACTTTTAGGTCTGATGATGGATTCGGCAGACGTCAACAGAACTCCTCAATATTGTAATACCTATAACTGTCGTGTTTGGGCTTTTTTTAAGTGATTTTATGAAATAACTTTTGAAACTATCATGGTAATTAACATAATTATCACTAGAAACGGGATAATTACCATGATTTTTGAGCATTATTGATTCCCGATATTTCGGCACAGTTTCATGCGCCATGATCACGGGTAAACTGAAGTCTTTGCGAGTAGATTTTTATTGTTAACCGTAACTGGTAACCGTTATTGGTAGCCGTAACGATCTCGGATCTACCCTCTTTCTCACTCTTTAATTACGAACACCCCTACCATCAATTTCATTGCATAATGCTCAAAAATCATGGTAAATATCCCGTTTCTAGTGATAACTATGATTTTATGAAATGTTTACCGGTAGATAAGACTGTGGTCTGATGTTGAAGCCGGAACATGCCCAATAGATCTCCTTAACCGATAACAGTAGAATCAATGGTATTTCATACTAAGACTAACCTTGAAATGCTTGTCCCAATACTGGGAGCAGTATCTCTTTCATCTTAACGGCAATGGAATATGAGCATAGATATTCTTGAAAATCCTAACAAATGCACTCCAGTAAGTTGAGTTATAAGGTAAGTTAAGGTTATATTTTTATTATGTAGTATAAACAACAACTTAATGTTACAAATTTTTATTAATAATTTATTTACTTACATTGTTTATGTACATATCTGATAAATAAACTTTAAGATAAAATATCTAGTATAATTGTTTGGTATTTCACTTGTTTTGAGATGATGGGTTTCTCTCGATATATTCAAGAGCCCTCTGGATGGCTGCTGGGATTGGGTGAGGAGTAGGGAGGACATCACCCTGAAAACAAAAAAACAAATTTAGATATAATAGGTGTAAAGAATCTATAGTTTCTGCATTCTTCTTTCTATATTTAAGACCCCAACTAACGAGAGAGAGGTTTCATGTGGATTTCGTTTTTTTTATCAAGAGGTGTTACTTTCCAAAGGTTTTTCATGCGATGTTTTGATCAGTACCTAATACGTTATCAGTAACTAGCATTGATCATATTGATTAGCATGATTAAATCGAAATATGACTGAAACTCATTGACTTATAATATTTATTTACATCAATGCCGAAACTTGAAAGAATTATCAATCTTTTCAAAGGTTTCCGAGAATTTTGGCTAGAACTTTTTAACTCTTTATTCTTTCCTATGATATATATTACTATTCTACTCTAATGTACGGTAGCCGTGAGTATAAAGTAGACCGAATTGTTATGAGGGAGCAGAATACCAATTTTCACAGTTAATTCATAATTCAGGCTTGGTTCGGATCATGGATAATTACGAGAATTGGTCTTCTGGAATACGTCAATCTAGATCATAATTCTACATTTAAATCGGTTAAGCCGTATGGAGTTATTGAGAAAGAAACATCATCTAAACGTTACATTTTGATATAGTTTATATATTTAGTGACATACCTGAGGTTGGTATCCATTCTCGTTGGCAATGTAAGTGAGGGAAATGGGCTGGCCTTCAGGGGAAGTCCATGCGAAGGCACCTTGAGAAACCACAGCGACTACAGGGGGGTTTCCACCGAAATTACGGGGAGCGCCTTGAGCTTGAGCAGAGATACCGTTATCAGTATTATATCTGAAAAAAAAAAACCTTTTAGTCAAAAAATACACGTGCTGAATACAAGCTTTGAGATTTTAGATGCCATTGTTCATGAAAAATGATTAGGCTTTATTAATTCTGTGTCAACCAGACTACGAACAATCATGAATAAATGTACAATTCAAAAAGTTATATTCAAAAAAGTATCTGTCCAGATATGCAAATCGAACCCATCCCTCTCAAGTTACCAATTTTGACAAAAGACTAAGTTATGTTTCCGCTACATTTTTAAAGTGTAAATCTCCTTTTTATTCCCAAGGCCTCATCAAAGCTATGTGTAATACCTACAACTGGTTTTTTTTAAATATGATGGATTCTTGCGTTATAAAAGTATTTAATTTGACATGAATAACGGATACGGTTTTAATATTTATAGACACATGTTTGGCAAGGCTGTTCTGGTATCATTAATATACACGATGTTTTTAAGTTTTACAAAGAATCAGCGCTGTTCAAATGGCGTAAAATCTAAAAAGGCCGAGACCTGACTAAAATTAATGCTAATTGTATTTTAAAATGCAATTTATTAGCAGATTCAATCATGATTATGGACATAGAAGGAATCCTACTAATGTTTCAGTAAGTACTACTATACTACAGTAATATTTCAGTGGTCACTGATCTGTTATACAGCATTGTTATATATTATAATAAATAATATGTGCAATGTAACTGTGATTTCGAGACATAATTATTTTTTATTAAACTATGATAATTGAAGAAAACTAAAAAGGAATTTAATTTTATAATATTTATAAATAATTATTAATATTTTAGAACTTTTAACATTACTTATACATGAAACTTGAGATTATTAAAATTTTTAACTTTAATGTTTTTGGCGAAACATGTGAATCAACATACTTATTCTTAGAACTATTAACCATGTTTCTATCAAATAAATGGAACTTCATTTAATTTTAGGGAGTATACTTACGCGTAGTTGTAGCTTCCGTCGGGTCCGGCATCATTTACAAAGCTGATAATGTTAGCCTGTGATTCGTCACCTCTATTGACTATTGGGCGGGGTGGGGGTGAAGGAGAAGGGTAGATATTATTAGGACGGTACTGGCCCGGACGTACGGTGGTTCCGAATCCAGGGAACTGAGCCGATGCAACGGCCAAAACAGCGGCAAACGCAATCTGAAAAATTAGTTCAAAGTTTACTATTTCCATTCACTGTTTTGTTACAATATTACGCTCAACAAATCCAGAATTCACTCACTGTTAACTTCATTGTTGCTGAATAACTGTTTGACAACTGATGTTCATCTGTGATGTTATCTAAACTTTTATACCAATCCACCAAATGTTTTTACGCAATATGGCATTGATATTGTCATATTAAGTTTGTTGCTGTATGTTAATTATTAAAAACTAGCTGATGAGACCTTTCAAAACGTCAACAAAAAGTATATAAATAATATCTAAAAATCAATACTGATTACCAACGCATTAAAGTCACACAAAATCAGAGCTAAGCATGACGACGCCGACGCAGTGTAGTAAAATAGGTATATCATAAATGTCGCTGAAAGTCGGTGGATGGAGACGGCCCGGAACCGTTTTTCTTGGCATTATATGGGGGCATTCTACGTTCAGTAGTGGAATTCTTTTGGCTGATGATGGTGATGATTATAATGATGATGATACTGAAACCTCTACATCGACTCCGAAGGGCCGTTAAATATTTTCCCTGAATAAAAGACCTGCAATTTTAGTTTAATATAATTAGACCTGCTCTGCTTACCCCTTCGGGGAAAAAGGCGTGCGTTAATGTATGCATGTATGTATTCATATGTAACTTTTTTCCATGTAACTACGAACTTTGGACTTTCTGCCCTCTTGGTCTAGACGTGACGGGTGGCAAGCTTGATCGCATCCTATTGGGATAAATTGTGCATTTTTTTTATAAATGCTTTTCGAGCCATGCATAGCGTAGGACTCCAAAGTCAGATCACAGCTTTCCCTACTAAACTCGAAAAGTATTTATCATGGAATATGGATATCATTTATATATTATATATAATATATATATGTTTATTTATAAATATATATCTATATATATAAAATTAAGGTCTTATGCCATAATTTGTCCGGTGAATGGGCAGGAACATCCACCTGAGTACTTAGCACTAATACTGTGATCACCAATCCGCCTGCCAAGCGTGGTGATTATGATTATGGCACTATGAGGGAGGCCTTGTCCAGCAGTGGACATTTGATGATGTCAAAAAGTCATTAAGGGCGCTAATTCAAGAGCTGGGGGGTATCATTATAAATCATGGATTGAAGGATCATTAAGAGAATGTCACCAGTAGCTATATAGCAAAAGCCCTTTTGCACGCGAACGAAGCTTTCTTCTAATTTGGCAAAATTTTCTTCAAACTCCATGAAACTTTGTACACATAATCAGTGCACTAATATCCTAGACCCGTGGTGCGTCAAAAAAACTATTTATTATTAACTATTAGTTATTAATTAATTCGTCAAGTACTTTAAATACTAACAGATATGTAGTATTTACGCCCTGTATGTAGTTGTATGACTAAGCAACTCCTATTCAAAGGCTATTTCGATGATGTGTATAGCCATAGTCTGCCAAGAGAAATTCATTATATTTTGGCGGTACTTGCACTTCTTCCACATAGTTGCACTGAAGTTTTGACACTTGCGCTGTTGTGTTGCTATATCTGTACAGCGTTGACTTCATTTTTTCGAATGTTGGTATCTCACTTATAAAATCTATTCCTTTATCTTTTAGCTTTGACACCATTGCATTATATGCACTAGGAATTACTAGGAATACCCGCCGGACTCGGTACGAAACGAAGTGCTACCGAGCCCGCGCGAGCGAGTGAAGTAGGAATACTTCAAGCAGCGATTTCGAACCTAATCATCAGCGACTTGTTTTCATAATTGGCGAATATCAAAAGTCAGGGTAGGTACGTACCTAAGTATATACCTTGTAAGTGTTAATTTATATAAAACAGAAGAAGAAGAATCGGCTGCCCACGTAGTCCTGGAATGCGTGGGAGTAGCAGCTCAACGTGAACAAATCCTCAACAACCCGAGGTCACTCCGCGAAGCCTGCGAAGACCCCAGGAAACTTCTGTGCTTCTGGACGGAGTTAGGCTGGCTAACTATCTAGCTAGTTTACTCTCACGCATAATGGACCATCCATAGAGTTCGAATGCGGAAAAGGGAGTTCTTTAACATTAACATTAACATTATATAAAACAGAAAAATTCAAAAAAAATATATAGCAGTGTGAAAACCTTGTAAATAAGTGTAAATAATACTTAAAACCAAAAAACTACACAAAAAGTAACTAATCTATCTATCTATCTAAAAAGTAAAAAAAAGTGCTTACACATAAAAAACTTTGTAAATAAGTAAATACTGAATCACCTTAAGATATTCACTTTTGGTATAAGTGTGAAGTGAACTTGAAGCATTTGGGGACGAGCGGGAAAAAAACTTCCCGCTCGACCCCATTCAAATGGTAGTGGGGACGAGTGGGAAAAAAACTTCCCGCTCGTCCCCAGTGGGGACGAGTCGTGGGGACGAGCGGGAATAACCCTTAGTTTCTTATAAAATTATATGGTTACGAATTACGGCATATTTTTCAAAATTTTAACTTTCTTAAGGTTTTTCTGTAGGAAATATGGTTTTAAGTCAAGTATACTCCCTATCTGTCTTCGCTGGGATTCTTTATCTTTCTTTTCCGTTCTATTTAAATATTTCTTTCTATTATTACTATCTTTTAAGACAGATTTGAACACCTTCACTCCTCTCATTTTTTTCTCTTCGGTCATAACAAAACAAATCCATCAAAATATTATATTATCTAATTTCTGTCACTTGTGATGTTACTGCGTTGATTTGTTTGTGTACTTAATATACATTATAACAGTTCTATATCTTCAGCAGCCTTTTGACGTCCACTGCTGAACGAGGGCTCCGCCATAGAATGCAATAAGGAGGATTTGCCATAATTGCCTCGCTTGGCAGTCGGATTGGTGATCGCAGTATTGATGTTAAGTACTCAGATGGATGCTGCTGCCCATCCCTTGGTGTAATCCCTAAGTCAGCTTTTATGACACCTATCAGGAGGAGACGGAGTGGTCTAATCTGAGGCCGAACATAAATAAATAAATAAATAAATGCTGGACATTTCACACAACATTATCTAGCCCCAAGCTAAGCAGAGCCCCTCTGGCCACGTGGTCCTACTGCCTTTGTCCTACCGATCGGACTACATGAACCTTTTTTTCCTATTAGTTCGATTAATCGGATTACAAGGAATTGTATTTCCGCTTCGTCCTACGGATCGGACCACATGAACTCATTTTTAATGGTGCTCAATTTCTCACCTCTTAAAAGTTAATAATTTTCTAATATGCATTAAAATGTACCCTATATTATTTACAATATTATTTTTATTTAACGGAATCCTATTAATGTACCTTTGAACCTAAGTACCTCTTTTATTAGTATGAGACGTTACATACGACGATATAGATCAGGTAAAATATTTATTGGAAATTAATTAAGGGTCACAACTCCACAAAATAATTCAAACTCAAAATTACTTCTATAGTAATAGACCCTCGACATTTTACATCCCTTTTTTGCTGCACACCCAAAGAATAGATCCGCTGCTGTACGTCTTGTTGCGGTAAAATTGGTAAGTATCCGTTGTAGAGCAACCAAGCCACCTTTGCGTTTTAAGTATAATAATTCTGGTCATTATTATCTGCATCCATGCTTTGTCCGACCAGACGATAAATTGTAATATTGATAATAAATCTTTCAATCTCTCTCAAGAAAATCAGGAATAATCTCCGTGACAGATATCTATTGAGATTAACATTTGACATTGTCTTTATATTATTTCCTAAGAAATTACCTATTACGCAGTATGCAGGTCGCATTAGTCGCATTACTCATGTCTAGAATACGTGATCCGATTGGCGGTACTACATGGTCTAAGAAAACGTCAGTTTCCATAGTCCGATTAGTTAATCGAACCAACAGGAAATCAAAAGTTCTCATGATCCGATTAGTGGGACAACGTGGTCTAAGAAAACGTCAGTTTCTATAGTCCGTTTAGTTAATCGAACCAACCGGAAAAAAGTTCATGTGGTCCGATCGGTAGGACAAAGGCAGTAGGACCACGTGGCCAGAGGGAGCAGAGCTTGTGTTATGGGTACTAGATAACTGATATACTTAATACAATACATTACATAGATAGATATTTTTTATTATACATAGAAAATACCCAGAACACCCTGAACAAATATCTGCAGATTGTACAAATATTTGTTCCGAGGCGGGAATCGAACCCGCAACCTCCTGCGTAATAACACGACACACATAACATAACACCCAACAGTCACATATCTACGTAGTCTTGATCACATACTAGGATTCCCTGTGTCGTGGGTATCAGGTGTTATTACACCTACATATATACTATTACTATATTATTATACTGTTTATTCTTTTTAAGTTTTCGCGCGTAGGTATTAGTTGTATGTTACTATGGCCAAGCAACAGCTTCCACTATCGGATCGGATACCACAAGGCGCTGATGCTAATGAACCTCGCACTGTTGGCACGAGAATCTCATCCATTATGTTGGCACATTGTAAAAAGCCAAATCGCTGATTGGTTTAGTTTGAATACGCGAACTTTCGACTGATAGAAAAGGGTGGAGTTAGCCGGTACATGGCAAAGGCTATTTAGAGGAAGGGTGCGGGGAAGGGGGCTCGGCTGTAACGACCAAGCGCGGATGTCGCAACAAGGATGGGACTAGAAGCTAGGATCGCGACTGGACGTCGCTGAAACTAGAGAAGTGTGATTTGGATCCGGTCAGTCATTTTTGAGGCTGGAAGCTGTTCCTCAGCGAGGAGCTGGTTGTAAGGGACCGAATACCCTGTGAAACTGGAGCGCCGCTGACCTTGGTGAGCTTTGAGTCGTTCTCCGCCGCTGCGTGCCTAATACGCCATCGAGATTTTTCTTGGAAGTAATGTTACGAGAATCCTGGTTTATTGGTCCTGGAGTAGGCCTGACGATCTCCCCTAGAAGCCGCCATCTCGTTAGCGAAGGCCCCGGTAGACGCCCCTGGTAGCCTTTGCCGTTTAGTGCCCGGATTCCAATAGAAGCTTCTGGATTGGTCACCGCCTTGGTATAATTTTAGTGGTAATATCTTTAGAATAGTGTGTCCCCCTTTGTGAGTTTATTGTAGTAAACTTTTAATTTGAACCTGATTAGTTTCTCTGTCGAGGGACCACCTGTAGCACACCTTAACATACCTACTTACTATACGCTGTTCAATGCCACAATTGTGTTTGAGTGCTTACCCGTTCGACCCAAGATTTTTCTACCCAATAGGTTTTGCTCCGTTCAACCCAAAACATTAGATTCAAGTTATCCGTTCTACCCACACCTACTTATTCCTAATTTCTATTGTTTGAATTCAAATAAATGACACTGAAACACTAAAGAAGACAAATTAGACAAAAAATGCAGAAATTCACTATAAATATTTTTATTATTAAAATCAGTCTTTCTTTCTTGTATCACACAGCGGGTTCGACTCCCACGCCCTGAACCCTTAAGAGGGCACTATTCTACAAATTAGCTCCCTCTTTAACGTACGCGATAACCCGCGCGCCATCTCGCTCGCGCTAGCGAGTGTCGTGCACAAAAATGAAGTTTTTTGTTTAGTATGGCGAAAATAAAGTGTTTATCAAAAAACTGATTTTAGCATAAGAATAAATAGTTATTACCTACTTGTTGTAGTAAAATTTATCTTAAAAAACCGTAGGGTTCCTGAGATTTCTTTCAAAACGTGTGGGAAACAAGGATTTTTCATTAAATAAAACTATCGAGGTTTTTTTTACATATCTTGTTTTCAACTTTACAAAATAAATGCAAAAATATAAAATTTTCATATTCCTAAATATTTAACTCGTAGAACCCGTACATACCGAGTTATAAACCGATTTTGTTGGGCAAAATCACATATTACGCCTTCTTAAATTATCTCTCAGCTTTGCCGGCACCTATAGAGACATATTTATCTGGTAGGCAAGTGATATACCCTAGGTACATTAAAGATACCTAGACTTTAGGCCCCTAACACAGACTGGTGGGTGATAATTTATACAGTGACACAGGAACTACGAGTATCATGGTACCATAACACTCAGACCCGGAACAAATATTTGTAGATCATACGAACATTTGTCCCTTAGCGGGAATCGAACCAGAAATCAAACCTCTCGCATCTCAGCCGGGCTACTCGCCCACCGCGCCACAGAGGTCGTCATAGTTCTGTCCTCCAGTTACCTTCTGTTATCCATTCTTTTATTGTCATGACATTTATTTCATTGTCATTCATTTGACGACCTCTGTGGCGCGGCGGGCGAAGATTCGCCTGTGACGCAGGAGGTTGCGGGTTCGATCCCCGCCTCAGAACAAATATTTGTGCGATATGCAGATAATTGTTCCGGGTGTTCTGGGTATTTTCTATGTATAATAAAAAATATCTATCTATGTAATGTATTTGTATTAAGTATATCAGTTATCTGGTACTCATAACACAAGCTCTGCTTAGCTTGGGGCTAGATAATGTTGTGTGAAATGTCCAGCATTATTTATATTATTTATTTTATTCTTATTTCAACCTATCGAAAGATTACCTGGGAGAAACCATTTTCAGCAATAAGTCCCCCATTGTACTGTGCTAATATGCCTATTTTTTACTTGATTACCCTAGTATACAATAGAGTGTCTTTAATCTATCTATATTTTGTTTTCAATACTGTAGGTATCTGTACTGTTTCAGGTAGTAGAAAAAGTTAAAGTTCGTACCGAGCATAAACTGGCTCTCTTCTTACAATCGGAATGATGAAGCATTCAGCGTTTGCCTTAGCCTTACGTACGGCAAGTGTTTAGTCACTAATGTATAATTTTATTTTCAATGTTGAATTTGAAGGACATAATGCCACATCACTGCACATGTCCCATGACCTCTCGAGAGAAACCAAAAAAAAAGCAAAAGAGCTTTACCTTAAAGGTAATAATTTTTTATGAATCCGACACAAGAATGGACCCACCTAAACTGCTATAAAATGATTCAGAAAAGGTTAAAAAATAAACAATGTTAAGAAAATAAAGATTTATAAATTCCAAGGTGATTAAATGACCTCATGGAGAATCTCCATAAGCTTTTTTTATGAAAAAAGTTTAATAAAAATATCATCATCATTATCACCAGCCGGTTTACATCCACTGCTGGATGAGGCCTCCCCTATTGAATTCAATGAGGGGATTTGCCGAAACGACCACGCTTAGCAGGCGGATTTTTAATCGCGTACTCAGGCCAATGCTGCTGCCTAACCCCTGGTGTAATTCTTTAGTAAAGTTTTTACTACATCTACGGAAGAAGGAAGGGTCTATTCTTAGGACGGAAACACCATGGCGTGAAAAACATAAAATAAATGTAATAATACTTTATTGCGCAAAAAAATCATATTTCAAATAACAAATTAATGTCCTTAGTCCTATAATTTCGATTCTACTTCGCTCCTAGTACAGGCAAATGCGCCCCAACTGGTCGAAAGCCGTTTTCATCGGCTGTATAATCCACCCTGTAAGTTAATCCATCGCTTCCCACGTATTGGTAGAATCCCCTGACTCTAGTGCCTCCACCGTTTACTGAAGGCTCCACAGCGCCTGATTCTTCAGCTGCTAAACCGTTATCGGTTTGGTAAGAGTAGTGGTATCCGTTTAGATCGACATCATTCTGCTGTCGGACGATGTTGGCTGCCTTGTCGGAATTGTATTCGGTTCTGATATAGTTGGGCTGGATTGTTGGTGTTGATGTAGAGTACACAATTGGTCGGAATGTGGTCACTGGAATGACTGGTGGACGATAAGTTACAGGGATCGGCGTAGAAGCGTACGGAGTATTGTCGACTCTGAAAAATACACGGTTTTATAAAATATTTATTTCAACACATTGTAGGATTACCGTGATGTGCCCAGCTTAAGAATAGACCCCTCTTTCTCCTCAAGTGGATGTGGTAAAAGCTTTACTAAGTGATTACACCAGGTGATGGGCAGCAGCATCTGCCTGAATACTCAACACCAACCTGCGATCACCAATCTGCCTGCCAAGCGTAGTGATTATGTTTTTTTCTCCCCATTGCATTCAATGGGGTAGGCTTTGTCCAGCAGTGGATGCCAACAAGCGGGTGATCATGGATGAAGATGAATGTAGGATTGTTCTTATTCCTCATTCCAAAAACTGAGCACATTATGTGTTTCTGTTTAGAAAAACAGCTAAATTATTTCTTCGAAGGACTTGATATAATTCATTAGCAATACTGATGAATTTAGAAACATTAGTAGGTTGACAACCATGTGCGACGAGTACCTACTATTTATATCTTTATTTGAGTGGATATTTGCTATAACAATCACAAAGGAAAAAAAAGTGATAAGTTTAAAAAAAAATATAGTAGTAGTAAGTCATTAATGCTTGAAAATAACTGCTTTTATAAAAAAAACCGATGCTATTTTATTTTATTTCAAAAACTTACCCGTCTCCATATTTGACAAAAGGCGCCAACAGCTCTGTATTGAGCGCCTTGGCATACGCCGCCGGTCGATAAGCGGAGTTTATCGAGCCGTATTTGCCATTCCTTTGCGCCAGGCTGTACTGTCCATCAGCGGTCGTCTGGTAGAAGCCCTGATTCTCGTGGTGGTAGCTACCATCGTCCCCACCGTACACGCTGGGATGGTAGCGACCATCGTCTTCAGCATTACTGAAGGTGATCGCTGCGAAGAGCAGGACGGCAATCTGTTGATAGAATATAGTAATTTCACGTCATATCAGAATTTGGTTACTGCTGCTATAGATATAATAAGTATCTTCATAATAAGTATCGCTGAAAGAAATTTATTCCAGACAACCTTTCTGCAGCAACAAAGGGTCCAGTCTGGATTCTAGATATCCCAGTATTTTTTAAATTCCTCTCTGGTTTGTCTTGTCAAGTTATTTTCACAGAAATAATTTTATGCAAATATTGATCACATCACATCATTAAATCACCACGTAAAGAATAGTGTGGCTAATAATATTCTAAAAATAAATTCACTTTCTGAAATTTCTCAGCAAACTCACCGAAGTCGTTTTCATCGTACCTAACCTACAAAAACTAATAAGAAGAATGATAGGCTGAATGGCCTTACGTTTCTTTTTATACAATCATCAAATCAAAAATGGAGTATTTATTGCAACAATTGTTACATCTATTCTGGTTGAAAAATGCTAATTTTATTTGTTATGGTTACCTTGGCTGCTTCATATATGGGCTGATCCGTGATATATCGACCGAGATTCTAAATCGATTCTATTAGCAGAACATTTTAGGAAACCTAATATTTCCATCGACTCCTACAGATCCTACTTAAATTTATTGACTGTTTGACATTACCTACCAATTGGGTAGGAGTCGTGTTTTCAATAACATTTCATTTAAAAAACCGACTTCCGCCATAGCATTCGACTAAAAATCTGAATGAAAAAAAATTATGAAAGAACCACAGTGGTGAAAGGGTTATGATACTATCTGAATGCAAATGTTTGGTTTGCTGCTGAAAACATTAAAATCGCCATATGTATGCCTACAATATTTGAGGAGGTCCCTCAATTCCTCATAGATTCCATCATCAGAACTGGATTCTGAAAAATATGGGACCAATCTGGAAGTATATCTATTCAAATAAAAAAAGAATTTTTCAAATCGATTCATAAACGCCGGAGATATGAGGTAACAAACATACAAAAAAAAATACAACCGAATTGAGAACCTCCTCCTTTTTGTGAAGTCGGTTAATAATTAATTGTCTATACCTGATACAAAATTCAATAAAAAAAAATAGCATGAACAATGAATATTTCGAAAGGGAATACAACCTCTTCAATTGCGTTGCACTCAACTATTACAATACTAGTAGCATAAGCTGTAATCCCCTGAACTGGGATACCCTGAAAAATACTACCTATTACATCGGATGCTATATTATTTTGAAAAAACTATTCAATTCACTTCTTTTTTATCCACACTCATCATCATCATCATCAGCCATTAGATGTCTACTGCTGGACGAGGCCACCTCCATACTATGCAATGGGGAGATTTGCCATAACTACCACGCTTGGCAGGCGGATTGGTGATCGCAGTATTGGTGGTTGCGTACTCATGATGGACGCTGCTTCCCATCCCCTGGTGTCATCCCTTAGTCAGCTTCACGACATCCACGGGAGGAAACGGAGGGGTATATTCTTATGCCAATACAAGAACAGATCTATACACTACCTACATCCTTACTTACCTAAGTTACTTACTTATATAAAACTGAAACGTTATCTGCATATTTTGTTTATGTTTCTTTGTATATTTGACGGATTCTAACGACAAAACGCCTGGGCCAATTAAATTTAGTAGGTACAAAAAAAATCGAACCCTGGAATAATTGGTACTTTGTATCCCGATAGTACCCTCACGAAACCAACGCGGGTGTAACTGCGGGTGACCACTTGTTTCTTAAAGTAAAGGAATGTAGGTCCATTCTTCGACAAAGAAGTCAGCCGATGAATCCAACTCGGATGGGCAGCATTTGCGAAACTAAGTACGTCATATATTCTCGTCAAAGATAGTGCAGAGCCTCAAGATGAAAGTGTTTTATAATCAATGCGTGTTGCCAGTGATAACTTCGGCACTGAGACGTAGACGCTAACTATTGACCTAATACACAAACTCGAAGTCGCACAGCAGGCTATGGATAGAGCTATGCTCAGAGTTTCACTACGTTAAAGATTCTGAAATGAGAAGATCCGTATAGAAGAACCAAGATTACCGACATCAATCAGAAACAGCAAGTTGAACTGACAAATAGCTTGCTGCTGAACTGACAACTATTGGGAACAAAGTTTCTCGAGTGTTGACCACTATCTGGACAACACAGTGTAGGAAGGTCACTCTCTCGACAAAGACATTATACAAGTCACGGGAAGTCAGTGGATGGAGGCAGTCCGGGACCGTTCGTCGTAGCATTTTGTGGGGGAAGCCTTTTTCTAGCAGTGGACTTCTTTATACTGATGATGATGATGATGATGAAAGGGGTGCAAATTGAACAGTTGTAGAAGTAGAAATCGTAACAAATAATTCTGCTATAAATGCTAATTTACAGAGCAATGTCGGTGTCTTTGGTTGTTCCACGGATTGCCTCATTTCTGATTTTATCACGCAAAAGTACTATGCTTCAAGCAATTCTCCATAGCCCTTTGCGAGTCTATGTGCTTGAGTGTAAGATGTCATCACAGGCAATACACACTTATTGTAGATATATATATCGACAAAGAGAATCCTAGGACTATTGTGTATGTGACTGTTATGGGGGTGTTATGTTTATGTTATGTGTCTTTCAACAGCATTTAGACTCCACTGCTAGACGAAGCCTCCCCCATAGAATGCAATGGGAAGGATTTTCCATAATCACCACGCTTGGCAGGCGGTTTGGTGATCTCTCAGGTGAATGCTGCTGCCCATCCCCTGGTGTAATCCTTTAGAAAGGCTTTTACTACATCCGCGGTAGGAGAAGGAGGTGTCTTTTCTTTGGCCAGACACGCACCACGGCTACGTCGCGAATTAATTTTATAGCCACAAGGTCAACAGAACCGTTGTCAAGATAACTAGTGGTTCGCCCCGAACTGAGACCTCGCGATGACTCCTTTATCAGCCCGACTACTAAAGTAAGTCATTACCATATTTTCCATTATTATTTTTGAAAATTTTCACCTCGAGGTAATTTCCTACACATCATCGAAATAACCTTTGAATAGGATTAAGCAACTTGGCGTAATACAACATACCTGTTAGTATATCAAGTACCTGACGAATTAATTGACCTTCCTACTTCGTCCCTTTTAACAAAAATTATAGAACTCCAACGTCATTCAAATTCCTAGAAATGGGAGGTCAATAATGGATGTTATGTTGGTTTATTTTTTATGGAGTACAAGTTTCTAAATTCTTCAATTTCAGACCCACAAAACGCTCATTCTCATTTCCCTGTATTTGTGCCACAAAAGCTACAAGCATACCAAATTTCAGCGTTGTGTGATTGCTGGAAGTTACCCTAGAATTTTTGGTTTTTACTTTTTTGATTTTCCCTAATATCTCAGAAGCTACTTAGTCTAAATACTTATAAATAAATAAAAAAATAAATGCTGGACATTTCACACAACATTATATATTAAAAACAGTTTTGAAATATCCAACCAAAGCGCTTTCATTAGACATGACTTGATATGACTGTCTCACTTTTTTTTTGCCCTCTCTTGGAACCCAATATCTTATCAACCCCCAGACCGATATAGCTCATAAACCTTACCTACAAATTGTACTAATACTATATACTAAATTTTATTAAGACCGGATTAACAGTTCAGTAACAGTGGAAGTTTTCATCGGGCAAACACACATACATACATACAAACAAACGCCGATTCTTCCAAGTTGACTCAGAGAACTCGCTTCGCTCGTTCAATTAACGAGTAGTTAAGGCTGTAGTGTTTCCCTAACGCTGCCCATCCGAGTTAGATTGAAGTTGGAACTACCTTGAGTTATTGAATTATACTAAAACGCTTTTTATGCATATAGTGATACTTAAAGACGACACTTAACCTTAACGCTAGATTATAATGAATGGTTCATAAATATAAATATTTTGTAAAGGTTGTTTTTATTTAGGACAATTATATGGATCCTTAATGGATACTTCTTCTTCTTTTCTTCTTTTTATGGATACGTAAATTTTTGTTACAGAGGTATTATTACGTTTATGATAGGCTGGGGTTACTGCTAAACATAAGATGGGCCACATTCCAGATCCACAATTCACACAAAATAATATAAAATATAATTGTTTTGATCGTACATACTCAATCCAATCTCCGTGTTACATTGTCTATATTGCAAAACAGTCATACTCGTATCAAATATAATTTAGTGCCTACATTACACATTAAAGTAGATGAGGCTGTGCACCTTGTCCTTAATCTTCGATTCGATTCCATAAATAAAACTAAACCTGCTTGCCATTTTATGTCTTATAATCGTGAATCATTTCTGAGGGGTAAGAAAACAAGGATTTTATTGGGTAATAATGTCATTGCCCTAAGGGTTCTGTCCCCTGATTCATAAATAAAACAAAACCTGATTTATGATAAAAGAATTTAATATAAAAAACGCATTCCTTAATCTACTGACTAATTTTGAATCACTTACAATGTTTGAAATAAACCAAAATAATAAGATATTAGATTGAAAACACATACTGCGTTACGGCATAACGCATTTTTTGTTACTACTATGATTCCTACATAAACGAATCACAAGAATACAAATCAGCGTAGCCATAATATATTTTCTACCTGAAAACTTAAATCCTCTACAATGATTAGAGCTTATGGCAAAAGTCCGTGTGCGTAGTGTGTTTTCTTTTATTAATTTAAAGCTCTTATGTCCATTTTAACCAACCAGTTCTTATTTTACAGGAAATTTAACGCATGTCAAATTGACAGATTTCTATGAAAAACTGTGATATTTGAGATTCTGAAGTATCTCGTAAGCCACGGATGACCCATAGTGGTTGGTGAAAGTGAGCATTATGGTTCTCTCACACAGGTGCGATATACCAGCCAGCATACTGACTGATAATACCAGCGATGATACCAACCAGTTAATAATAAGGCCGGTATAAATTTAAAAATTGTTTTGTTTATCGACCGCCCCGGGTGGTATCAACCAAAATAAACCTAATAAAATCAGATATCGCAATAATGTATTGTGAAAATTCCAAGTACATCACGCCTGTGTTAGGAGAGCCTTTATTTACATGTATCTATTCTAAAGCCATATCCTTTACATTTTAGTTGTTTAGTTCGACGACCCTCACAAACACTTCATACTCGAGCTTTAATTTTCCAGTGATTGAATCCGAAAGAAGTTTGGAGCCTCTAAAGCTGTAGTAAGATCCAAATTTCTCACCATCTGGGACATTCACAGTCGGAGGATATCTGAAAAAAGAAATTGATAGTAACTAAACTAAAAGATGCCTTATCATTTTGAGGCTCTGAAACATAATTTTCATAGAATACGTACTGAGTTGTGAATTCCGTGGTGTTGTTTGGCATCAAGTATGTGCATTTCACTGGGATTTCTTTATCAGCGTAAACTTTTCTGAAGTGGTTGATACTGCTGTCAAAATTTTCACCAAAGTTATCGACAGAGACATATTTGTCCACCAATGAATTGATCACTCTATGAATGTACGGGTACCGCTTGGCGTAAATCTGTTTGCCTATGTATTTATTTTCTCTTGGGGGACCACCTGAACCACCGGGTCCACCAGGACCGCCAGGACCACCAGGGCCACCGGGACCGTCGGGTCCATTTGGCCCAAAACCTCCATTTCCTCCATTACCACCGTTTCCGCCAAAGCCTCCTTCTCCACCAAATCCACCATTGGGGCCTGTCTGGTGGATGTATCTGTAATCTCCTTCATCACTAGGGTAAAGGCCTTGCTCATATATGTACGTGTACCGTCCTTCATCACCCGGAACATACTTGCCCTCAGTTAAGGGTCTATAGTATCTTCCATCATCGTATAATCTATATTTGCCCGGTTTATACTTTCCATCATCAAATGGGGAACATTGAATTATGGCCGACAGCCACACCAATAAAACCTGGAATTTCAGAAAAAAATAACTATTGAACTATTAAAGAGTGAAAAAGAGGGTTGATTGTTATGGCTACCAATAACAAAGACTTCAGTTTACCCGTGATCATGGCGCATGAAACTGTGCCGAAATATCGGGAATCAATAAAGCTCAAAAATCATGGTAAATATCCCGTTTTTAGTGATAATTAAAATAACTATTGTTTTTATTACATGTTAAATTTTATTAAATACCCTAGTAAAAGAGAAGGGAGGCCACAAAAAAAAAGATTATGTAGTACAGTTGACACACACAAGGAAATAGGTACGAACTTTCCGAAACCGGTCCTAGGAGTATCTATCTACATCACAATAAACTAGCCATGTGACTACATTCCAAGCGAGTACTGTCACCATTGAATAATTAGAAGCTATTTAGAGGCATATTAGTAGTGCCATCCTGCCGTAGTGTGTCCGGCCTAGAATAGACCCCTCCTTTTCCTCCCGTGGATGTAGAAAAATTCTTACTAAGGGATTACACCATGGGATGAGCAGCAGCAAGTGCGATCACCAAATCGCCTGCCAGTGTGGTTATCATGGCAAATCCCCCCATTGTATGCAATGGGGAGGCCTTCGTCCACCAGTGGACGTACATAAACAGACTGGTGATGAAGCTACTAGTTGAATACTATAGCACTAGGGATAATGTAAGCTTCTATTAGTGAAACAATTCTAAGAACTCACTTTATCTTTTTGTAATATTAGTATAGATAGATATATATTATAATTTTATTAAAATGTGTGGTAAAATTTTGATCGTTAACGGTAGTATTCGTCTTATTTTAAGACTCGTCAATTTGCATAATTCAAACTGATGCAGGCATAATTAATAAATATCTACTTACGAATTTAATAACACGCAACATTGTTGTAGTAGATCCTTTTCCAATTATTTATTATTATTCACCGACGTCAACGCGTCGGCTGTGCAGCCTGTCGACACAACAAATTATGCTTTTGATTTGAAACTAGATCAAATAATATGTCATTGGAGGCATCCTTAGTAAGCCGATTAAGATACCCAATATTATCATCTTATTCTTCTTTGACATTTAATTTACATTTTAATGATCAATAAATTTAATTTGAAACATACCAAAATGTAGAACAGAATCCTTTAATCTAGGTGTGACGAGGTCAGGCAGATGAATTAGCATAGAATATAAAATTATAATAGTTCCGTTGCAATTTTAGACCGTGTTAATCACTCACTTAACACTATAGAGTTTTTATAAATTTAATAAAACAATCAGAGCGCGTGCAACATTGAAATGGTGACGAGACGACCGGCTTGCAAGAGAGTTGTTATTCTCATATAGAATGTTTGAGGATCCACTTCACACATCGATTTGCATAAAACAAAAATGATTAAAATGCAACTATATAATGCCCATCGCATTCTGAAAACCTCATTCCATTAAGGACTGGTGACTTACTTGACTTGGTTGACATACAAGTTTAGTCACCTGTGGGTGTCAAAGTACCTATTCTAGATATTGTAAATACAAAAGGTGATGCGATTGCGATGCGATCCTATAAAATATACGGTCAAAAACGTTATAAAAAATTATTCGACGGTGCTTTTTTAAAAAAAGATTTCAAGTGCGAGTCAGAACTTGTAGCATATGTTTTCTGTACTACAATATCATAAATTAAATGCCTACTGAAACTTGAACATTTACTGACCTATTTGAGGTAACTAAAAATTTCCACGGTTTAAGCTTTTCCCGTGTCCCGATATTTGGACCTTTTATATTATTATACCTTTTTTACCTTTTGATTTATTAAATAGTGTCGTAAATAAGTAAACATGGTTGTAACACTGTTAAATTATTTAACATTACCAAGACCTTCAAAAATGTATTATCTATCTGAGCCCTTAGGTAGCAGAAATTACTAACAAGCACTTTTTTCCAACTGTTTTTTCAGACCTCTCGCTGATGGTCTCAGCAGCACCATGTCGTCAGCATAGCTGATGTTGGCCAATGGATATTACTCTTCCTTTGTCGTGTCACTGGTTCTTTCTTGGTTACTGTTATCACTTTTCTTTTTTTTTCTTTGGTATTTTCTATTCTATTCTTATTTTTAGGTCAGTGACCAGCTTGAGGTATGGTGCCTCTAAAAAGGGCTTAGTGACCTATTGTGAATGAACCAATGTGGTGAAGGAATCAGTGAGCACACAGAAGACTTTTTAACACAACATAACACACCAACAGTCTTATTGTCTTGATCCCACACTAGGATTCCGTGTCGTGGGTATTAGGAACTATAGTAGATTGTATCATAAGGGAGCAAAATAATATTTTTACGGCGAGGGTGCTTTTTTGAATCCAGAGCGAAGTGAGGGATTCTAGAGTAGAATCCCGAGCACAGCGAGGGATTCTTTAGTAGAATCCCGAACGTAGCGAGGGATTCAAAGTACGTCGCCCGAGCCAAAAATATATTTTGCGCCCGAGTGTTACACTCTACTTTTCATCACCCAATATGAGAAAATAAAAGGTGCCTCATATTTTATTTCAAAACAAAACCATGAATTTCTAATAATCCATGAATAACTTATCATTTAAAAAACAGACTTCCGCCATTGTATTCGACTAAATATTTGGATGAAAAAAAAAATCATGAAAGAACCAGAGTGGTGAAAGGATTATGATACTTTCTGAATACAAATGCTTGGTTTGTTGCTGAAAATATCAAAATCGCCATATGTATGCCTACAATATTTGAGGAGTTCCCTCAATTCCTCATGGATCCCATCATCAGAACTAGATTTTGAAAAAAATAGGACCAATCTGGAAGTATATCTATTCAAATAAAAAAAGAATTTTCCAAATCGGTTCATAAACGCCGGAGATATGAGGTAGGTAACAAACATTAAAAAAAAAATACAACCGAATTGAGAACCTCCTCCTTTTTGTAAAGTCGGTTAAAAATGACGAAATCGCGGGCCGTAGTTCGCGCGTTTCTAATTTGTTTTTTTTTTATTCAGCCGGTGGCGCGACTATATGGGCCGTCGTACCAGCCAGTTCTCCTTCTTTGGCGCTGAACACTAAGATGATCCAAATATAAAAAGGGCGCGGCAAAGATAATTGCGGCGCACTTATTTGTGTTTGATTCTTTTCAAGATGTTCCAAATTCAAAAAGTGCGCGTAAAAGATAATTGCAGCGCACTTATTTGAGTTCGATATGTTCCAAATTTAAAAAGTGCGCGGCAAAGATAATTGCGGCGCACTTATAGAAGCTTCATACAGAAAACACCACCTTTGGGTGCACTTAAAGGCGAACCAAGTCGTCCTTTTCGAATAGATGGGATGAAAACAAATTTTTCGATACTTCTACTTACACAGAAACAGAGCCATGGTAGTTTCAGCCTAAGAATAAGAATCCTCCAAGTCCTGCTGGGAATGTAGTAACAGGCGACTAAAGGATTACGCCAGTACATGGGAAGCAGCATCCACCTGAGTAACTAACACCAAACTGCGATCACCAATGCGCCGGCCATCAAGCGTGGTGATTATGGCAAATCCCGCCCATTGCACGCTATGGGTTGTACGCTATGCATGCTATGGGGCAGGCCTCATTCACTAGTGGATGTCTACCATTGGATACACTGGATGTATAATATGATGAAGATGAAGATACAGAAACTAATACAAAACAAGCTCCCATTTCTAGGAATTTATATGACGTTGTATAAGTTTCGACGCTGACTCCATTAAAAACGAAATTTGACAATGTTTGCTAAATAGTTTTGCTTCAATGATCTATCATGATAATCATCATCATCATATGTTAGACAGACTTACAGATAAACAGACACCGTGAGATCAGAAATAATAAATTTTTCCATACTTGGTACGGAATACTAAAAATGCATGACGTGCTAAGGTAAATACCTAATAAATTTGCACGTAGGTCATTTTTATAATAAAAGTCTTCTTATTTGAAATGCATTTAAAACCTTTTTCTAATTTAAATTTAAAACAAGAGTTAATGATGTTATCTATGTGTTGTACTTTGATATACAGGGTGTAAGCACTAATTTTCTACATGCACAGACTTTATTTTAAGCATAGGTATTCGGAGGCTTTTTTAATGAAAATTCGTGGATTTGGCCTCCGACTGCACCTATTAATTCAGTTGAAGAATCGTGTTGGCTTTCTTCTACATCATTTTTATACTTGTTGCTTTTGCGTAGTGGGGTTTTAGTTTTAAATCTTTCATATTAAACTTCCCACTCTCACTCCTTTTTGAAAACCTTTCCTTGTTTAGTTCCTTACTATCTTGATCTACATGTAATATCATCCCAGGAGATCTAGTCCAGATATACTACTAAAGAAATAATTTAAACCAGAGAAATACATTGTAGTGGATATAAGAAGAATTTATTAACCCATGAAAAGGTTAACAACCATACTAAATTGGGGTAGAGGACGGCGATGGCGCCAAGAATATTTTCTCCAAAAAAGGTGTTCATGTCTCAACGACTTGCTTTGTAATTTCAGTTGAAAAGGAAACAAGTTTGCTGGATTCAAAAGGTTCTTCAAAAATTTCAATGTTTTTGTGAAAATTTTATTTCTTCATAATTATTAACTTCTACTCATTCTCTTGGCTCTTGGAAGCATTTTAGGTAAAGGCCTAGTAAAATTTAAAGAAGGGACAATAACATTAATTTCATCCAAAGTTAATATTTTAGCAAATTCAATATCACATTATCTATCAAATTATTGACATTAAGGATGTATTATTTATTTATTACTAATGTCAAAAAAGATATAAAAGTAAAGATCACCATATAAGTGTATTTTTCTTATTTCAATGCCAAATTACCATTGATTATAATATCAATGAGCAATAAACAAAGAAACTCATGGGCTACTGAATCAGATCAAATTTCACGTTGTGGTAGGTATAACATTTATTACCACGGCTTTTGATGAAAACTTTAATAATCTGAGTGTGAAATATATGCACAACACCTCTGCAAAAAAAAGTTTGCGTCTCATGTGAGTCATTAGTGCATAACATCATTTGATGCCGGATTATCCTTAATGTGACAAGTGTCACTATTAAATGTTTTTTTTTGTAGTAGATGTGTGTGTGGTTGATGACCTTGTTCATCTCCCCTGTAGAGCCCCTCCCCTTGTTCATCTCCCCTGTGTAGCAAGTCAAAAGGCACTAATCCTTTGTGTAAATGTTACTGTGGATGTACGAATCGCTGCGTACCTGTCACCACCTCTTTCACAGTTTGTATGATAAATAATAAGAATAATTTAGCAGCCGTAACACAGGTGCAACCTAGCACAGCTGCTAACAGAACTAAGCTTATTAGGTGATCGCAGTATTGGTGTTGAGTACTCAGGTGGATGATGCTGCCCATGCCCTCATGTAACTATTGTTATTACTATTAGTACTACCTACTAACTTAAAATTGTTTTTTTATACTTAGTCTTTTTAATTTTATTTGTTTTAAATAAATACTTCTTTAGACCGTATTGTCAATGACCAAGTTAGCTAGAGATTGCCCGTTTTTATTTTTCTTATTATGATTATTTCGGTCTGACACCACGACCATTTGTTGAATGTTTGGAAAACTCTTATAGATTTAAATTATAACTTTTTGTACTCCCACTATTCTGTTGTTAATAGAGAGAGTAATGTTTTCCTTGGTTGTTAGACTAAGGAGAAGAACGCAGCGTAAAAATCGCATAGCTGTCGCTCTGCTATTACTGTCGCTACTGTTGTAGCTCATAAACAGAACACAGGTTAACTGATGTACCTACCTGAGGCCAAAGTTTTGCAGCAACCATCGTACGATGACGATTACGACGATCTTCAGTGAATTCCAGAAAAAACCCAACCCAGTCCAAATCCCAGACTAGGGTTTTTACCACTCAGGTAAGCGGAGAGCGTGGTGAGCACAAGGATCATTTGCAAAACTAAAATTTTTCTCGCTTTCCGAGCAAGCCCTGGAAGATGTTAATTTTTACGGACCGTTCTCCGTAAGATGTCCCTTGTCTGGGAATGGTTGGTATACATGGCAGAGGACATCTTACGGTGAACGGTCTGTACGGTCATTTTGTGAACCGTTGTTACTAAGATTTATCGTGAGGTGTGAATTAACAGGTACCGGTGCATATCTGATTTAAAAGAGAATTATTATAAATTCTTCTTTCTTCATGTTCATTTCTTCAGTCTTACACTAGCGCGAAATTGGTGTATAATGTCATATACTAGCGCATCTGAACATGCACCAACATCGAATATTAACAGTAGCATAAATAAAACAACAGAGCAACTGATGTGATGACAGGCAAGAAAAAAACAAAATCGTGATTAAGATAGCTTCTTTATTTGCCTTAATTAATTAGGTACATTGTGCAGATCACAAACTTAAAAACTCAGGTACTAAGCAAGGTAGCAAGACTATAATAGATTTACTTGGGCAAGTGGGCGCCTGAGGGCACGAAGCCGTTCTCATCGGCAGTGTATTCTACCCTGTAAACGAGGCCGTCGGGGGCGGTGAACTCATAGAATCCCTTAACTCTCAAAACTCCGTTCTCGCTACCGTTATTCTCGATTTTACCAGCTTCCTCGGCAAGGATCTTGTTCTCGGTCTCATACAGGTAATGATAACCATCTTTATTGATGTCGTTATCGTAGCGAATGAGACCGAACTTGTATTGATAGTCGCCGTAGTTGGACGGGTTTCCGTTCACCACACCGAGGCCAGAGCTGGTCTGCAAGGAAGGAGTGAAGGTGGATGAGGGAGCACTGGCGCCGCCGAGGCCGGGTCTGCTAGCACCACTGGAATAAAATTATCCTAATTAATAGATGCCATAATAATAACGACAGAGAAAATTATCGAAACTTTAAATTAATAGTAAATATTTAATCATATCCTACCCCTAGGTTAGGTGAAAAGCTTCTCGAGTGGTGGCTACAAATCAGACGACACAATAAAGATCGTCGGAATTTGATGGATGAAGGCGGATCAAGACCGTTCTTTGTGGCGTTCTACGAGTGAATCGATTTCGATGAAATTTCTTACAGAGATAGAAGATAACCTAGATTGACACATTCACAGTTACAATTAGCATTACTGTAATTTGTCAGCACGTAGTCACAGCAGCAAATTACAATAAGTGGAATTTTAGTATTAAGCTCGTATTATATAGGGTGTAGTGTGTCCGGCCTAAGAATAGACTCTTCCGTCTGTTCCCGGATGTCATAAAAGCCAACCAAGTGATTACACCAGGGCATAGGTAGCAACATCCACCTGAGTATCTAATCAACACCAATACTCCCAAGCGTGGGGATTATGGCAAATCCCCCCATTTGCATTCTATGGAGGAGGCCTCGTCCAGCAGTGGATGTCTAAAGGCTCTCGCTCTCTTTGTCTCTGGATACTTAACTCTTAAGGGTTATTTCAGTATCAACAAGGTATTGAAAGTATCTTACACTAAAGCACCACTGCCGTCGGGCTTGTATTTGCCGGCGTCATTCTTGTCTCCCTGGTACCCGCTGCCGCCACTTCCTCCGCTTCCCCCACTTCCACCGCTGCCGCCAGAGCCAGGACCGCCGGGGCCACCAGGCCCGCTGGAGCCGGTGTAGAAGCCGCCGGCACCACCACGGTCACCACGGTCACCGCTGAAAAATTCAATTTCAAATTACTTGCATCATACAAATCAGAAGTGCGTTTTTTTATGTCAAAAAAAGTGAGTTCAGTTGAAGTGATTTTGAAATCACTGATGACAAAAAGATCACTGGTGACTTTGAAATCACTTTTAGTCACATGTAAGTCGTACTCTGTCTACCAACTAGCAAATATTTCGCAGTTTCCATGTCAAGCGTATAGTGCGTTCCATTATGCGAAGAAAATTCCTGAGAAACACAAATTTTAGTTCCTCATAAAAAAAGGCATGGGGTGTATCGATAAACAGTTTAACGTAAAACGTAACGTATATTTGTGTTATATATTATTATGTCAGTGTCGAGTCAGATCAGAGTAAATGTCAGTGTCAGTCAAAAATAGTAGAGTGATTTTAAATCTGGGTTTATATGATTGTAGTAGGTATACTATAAAAATATTAACGGCTTTTTGCGGATATTTTGTCACTTGATGACATTTAAAAATCGCACCCCAGAGTAACTTATGAATAATGTGACTCATGAATTAATTCATCACAATACGATGCACCATTTATTTTTAATATCAAAGCTTGACCTTTTTATTTGATGCTCATAAATCTTGAAAATATTTATGACTTATTAACACCTAAACTCTATTCTATTCAATTATTCAATGTATATAAACGACGTTTAAATATTTTAATGCGTGGCATAAAATGATCAAGGAGTTTATGGATTTGAACTTTTGGATTTAGGAGGTTTTGGATTAATTAACCATGGTGGTGATTGAGTAGGTAACTTAGATAAGATAATTGTTTTCTTCAAATAACGACAAACGAATTTTAAAAGCCAGGCGCCTGGTTATTCCTCAAACAGAATATTTAAAGTCATCCATTCAGAATTCAAAAAAACATTCTTCTACAACTACTAACCAATCTTAAAAATGTCGTAAAGATATTACCTATAACAAGAAGTGTCCGAAGAATAATTCACAAAATCGAATAGATAATCAATTAAAAAGATTATAGAAATGAATATGCTGTCCTTGACCATACCAAATACCAGTTACTCTGGTGATGCTCAGGTGACCTAATTATGGCATTCGATCTATCGTTTACATAATTAAACAATCTCTATTATGTCGACTTAGGCTTCCGCGTGGAGCTGAACTAGTTTTGTTGTTTTCTGTTATTATTCAAATTATAAGATTCCGCACATTTTACACCAATTTTATTAACATCTATGTGACGGTCCTAAATAGAGTTTTTAGTATTGTATCATCAATCTAACCAATCTATGTGCTAATTAAAAATAATACCTACTCCGTATGAGGGATGATACGGAGATGCGTTCTCTGCCTGCCGTGGATATGACCATGGCGTAGTGGGACCATGGGTAGTGCATCTCCGTATCAAGGAGATGGTTACGGGCTTAACCCTCCGCGGTTGATTATTTTTCGGATAGATATTATAAAAATAATAATATTATAAACGCGAAAGTTTGTGAGGATGGATGGATGTTTGTTACTCTTTCACGTAAAAACTACTGAATGGATTTGAGTGAAATTTGAAATGGAGATACTTTACGCCCTGGATTAACACACTTTACTTTTCATCATCATCATCATCATCATCATCAGTTTTCATCATTTTTCACGCGGGTGAAACTGCTGGGCGCAACTAGTATTTTATAAAGGTAGTAACTGAGGAGGCCCTGACTTTCTCTGAAACTGTTCACCTTTCTACTGGTGGATGCGTTCAATCTTCTGGACTATTTAGAATGGATGTGACATCAACATTAATGGCGAATATATCACTCTCGCTAATAGTCAGCGCGTGTTGCCATTGACGACTTTCAGCGCTGAGACGTGATCGCTAACATTGGCCTTATACACAAGCTTAAAGTCGCGCAGCGAGCTGTAGAGAGAACTATGCTCGAAATGAGGAAATCCGTAGAAGAACCACGATCACCGACATAGCTCTCAGAACTAGCAAGTTGAAATGGCAATGGGCAGGTCATAAAGCTCGCAGAACCGAAAACTGTTGAAGAAGTACCATCGGAAGTTCTCGAGTGGCGACCACAAACAGGACGATGCAGTTAAGGAAGGCCTCTCTCACGATGGACCAATTAAAGGCATTATGAAAGTGGTAGGAAGTTGGATGAAGAAGACTCACGACGGTAATCGTGACATTCTATGGGGTAGATCTATGCCCAGTAGTGGACTTCTACAGGCTAATGATGATGTGGTGCCCTGTTTATGTTCGCCTACGTAAAACAGGACTTCACACAGAATGTTAGAAGTGAATACAAGACGGTAACTTATGTATGATATCGTATCGCATCGCGTCGCTTTTTATCTCCTAGGTACGTAGGTGGTGACAATCTCTAATGTCTTTTGATACATAAACTCAACATACTTGTATTTTCCAGAGTCATCAGGAATGTAACGGCCGGAGTTGTCTCTGCTAGGATCGTATTTGCCAACGCCGTCGTAACGGCTGGGCTGGTAACGGCTGGGGTCGTAACGGCTGGGGTCGTAACGGCTTGGGTTGTAACGGCTGGGGTCGTATTGAACAGGGACTTGTAATAACTGGAATGGTGTCTGAGTAGTTGAGGAGAACTGGAAAGGTTTATACCTGAAAAAAAAAGGATAATTTAATAAAAATAATATAATAATAAATATAAAAATAAGTATAATAAAACCGCTAGTATCAAAATCTTAAATAGGTACTAGAGGCCCTAGCAGTGAACAAGGATACTACTGATACAATTTGATACAATTAGTCTCTTTCATCCAATTTAAATAAATTCATTTTCATCAATGCGAGATATTTCACAAATAGGTAAGATTCAGCTGAATATAGTTTCCTTGCGATAATAACTATGCTATGTGCATAAACTTGCACTAAAACATATATGATAATGTTAATATTTTTACATGACATGTGTTCTGAGTCTATTTTTACAAAAATAACAATATATAGGGACGTAACTGTTATCTTAAATTGTAACAAATATAATTAATTGTTAATCTTCATGAATAATTTTCTTAAATAACGAATATTTATTAACAGGAAGAATGATATAAATAAATGCAAAAATAAATAAATTATTATATATGTATAATAAATATTGAGTTTTCTAAAGGCTGCCTGGGGCTGATCCATCGTCGAAGGCGAATAATTTGGCTATTGGTTTAAATTTGTGCCTTGTGCCGCAAATGCACATGGTGGCACGGATTATTGAGATGATGATTTTTGATCTTAGCCAACACATATATTATAAATAAATAATTGAATAATTACATCATTGAAACTTCACTTACTTTCCAGTTTCAGCCGCAAGGGCTACTGTCAAAGACAGGGAAACTACCTGTAATAAAAAAATGCAAATTGAACACTTAAATTATGCTAAATAAATAATTATTTGATTACCTAGCAAAGATGAGTTAACTGGTCGTAAATTAGTTTTAGGTCTATTAAAATTAATAACTTAATTATCTGTGATTCACTACAACTGTGCTTTTACCCTGCTGATCGAGACCTTAAGACCCCAACTTACCAAAAGAAGACGCATTTCTGTTGTCACTGAGCGCGCTTGACAATCTGAATGTGATGTTCTATTGGCCAATGCCTATTTATACCATTTTTGTCTATTTATAATTCTTCTGCACAGCTCGTTTCATTTATAATACGGTAGTTGACGCTATCAAGTGTTTCTCAATCTTTTGTCTACTGATAATTTGCGAACGTCTATGTATGACACTTTTAAACAATTTGAAAAAACTATTACATGAGACACTGGTGGCGGTGAATTATCATGAATAAAAAAACCTTTCAAGTGCGAGTGGGACTTGCGTGGAGAGAGTTCCGTTCAAGTAGGCTAACATTACCACCAGACCAATTAACTTATTAGTCAATTAACGCAATTTTTTACACATTTTCGCATTACGAATATTTTCTGTGTCCTGTACGAATTTGAAGATTTAGGGTTTACATTTAGGTTTTCCTATAAAGTATGAGAAAGCCAAATTTTTTTTTACAGCATTTTTCCTTGGATTTTTAGTTTTGGAGATAGCGAATGGTCAATTTTCGCATATTTTCTTTAAATCTTTTAAACTAAGCATTTATAAATTATACAGAATTGTGTTTGTATTTTTAATAACGAGCTCTTTCATTTAATATGTCACATTGCATTGCATTTGACAAAAGTTTTATCTTTTAATTTTCTGGTTTGCCCCCTTTATTATCTCCCGAAAACAGAATTCGTTGATTTACGCTATATTTCCGTAAGTGGGTCACCTAACTCTATTTATATGTACTAAATTTCAGCTTCTTTGGTCTAGTAGATTCGGATTAAATAGTACAGACTGATAGATAGACACCTGAGTCATCCTTTAATGGTTCTATTAGTACCCAAGGGATACGGAACCCTAATAATCACTCCAGTAACAATTTTTTGAATCATGAATGAAAAAGGGTGTTGTTAATGTTTCGTGAAAACGATATTCATTGGGCTAATCGTTAAGGTAAGCGTGTTCGTTCCTTTAAAACTTATGTCCAGAAAAATAGAACGTACTTCATGGTGACTAAGTCTTAGCCTTACTTTGAAATCGTCCCTGTCTCTCTCTAATACGCGTGTTTTAACATTAGTGTAACAGTGACAGGGATGTTTTCAAAGTAAGGCTTAGACTTTGTCACCGTGAAGTACGTTCTATTTATCTGAACCTTAGATTCCAATAGGATCAAATCTAAATTCTAATCTCTGGGTCAGTAAAGGACCGGGCCCCGTTCACGTTTTCAAAATTATTTTAGGGCGCCTAGTCATAGCGACGCGTACCCCGAGATCAGCCCCCCAAACATAGTAGCAAATGGCAATGGGAAACGCAACAATGGGGATCATTTTGGCAGCCTTAGCACTATCTAACTAAATCTTAGAAACTTGAATAGGGGAAACTTTTTGACCTAAATATTAATCTTTTCATGTTTCAAAAGATTTGGACAGCGTGGAATGGAATGTCCTACATAGAGATGAGTCTAATTAAGAAAGCGCACTTTTTATGACTATATTAATGATAATGCCGCGTGGCCTGATGTCGCTCTGCCCCTCGACTGCTAAAATGGAAATTTGCAATATCTGTACTTACCTATTTACATGTTTGTATTAGATTATTATTTATAAGTATAACAAGCGTAGCGTGTGCTGTCTTGCATATTTTTGCTGATGTTTATTTACTTTTGACTACCTTCCTAAGGTTTTTAAGTTCTCATTTACAACTCCAACAGCAACTCCTTGCTCCGAGGCACCACACAGGCGCTTCTCACCTAGTGGTAAGACGGACCATTTATGTAAGCCAAGCCGTGTTTGTTGCCTGATTCTTCTAGGCTTGGTCGCGTTGGAAAAGGAGTAATTTAATTTTATATAAGACGATTCAAAATGATCCTTGTGATTTCAATGAATAAAGTGCTTTTTGACTTTGACTTTGACTTTGACTTTGACTTTGACTTTGACTTTGATCATTTGGCTGCCAAAATGATCCACATTGTTGTGTTCCCCATTGCCATTTGCTACTGTAATTCGGAGGCTGTGGCTTTTATCTGCTCCTGCGCTTTGGTATTCCCATTCAGTGTGGCAATGCAGCCAGCATTTTAGGGGCGCTTACGGTACGGGACGGTAGTTATTTGGATCAATTAAGCTATCTTTAGATAATTTTCAACAGTCTTGAGATTACTCAACTGTTTCATTTGTATTTTTTAATTTTGTATGTACTTGTACTAGTTGTATCATTCTTAATGTACTAAAATAAACTATGACATAAACAAATCTAATGTATTATATATTTGTAACTACCAACCGCCCACGGTTTGGTTCGCTTTTACCGAGATAAAAGAAGCATGCTATGCGTCAATCCAGATAGATTAACACTCAACATAACATCAGTTAAATCACCATAAATACAAAAACAACGAATTAACAAAACAAAAAAATACAATGTGAGATCTTATCGTTTATAGGTATTTGTTCCAGGCAACCAGGTGGAGAGGGCTATATGGAAAAATGGTATAGTTGTGTCAAGAGCTTAGGTTATATTTTATCTTTTTACTTTTCATTGAAATTGGTTTAACCGGTGTGATTTAATAATAAAAAACAAACATCCAAATATTCGCGTTCTCAATATATTAATAATATTCATATATTTATGTTGGTATGTATATGTTGTAATCAGTCAAACTAATATTTTAAAGGCAAAAGTTTGTGAAAATGTTTGTTACTTCTTCACGCTCAAACGGCTGATCGGATTTGAGTGAAATTTAGAATGGAGATACCTTATACCCTGGATTGGCACATAGGCTACTTTTCATCATCATCGTCATCCATTTTCATCATTGTTCACGCGGGTGAAACCGCGGGGCGCAGCTAGTCTATTGCATAATATGAGTTGCATTTGAGTACGGTTTTCACTATCGTGTAAGTAATGTATTTATTGAGGAAGATTTTAATATGTAATATACAATTTTTTATTTATAAGCAATATAAAAAAAAACATATTAGTACTTAGATACCACGCGGGCGAAGTCGTGAGCTAATTATATGATTATATTCATGATATATATATATATTTTAATGTCCATTTAATGAGATTATTCGTGTAAAAAATGTCAAAATTTGAGAACCATAAGATCGTACTAATTAATTTACTTTAACACTATTCGACCGATCTTAAATATGATGGACTATACACACATATACACAGATGTCAAGCTTTAGTATGTCCAAGGCCTTATTATGCACAATATTCAGTAACAATAATAAAAATGCATACAAATGTTATAAAATAAGTAGCTTATTAACATTCTGGCTAATGTTCACCAACACAATAAACGGGTGGTCAAAGAAGGTTAAGCCACACCCATTCATTTGAAAAAAATAACACACATCAAAACCGATGTTAGCACATGTAGTTTATGTGTGAGGGAAGAATCAATACTATACCTATATAAAAAAACTCTTATAGCAGGTACATTACACTTTATTACTATACCTGCTTACCAAACCAAGCTTGTCTCAGTAAATAAGTGAAGCATCATCAACATCATCATCATCATCAGCCTGTAGAAGTCCACTGCTGGACATATACCTCTCCTAGAATGCCACGACGAACGGTCTTGAGCCGCATACATCAACCGACTTCCTGTGATGTTAATAATGTCTTTAGCCCATCGAGTGAAGGGCCCTCCACACACAATCACAGTGTGTGCCACAAGTAATTTTTTTGTTATGTTTTCCTTTTAAAACCAAAATCATGGAAATATTTTTAAATCAGTCATTTCATACAACATTATCTAGCCCCAAGCTAAGCAAAGCTTGTGTTATGGGTACTAGATAACTGATATACTTAATACAATACATTACATAGATAGATATTTTTATTATACATAGAAAATACCCAGAACACCCGTAACAATTATCTGCAGATCGTACAAATATTTGTTCCGAGGCGGGAATCGAACCCGCAACCTCCTGTGTCGCAGGCAAACCTTAGCCCACACAAAAAAAACAACACACACAATCACACGACGCGGCATAATCTCAATTTAGTATGTGCCAGTATTTAAATAGGTAAACTAGAGTTCATATTTAACAAAAGCTTTAACTAAACCTAGTTATAATATAGCTTTAGGGCACTACTTGTCTTTAGTGTCATTTGTAGTAACCTAGGTATACGTAACTTAACCCATTTTGGGATGTAAGTATTTGTCAAAATACAAATAAATAGAGTAGCGATTAATTAAATGAAGATTTAAATGTCGATCAAAAATTAGAACGCATTATTTAAAAAGTGACACACAACACAACCTTCACCTTTTAATAAATATACCAACATAAACAGACCATTAAAAATTCAGATTAATCTGATTTATACCATGCCGGGAGCACTTAACCAGATCAAATAAAATCTAATCAAATAACGAAATGTGACGTTGCCATGTCACATTTCGTTATTTCCCGGACCTGCAGCGGGAATTGAATCCGCATCTCAGCCGGCCGCGCCACGAAGGTTGGCAATTAAATTAATTGTCAGTATATAAAATTGTGCACTGCAACATTGTATTGAGATCATAAGGGAAAATAGCGACTATTTTTGTATATCGGTGAAAAAAAGAAAATGATTTTTAAATATATTTTTGAAAATAAACTTTAATTACGATAAAATAACCCATTACAAGTTGTCTGGAAGTGAACGCTTTTAGCTATAAAACCACTCATTGCACGTTATTTTTAACCGACTTCAAAAAAAGGATTCTCAATTCGGTTGTATATTTTTTATGTTTTCTTTCTTTTTATTTTTGTTGTGCAATAAAGAGTTTATCTTTCTATATAACACAATGTGCTAACGGAGAGACCTACGCTAGGAGTTTCACAGATTCACTACGTGATACAATCTGAAATGAGGACATCCGTAGAAGAAACAAGCTCATCGTTGAAGTGGCAATAAGAAAATTAAAGAACGGTTGAGATGCAGGAGACGCAGAAAATATTTTCTACTCACACTTTTATTTAAACTAATTAAATAAACATGGCAAATATTGCCACCCAGCAAGCTATAAAGGCTGATTTTATTACGTAACCAGTTAAAGAAAGCAAACTCAAAAAATAAAATACGCTGTTCTTTTAATTAAGGTATTTTTTTCTTGTTACCACTAATTTTGGTACATAGGTAAATACTTACATATTAAAATGTAACGTAACAAGTCCTTACGCACAGGGTCCTATAATTATAATTTTCTATCCACCGGTATTATTTCTCAGGCTATTACCATTTAGAACAGTTATGTACCTACGACCTTACTATTTTAATGTACACTTCAGCAACGCTTCAGAGTAATTTAACTACGATAGGAATGCATTCGAAGTAATCCCCAATCGCATTTATACTTGAATCTTAGACGATTATTGAAGACCCCTGTCATTCAAGTTATGACTAAACTACTAATGGTGTATAAATAACCAATATTATGAATACAGCCTCCAGTTGTAACATAGTAATGTACGAATGGAACAAATTAAAATGTTGTGTTTATAGCTGAACGTAGCAAATATCATGGCACGTACTTATCATTAGAATAGTATGTCAACTACAAAGTTACATCCTTTTAGGTGGTATCTATACCGCTTAGTATTATGGTCATAGAGCTAGGGCCTACTCATTACAATGCTAATGAATGTTTTATTAGTAGTAGAACTTCTTGTGAAAGAGTTCGTCCGGGGAAGTACAACCACCGTACCTATTTCTGCCGCCAAGCAGTAGTGTTCGCATTGCTGTTTTTCGGTTTGAAGGGTACGGTTGCCGGTGAAATTACAGGCACATGAGACTTTTCATCTTTATGTCTCAGGGTCGGCAGCGCGCTTGTGATGCCTTTGGTGTTGCAGGCGTCCATAGGCTATGGTAACTGCTTTCAATCAGGTGGGCCGTA
This sequence comes from Epirrita christyi, assembly GCA_951392215.1. NCBI lineage: Eukaryota > Metazoa > Arthropoda > Insecta > Lepidoptera > Geometridae > Epirrita > Epirrita christyi. Next base: position 8,071,264 of record OX595839.1, on the reverse strand, counting down.
TGCTCGTCAGCTAGCCAAGAAGCATAAAAAAAAATGTCAAATAGAATATCTCTGATATTGTGTAGACGGTAATTTACCTGCTCTGAAGTTAAAAAGCGGTTTCATGACAAATGTTTTTTAAAGCTCGTTGGAATGTCTGGGGCATGATTTTGATGACCTCCGTGGCGCGGTGGGCAAGTAGCCGGCTGAGACGCAAGAGGTTCGGGTTCGATTCCCGCTGCGGGTCAATTTTTTTCATAATCTGCATTTATCTGTTTCTAGACTGGGTATTGTAGTCCACTTCCTTACATAATGCCACGACAAACGGTCCTGAGCCACCTCCATCCACTGACTTCCTGCGACCTTTATAATATATTTGGTTCTTCGAGAGGGAGGCCTTCCTACACTGCGTCGTCTGGTTTGTGGTCGCCACTCAAGAACCATTATCCCCCAACGGTTGCCAGTTCTAAAAGCTATGTGAACTGTCCATTGTCATTTCAACTTGCTAATTCTAAGTGCTAAAAAAGTAACGCAAAGTCTATTAATAGATTTAAAAAAAAATTACATTACATTTTGTAGTTGGTCGTAGAATTGGCCTTCAAATGGATACTACCGTTACTAAGTTTAGGAGTAGTTAATAATTTCAAATCAACAAAAAAAAACCTTTTTTTTTAATTTGTTATGCTGGTATTAAGAAAAAGGTCAGAACTTATCAATTTATGTTGAGCCATTCCAAAGTGCAAACGTAAAATTAAATAAAATTTAATGTGGAGTTATAGTAAGCCCGTGGAAAAATTAATCACACATTAACCTATGCCTGCTTCGAAAATTAAATCACAATTTTATTTGACAAAGGGAGCTGTGTACTGTTGGTAATCTGTCAGAATCTTGCTTATTTTATGACATTCAAATTGAGGATTTATTTCTCTTAAAGCATTTATTGTGTCAAGGTTTAAAAAATAAATTTAAGCATACGGCGTACAATAAAGCATTACACTTTATGTGCTACGAGTCCATATTTGACGCAAAGGTCCGGAAAATGTACGTGTAGGTGTGAAGATATGCGCGATTGTAAAACAAGGATGGGCCACACATTATTTCGTGACAGCTACCTAACCAAGGGAACCTCGCAGTTTCATTACTATAAAAAGTTTATTTGTATAATACATACAAAAAAAACGTTTTCCTGGTAGCATATAATGATAAAAACAAAATCCCTTAAATCTAAAACAAAATGATGTAAAAATTAATTTAGACGTTTATTTTGTTACAAGTTTCCTTATTTGTTATACGAGTATATTCATAATCGCATAATACAAAGTAAACCTCTTTCAAAAAGTTAAAAAGAAAGAATGTTTTACTTAGAATATTTATTAGATATTCTAAGTAAATAAAATCCCGCTGTTCATAAGTTTCTTATTTATTAAACGAGCAACATGTTTGTCTGTATGGATTATCTAGAACTTCTAAATAATCCGCGGTGTAGAGCGGACTTTGATGGGGGTTCGATCATAAATAAAGGTTACTTTAAATAATTTTAAGGTGGCCATGTGTTTTAGGGGTTTTAATAGGTAATATTCCCAAGTAAAGCTTGGTTCTCTGCGAGTAATATTTAAAATTACATTCATAAATAAGTATTTTTGTAGAAAAATATGTTTTAATATCAAAAGTTTTACGAAATTATTCTACAGAATGATGATAATGGCGATGATCATGAGTTGGTTGACAATCGACATAGACAGAGAGGTAAAGTTACATAAATAAAAGATTTTAAAAATATATTAATTCAGAACTATGTTTTTATTGAAAATAAGTTATTTTGTCAAAACACAAAATTCAAAACAAACTTTTATGAAATTAGTGATTGGAACTGTGAGCTAATCAAAATGAGCTCAAACACTGCCAGGCTACTTTTAATGATCGAGGAGTTCCGTCGTCTACTTTCAGCCAATATGATCAGATCAGCTTGCTGTTACCTTATTATTGTATTGTAATCAAAACTTGACAGGTATGCAAAATTTCTGCTCAATCGGTTGGGTGGAACTGTTTTAAAATTCATTTGAAAGATTTGTTTTTAACCGACTTCCCAAAAAAGGAGGAGGTTCTCAATTTGGTTGTTTTTTTTTTTTATGTTTTTTACCGCATATTTTCGGCGTTTATGAACCGATTTGGAAAATTCTTTTTTATTTGAATAGATATACTTTCAGATTGGTTAAATTTTTTTCAGAATCCAGTTCTGATGATGGAATCTATGAGGAATTGAGGGAACTCCTCAAATATTGTAGGCATACATATGGCGATTTTGATATTTTCAGCAACAAACCAAGCATTTGCATTCAAAAAGTATCATAATCCTTTCACCACTATGGTTCTTTCATCATTTTTTTTCATCCAAATATTTAGTCGAATACAATGGCGGAAGTCGGTTTTTTAAATGAAAAGTTATTAGTTTTATTTTTACTACAAACTAACAAGTGAAGTTCAAAAAAAGCTTTTAAAATAAATAACATTCCAAAGTCACAGTTTTACGACTGTGAATGAATAATATTAAGGCGGATGAGTTCCATTATGCTATTAAATGTCGAGTTCCTAAAAATAAAATATAGAACATTAATTATTAATTCTTCTTGGTATACTTCCAAGCGACACGATAGATGACGCGCATCAGTGGTTGAGTTAGGAATAAATTATTTGATTAAACAAATGATACAGCTACACATTGTCGGTTTTCATGTGTTCCAAACGTAACATAACATCCCTATGAGCTATCAGAAGGTACTTATATGTATATATATATACAGGTTATTTTTTTTAAATGGGACAGTATGGGGATATCAGAATCCATAAGAGATACGGGAAAACTGTCTTTGGAACCATTCGCTCATTTTGTATGAAAATTATTTTGGCATAGTTATTTTTTTGGTCAAGCGTGAGTTCTCCATAAAAATGAGTAGTTTTGATCAAAAATTTTTTTTATGCGTATCTACTCAGTTTCATGTAAGAATTGTTTCATTGTATAGGAAGAAAAAAATCTGAGCAGCAGAAGTTAGTCAAATTTTATAAAATGTAAGTAATCTGGTACCTACGTTAATAAAACTATCGCAATCAATTTTCAAAATGTTCCACCCTCTTGTTGTTTCCAGGTACGGGTACGTTTCAGAATACCTCTTGTGGCCTTAGACAATAACTAATGATGAATGACATGAATAATAACATTTAAAAAAAACACCCTGTATACATACATACATAGGTATGTTTACGTTTTTTGATCTAGCTGAGGATATTCTTGTGCAAAAATGTAGTATCTGAAAACTTCGCATACTATATAACAAAGCACACAGTCTAGAAAAGTATGTAAGTCTTATTTAACATAGCTCCCCATAGTGTTACTCGATGGGAAATAAAACAACGAGTAACAGTGTTACTCGTTTGGGTGTTACTCGTTGGGAACCGTCCGCCTTACCACTGAGCAAAGGCCCATTCCTCGAAGAATTCTAGAGTCTTTACTCTGAGAAGATAAAGCTTTAATTTTCAAAGTAAAATGTACAATCAGTTATTTTGTTTCCTGAAAAACTCTTTTTTTATACTTGTATGTTTATATTGGGTCGATAAGTCAGATATTGAGGGGCATAATGAACTTGCATAAAATATAGTGACCATAATGAAAAGAGAAATTAAGGACGCTGTCAGTAAATGTATGGAAGGAAACGAAACTTCATATATTATATAGTTTTCGAAAACTATTAAATAGTACAGTCAAATTAGGTGATTTTTTGCACAAGTGTGGAACTAATTAGATGTAGTCATGAAAACTTTTCTAATTGTTTTGTATGGCTTAAAAATCACCTCTAAGCATCAGTAATTTCACCCTCCGGAACAGGGTGAAATAGGGTGAAAAACATAAAAATATCCGTAACTTAAGGGGGGAAATAGAAGTAGTCGGTGCAATTTGGCATAGACTTTGAACCGTTATGATCTACATTTGCACCAAGTATTTTTTAAATCCGACATACGGAACATAGAAAAAAAAACATTTACAAAAAAAACTTTTTTCGGTTATTACGGCTCCGGTAAAATTAAGGTAGTCGGTGCAAATCGATAGACTTATCAGAAAAATGTTCGAATTACATTACCAGGTTTGCACCATGGTGCGTCTCACTGAAGGCACTTTTCCATATTTTATTGTCGCTCTACTTCGGGGAAAATTAATGTAGTTCTGGAAATCGACTTAAGTTTATACTGGTTTTTTTTTTTACGGAAGATGCATTTGTTCAACACTGTGTTCCCTACATGCGCGTGGTTTTTATTAAAATCATAATGCACTAAGACGGTCTCTCTATACGTAATTTAACTTGCATCAAGTAATTTCTTTCTATTTTAAAATTTACAGCTTTTTTAAGTTTGTACCTAATATTTAAAAGCCTTCCGTAAGCGCCAGAAACGGTGCAAACCTAGGATAAGCTTCTTTTCGTGTCATCTAACGTTTCCATAAGAATCTACGACTACACGACTTAGGTCCACGCACGTTTGGCTAATTTGCCTGTACTAAGTGTCCAATACCTTTGAACGAAAATATGATTGATGATGGATGTCACAATACTGATCCCTAAATCCATCTGAAACTACTATAAATAAAATAAAAATATATAAATAAATGCTGGACATTTCACACAACATTATCTAGCCCCCAGCTAAGCAGAACTTGTGTTATGGGTACTAGATAACTAATATACTTAATACAATACATTACATAGATAAATATTTTTTTTAATATGCATAGAAAAATACCCAGAGCACCCTGAACAAATATCTGCAGATCGTACAAATATTTATTCCGAGGCGGGAATTGAACCCGAAACCTCCTGCGTCGCAGGCGAACCTTTACCCGCCGCGCTACAGTGGTCGACAAAAAAATTTAAAAAGAAATCACAAACTTATAGGCGCTTTGCAATACAAAAAATAACTTTTCATTTAAAAAACCGACTTCCGCCATCTCGACTAAATATTTGGATGGAAAAAAAATTATGAAAGAACCATAGTGGTGGAAAGATTATGATACTTTTTGAATGCAAATGCTTGGTTTGTTGCTGAAAATATCAAAATCGCCATATGTATGCCTACAATATTTGAGGAGTTCCCTCAATTCCTCATGGATTCCATCATCAGAACAGGATTCTGAAAAAAATGGGACCAATCTGGAAGTATATCTATTCAAATTAAAAAAGAATTTTCCAAATCGGTTCATAAACGCCGGAGACATGCGGTAACAAAAAAAAAAAAAAAAAAAAACTATACAACCGAATTGAGAACCTCCTCCTTTTTTGGCAAGTGGGTTAAAAAGTAAATACAAGTTATATTACACAAATAAACTGGCGAGCAATGAAAACCTGGGGCACTTAGGCCCGTATTCCAGAACTATTCTCAAGCGTGAATCGAGACTCAAACATAGATTTGTTGTCAGTTTTTAACCGACTTCCCAAAAAGGAGGAGGTTCTCAATTCGGTTGTATTTTTTTTTTTTTTTTTTTTTTAATGTTTGTTACCGTATATCTCCGGCATTTATGAACCGATTTGGAAAATTCTTTTTTTATTTGATTAGATATACTTCCAGATTGGTCCCATTTTTTTCAGAATCCAGTTCTGATGATGGGATCCATGAGGAATTGAGGGAACTCCTCAAATATTGTAGGCATACATATGGCGATTTTGATATTTTCAGCAAGACACCAAGCATTTGCATTCAGAAAGTATCATAATCCTTTCACCACTATGGTTCTTTCATAATTTTTTTTTCATCCAAAATTATTTAGTCGTATACAATGGCGGAAGTCGGTTTTTTAAATGAAAAGTTATTCATTGAAATCTGTCAATAAATCTATGCTTGAGCCACGATTTAGTTTGAGTTTAGTTCTAGAATACGGGCCTAAGACCACAATTAAAATTAAAACCATATTAAAATATATTTCATACGGCATTCACTACAATTCTTTTTTTAAAGTTTTTTTATTCAATTTATATTGTTTATAAAGAAAACACATACAATTTATTTCAGTGAGCATAGTTAGTATCATTGCTCGTTAGTATTATAATTTTTCATTAGAACATTAAGGTATCTTGCATAGTTTAAGAGATATCTCGGCTCTTCCAAGAAACCCCCTTTCATTGCATGCCAGTTTATTTAAAAACCCCCGACTATTTTCAATGTTCCACTGAAATAGCAAAAACGGAACACATAAGAAAACAAAATGGAGTCTACGATGTTTTTTTCCAACTCCAACTTAAAAATTCAGCTTCAGTAGTAGACCTTAGATCCTATTAATCCTATGCTGGTCATCATTAGACCCTGGAGTCTATAGTCTAATGTCGACAAAAATAAGATTTTGAGATTCTAGGTGCCCGAGTTCCCTTAAAAAAAGTGTTGTGAGCTGATGATCCTGGACACCAATTTCCACCAAACAGAGCTAAAATCATCACGCATACTCCACCTTCCATAAGAAAAAAACCGCATTAAATCAGATCACTAGTTCCGAAGCTATGAGAGGCCACATACAAACAGGCAAATACATTATGGCTTCAAACTTAAAACAGTACTTACACCACCCCTCTTTAAGTCGGGTTAAAAACGACAGCAGGCACTGAACTTGCTATTGTTTTAAAACTCTTCGAGTGCCTTATTAATTAAGCCAGCAACATTATGAAATGATATACGTCGTTATAACTTTTAATCAAAACTCGAACGCCTACAACAAAATGCTCTGCAATATCCAAAACAAGCAAAAAATGTACATGGTGAGAGTAAAGCTTCACCTCACACTTTGTTGCTTAATAAATAGTTCACTGGATGTAAAAATAAACTTATGGAGTAAATGACTTGGTTTTTGGACTTGGTGGCATCTCTTTTATAATATCTCTGGCTCTGGGTGCCAATTGAAAATTTTCTATCTACGCACAGCCTATACTAAAAGTCCAAGATACCTAATTGAGCCTGGACCTGTAATTCAGGGATGTAGTTAGAAAGGAATTTCCGAAATCCACCCCCTAAGGGGGTACAACGGGGTGTTGAAGTGTGAAAAAAACTTCTCGTAGATGAAATAGTGGGCGTTCCACTAATAGTATTACATTGTATTGTTCGCAGTATATAAATTTTATAGGCAATTTTCGTTATAGCTCAGCGCCTAAGATATGAACGAACAAACTGAAATGATAGTTGATATAAAAGTACAAAAGGGGCTGTGACTGTTTTTGTAACGTCTGTAAAATTAGAATTCTCTGTAGCTCTCGTACTATCAAACATTGTATAGCAAAAGCGATATAAGTTAAAGGTGAGTCTATGTAATTAGTAGACTATTTCAAGTACGATGTGAAGGGACAAACACGATAAAATAAGATAATATTTAAGGTTGTATGGTAGCATTTTGACATATTTTTATTTGACGACCTCTGTGGTGAGGCGGGCGAAGGTTTGCCTGCGATACGCAGGAGGTTTCGGGTTCGATTCCCGCCTCGGAACAAATATTTGTACGACCTGAAGATATTTGTTCAGGGTGTTCTGGGTATTTTCTACGTATAATAAAAAAAAATATCTAATGTATTGTATTAAGTATATCAGTTATCTAGTAAACATAACCCAAGCTCTGCTTAGCTTGGGTCTAGATAATGTTGTGTGAAATGTCCAGCATTTATTTATTTATTTTTAAATGAAGAATCTCCTTTAGTAGGCTCTAGCAAGATCAGTCTTGCAAGAACCGAGTATACCTATCAAGGTAAGGTATAAATATAAGATTAAGCGAACTTCTTGAAGTAAATTTCGATGTTTATTATGCTAATTGCATTTTACAATAACACAATACAATTCATGCAAATTGTAACTAACTACACAACATATTAATATTAATGATATTTCTGAACTTTAATCTTAGTTTAAAGCGCCTAATAAAATAATTACTGTTTAAATCAGTATATACTCTTTAGTGAAGTTTCTTGATAAGTTCAGGCGTAGACAGTGTTATAGTCATCATCATCATCAGCCACTGATGGACAGAGGCCCCCCATAGAATGCCACGATGAACGATCTTAAGCCGCCTCCATCTACCGATTTTCTGAACATTGAAGATGCTGACGTGTTTCCGTGAGTGATCCGTTTATCCAATTTGAATGATACACTAAAACTCATTGGGGGTATTGATTTTTCATATAATTGAATTAAATTACACCCAACAGTCACATACGTAGTCTTGATCTCACACTAAGGTTCCCTATGTCATGGTTATCAGAAACTACGAGTACCATGGTACCATAACACCCAGACCCGGATCATACAAACTCAGAAATCATATCAAAATTATACAATGCAAATCATACAAACATTTTTCCCACAGCGGGAATCGAACCCGCAACCTCTCGCATCTCCGCCGGCTACTCGCCCGCTACGCCACAGTGGTTGTCAATTGTTTTTATTATTTTGATTAGGGCTTGCTTTTCTGCTTAGCAACTTTTTAACGTACATCCGAATAATAGATCTAATTTAGCGGCCTTCAGTAACTACCTTCAGCTGTGTGCTGTTTGGCCACCGATTCCAAAAGCGGCTTTTCATTACGGAACTCTCGAGGCACGAGTCTCACTCGCACTCGTCCGTTAACTCCGTTAACTCTTTTAAATTTTAACTCATCATCACACTCTTGATGACTATATTAATGATAAAGCCGCGTGGCATGATGTCGCTCTGCCCCTCGACTGCTAAAATGGAAATTTGCAATATCTGTACTTAATTATTTACATGTTTGTATTAGATTATTATTTATAAGTATAACAAGCGTAGCGTGTGCTGTCTTGCATATTTTTTGCTGATGTTTATTTACTTTTGACTACCTTCCTAAGGTTTTTAAGTTCTCATTTACTATGTATCAGCAACTTCTTGCTCCGAGGCACCACCCAGGCGCTTCTCACCTAGTGGTAAGACGGACCATTTATGTAAGCCAAGCCGAGTTTGTTGCCTGATTCTTCTAGGCTTGGTCGCGTTGGAACAGGAGTAATTTAATTTTATATAAGACTATTCAAAATGATCCTTGTGATTTCAATGAATAAAGTTCTTTTTGACTTTGACTTTGACTAGGTCGAAGGCGTAGTCCACAAATGCTAGACATAGCGACTGATTATTGCTCTTTGGTCTTCAATATAATCTGCCGTAGCTTGGGAATTGGGAACTGGATGTGTTCTACGGTAATAAAGCCTTTTCGGAACCCGGCTTGATCGGGAAACTGGAAGTCGTCGAACCAATGTGCGAGATGACTGGTGATTATTGCTACTGCTATTTATTTATACTGTTAAAAGGATCATGTGTCATATCAAATGAAATAACTCGTTATGAAACATACAAATGTATATTTAGTTACCATTTACCCCCCGTCTCTCCTCTCCGAAACTACTATGGTGAAAATTATGAAAAATATATTTTCCTACTGTTACTGTTACTCATAGTTTATAGGAAAACGTAAAAGAAAATCCCAAGTTTTTAAATTCCCACGGGAAACGGAAAATATTCCTAAAAATAAATTGCGTACCTACCTATAAATTGTGTTGATTGACAAAATTTATGTGATAAGTTTAATTTCTCTAGTACCTACTATGGTACTTTGCCTATTTGTACGTAATCCTCTCCACATGACACTCACATGACCGGTTTTTTATATTATTAAACTTATAAATTTATCGTATCGAGGTGCCCAGTCACATGGCGTATTCGTGGTCAGATCAATCTGATAAAGACGATCTGACCATGTATACAGGACCTTGGGTAGGTACGTAACCTATCTAACTCATCTTACTACATTAACATACCTACTAAAAACGCGCAGACGAAGTCGCGGGCGGGACAGCTAGCATATAATCAAATAATTATAAGGCATTCCAAACTTAAAAAAAATTATACAACTCAGTATGGCACTAAATTCTTTTATTTACAAAACATTATTGCAATTGCCCAATAAATTCTTTTATTTATCTGTTCTGTTATTCAGTCTCAGTCATTATTTCCAGCTTGGCGATCAGAAGTCACCGTTTAGTTGTTCTCAGACTTCTGGGGGTGAGCCTGGATGTACTCCAGAGAGCGGAGGATGGCCTCAGGGATGGCGGGACCCACGGGGAGGAGGTCGCTCTGAAAAAATACAAATGGTTTTTTAGCACAAAGAAAGATTTTTTTTAATAAGTGTTAGAGGGATAGTTGAAACCTTTTCTGGAGGTCTTACTGTTTAGTTATCATACACAATTTTTTATATACATTTTCTTAAACAATCAAATCAAATTTTGTAATGTATTTGTTTCACATGTTTTCAACAGACGTACCTTGGGTTGGTAGCCGTTCTCGTCAGCGATGTAAGAGACTACGACGGGGGTGCCGTCGGGTGCGGCGTACTGGTAAGAGCCCTGGATGGCCTGGATGAAGAAAAATATGCAAACTATAATATTATTTCACATAAAAGTAAGATAAATGTCCAGTTTTTATATAAATATATAAAAAAACTAAGTTTTTTATCCTCTGTTCCATGAAAAGCTCGTTACATAATACTATTTTATACAGATACGTAATTTTATGCCCTAAGAAAATAACTTACGAGGAATTTAGTGTCGCCGACCGTCTTCTGGATGCCTGAGGACTGGGCAGCGATTCCGTTTTGGGTCTCGTAACTGTAACAATTCAATTAATACAAGTTAATTATATTTTTTTTAAATGAGGGCCTGACTTTTTTCAGTGTTTCATTAAAATTGGAAAAACGGAATACTTGTGGAAACACATCTTTGCACTATTCGTCATCAACCCTTTATGTCTGCGAGCGAAAGATATATCATGACGTTTTAAATTGTTTTTTTAACACTTAAATTTGAAGATACAGCTTCCGTTGTACCCTAGGTACTGTTTCTCCTAAACTCGTCAGCATCGCACCCTGGAGCATAGTATTAGCGTAGCCTGATGTGATTGAAAATTAACGTTTTAAGCAAAAAAAATGTATGAGTTCCCTTCAAAAAAATTGTTGATGATCCTGGAAACGGCTGTACCAATTTCTACCAATTATAACTATTAACCATCTTGCGAATCTTTCATTACTTATGGAAATATAGACTTAGCTTAAATACACTAAACCCCACTACTGAGCTCCAGGATCTGCCCATCAGGTCAATTGGCGATATGGACGTTATTGGTAGCAACAACAGTCGTGATTGTATTCAACATGAAATATAATTGAATGAATTATTTCACTAGAAAGCACGTAAAAACGGACACAAAATGTCGCTTTTAAGACATGTTGTCAAGTCTAACAAAGTAGGGTCCCTTAAAAAACTTAAAAACTTACCCGTAGTTGAAGCCGTCCGCAGTGACATCGCTGTCGAGGCGGAGGATGCCCGCGCTGGCTTCCTTGTCGGCGTAGATGTTGGCGGTCTTAGCGACAGCAATGGGAGCGTTGTAGACGGCGGACTTGGCTACGGCGACGGGAGTGTTGTAGACGGTGGTGACAGGGGTGGCGGCGTTCTTGACAGCGGCTTGTTCGAAGGTCTTGTAGGCTTGTTCGGGTAAGGTCACCGTGGCCTTAGCGAAGGCCTGACCGGCCTGCTGCACAGGCTGCCATGGCTTGAAGCCATAGGAAGCAGCGCTAGCGGCGCACACGCACAGAGCAAGTACCTAAAGAAGTTAATAGTTAGTAAGTAGTTATTACAGACAAAAAATTGAATATCTTCTGTTTAGATTGGCACAAAGATTTCACTAGTTTTAAATACTTTTACTATTTAGGTATTATTCAGTAAATTTTTTAGAAATAGTTTAGCTATGGTAAATTATGATTTTTAGGCTAGTTATATATTTGAGTCTCACCAAGAATTTCATTTTGCTGATGTCTGTGTCTGTGTGGTTCCCAAAAACAACAGGTAACTTCTCAAAGAAGTCTTTCCTTTTATATTAAAACTACTAGATAGTAAAAAAAATTGCCATCAAGTATGAGGGTATTGACTCCTAGATTGACTTGGCCTTGGTTTTAAAATAATTTATTATCCTGTCTTGAGAATTCGCTTGTGGAATCGATATATTATTACTTAGGTATTAAATGAGGTAGAGCCTGTATGGCAAGAGAATAGGTGTGGCGAAAAAAGGACTTAACATTATGATAGATAAGATTTTCACATTGCAAGCCACAATAAGTCTCAAGATCTTGTATTAGAGCTATAATGACGAGATAGTGTTGTTAACAATACAAACTCAGTAATTAAGCATGCACGCCCTCATTTCTCACGCCTATTCTCATTTCGCACATAGACTCTGTATGTTTTATTGAATGCCGAACTAGTATGGGATATTATAATAATTATTCCAAATTTTATTTTCAATTTCTACGGTACATTAGATTTTGGTTTTTGGCGCACTCAATAAATATTATTATGTCCCATAAATATAACTTAGCACTTCATCATCATCATCATCAAAGTCAAAGTCAAAGTCAAAAAGAACTTTATTCATTGAAATCACAAGGATCATTTTGAATCGTCTTATACAAAATTAAATTACTCCTGTTCCAACGCGACCAAGCCTAGAAGAATCAGGCAACAAACTCGGCTTGGCTTACATAAATGGTCCGTTTTACCACTAGGTGAGAAGCGCCTGTGTGGTGCCTCGGAGCAAGAAGTTGCTGATAACCTAAGCTAAGTACCTTAGAAAGGTAGTCAAAAGTAAATAAACATCAGCAAAAATATGCAAGACAGCACACGCTACGCTTGTTATACTTATAAATAATAATCTAATGCAAACATGTAAATAGGAAAGTACAGATATTGCAAATTTTCATTTTAGCAGTCGAGGGGCAGAGCGACATCAGGCCACGCGGCTTTATCATTAATATAGTCATCAAGAGTGTAATACGCTTTCTTAATTAGATTCATCTTTATGTAGGATTTAAATCTTCGAATAGGAAGTTTAAATGCACCTTCTGGAAGTTTATTATAGAACCGTACAGAATTCCCCATAAAAGACCCACTTACTTTCTTTAATCGAAATTTTGGTATATTTAGTTTGTGTTTATTTCTCGTGTTAATACCATGCACGTCACTTTTTATCATAAAACTATCCAAGCGTTTATGTGTATGTAATAATATTTCATAGATATATTGCGATATTACTGTAAGAATATTGATTTCTTTGAAACGCTCCCTCAAGGAGTCACGCGACTTCATTTTATAAATGGCACGTATTGCCTGTTTTTGTAAGACAAAAATAGCTTGGATATCTGCTGCTTTACCCCACAGTATGATACCATATGACATAACACTATGGAAGTAGCTAAAATAAACAAGCCTAGCTGTAGTTTCATCAGTAAGCTGCCTTATTATACGAACTGCATATGCAGCGGAACTAAGTCTACCAGCAAGAGCCACAATTTGTGGTGCCCACTGCAACCCTGCATCAATATTAAGCCCTAAGAAAATGGTAGACTTGACAAGATCAAGTGTCTCCCCATTTATTTTAATATTAGTTGGATAATGTTTTACATTTGGCAATGTAAATTTGATGCATTTAGTTTTTTTAGCATTAAGCAAAAGATTATTAACTGTGAACCACTCAAGAACACGCGATAGTGATTCATTTACATCATCGTAATTAGATTTAGATCTATCAACTTTGAAAATCAAAGAAGTATCGTCAGCAAATAGAACTATGTCACATATGTCTTTCACAAAAAAAGGGAGATCGTTAATGTAAACTAGGAATAAAAAAGGGCCTAGTATTGAACCCTGTGGCACCCCCATGACAATCATCATGTCATCAGCAAGTAAAAGTCCACTGCTGGATATAGGCCTCCCCTAGAATGCCACGACGAACGGTCTTGAGCCGCTACTATTCACCGACTTCCAGAGACCTTTATAATGTCTTTAGTCCATCGAGAGACCTTTCTCTACTGCAGTGTCTGGTTTGTGGTTGCCACTTGAGAACCAAAATTATTCCTCAACGGTTGTCAGTTCTGCGAGCTATATGACCTGCCCATTGCCACTTCAACCTGTTTGTTTTGAGAGCTATGTCGGTTAGCACTTTAAAAACGTATATTAATTGTAGTTAGATAAATAGATCAAAAGTCAGCATGATACGAAAAACATAATTTGGTCTTGCCTTTGGCCACCCCTAGTACGATCTCCTCATGCAACTGTCTACGGGATCCACGGGTCTGAAGAAGTTCTGAGGATACCCTGCACGGATATTAAATTCGTGAGATGAATTTGGCCCAAGAATAATCTCCTCCATCTCCTCTCGTGCATGTTGTAAAAGCCGATTTAGGGAGGGGATGATGGATGGTGGATTCAAATTGGTGATCCAAAGTTGTGATTACGGCAAATCCCTCCATTGCATTCTATGTGGCAGACCTTGTCCAGCAGTGAATGTCTGATGACGAGATGATGATGTTAGTATTGATTTGAGAGCACTGATGACCAAATTTTTTTTTTTGTGTTGAAACTTTTTTGGTTTTTACTGACAGCCAAATAAAGTGGTGTTTTAGACCTGAAGCACTTACTAAATATTAAAAGTGACGGTCAATACAAAGCATTTTCTATTCATTTTCCTCAAAATATAAGCGAAAAGTAGAGGGATTTAAAAACGCAACTTGTCTTTTTACACAAAAACAATAACATTTCTACGCTATAGTTAAAAAAACGGTTTTTCAAATTATGGTTACACTATATATTATGGTCTTTATATTTGACCTTTATAAGAGACGGTAACGATTGGCCTAAAAAAAGTTTTTGTGTAAATTGGCCAATTCCATGCTGACATTTTTTTTTTCAAAATCTGTGATTGCCTATAAAAACTTCTCAAAACGTTGATGACAGTCTCCTAAGAACGTTTCCCTCTAGTTACAACGGTTAAGGTACCTACCTATACTGCCACTGTATTTTGTGGCAAATCCACCTTGTATAAAAAACGAGCCGCCTATTTTGATAAATTCGTAGTATCCTCAGAATGAATCTTATAAAGTAGCCTAATGTTTAAGGTATAAATAACCACATTGAGAGTTACTTACGTTTCGTCTGGTTCTGTATCCTCTTATTCATAATAAATTTTTAAACTTTTGATACTTAGCTAAAATAGCTTTTGTCCGGAATATTATGTCATTTTACATCACAGAGAACAAAACAAAAGCTGTTTTTAATAAAATAGGACCTTTTAATTGCTGCTGGTTAAAGTTATAGTAAAACAAAACTATTAGCCAATAATTATAAAAAATTAGTAAAACTGTAGAGGTCGAAAAGTTTCAAACATTGGAAATGTTTTCGCAAAAACCGGTCGGAGTACTTAACGACATTTAACAAAATAGGAATCGTCAATTTTTTTTTTATTCTTTCCGGTCAGATTACGAAACACTACTGAACCGATTTTGATAAGCGCTTTCATTGTGTCTAACTTAGTAGATATCTAAGATAGTTCGTATCATGCAGGTATGCATAAAGAAGGTTTTTAAAGGAAATTTAAAAAAAATTTAGACGGCAAAATTAATAACGACCTTTTTCACTGATTTAAAAAAATCAATACACAAGGGGGTAAAAATGCAATTAAATTGTTATTTTTTATTATAACATAACATATTTTTAGTACACCCAACAGTCCAAACGTAGTCATGATCCCACACTAGAATTCCCTGTGTCGTGGGTATTAGGAACTACGAGTACCATAACACCCAGCCAGATCTGGAACAAATATTTGCAGATCATACAAACATTTGTCCCGCAATGGGAATCGAACCCGCAACCTCTCGCATCTCAGCCGGCTACTCGGCCGCCGCGCAGGTGTCGTCAATAGTATGAGAGAACACGATGATAAGCTCCAACCTCTTTAAAAATACTATCCAAAACAAGCAAGGTTTTTTCTTAACCACCCCTACTTTACTTTATTTTGTTTACTGTGATAGATTCAAAGTCTCCATATAATTAGGTATCAAAAAGTCTCTGTAATATAACCGTCTCTGTAATCCATCAGCCACTAGGTTTTAAAAAATTACGACCATACACCACGTACTTCTTCTTCTTTTAATTATGGCATCTGAGGTACGTTTTCTTTATTTTGCCAATGTTAAAATAGTAGTTTATGAAACTGTTGCATAATAAGGGTTCTTAAAAGACGAGTGTGAGTTAAAAAAACGAGCCACACGCGAGTTTTTTAATAGCATCACACGAGTATTTTAAGACTTAATTATGTGCAGTTTCATACACTACTTTAACGAATCTCATGAAATAGATAATATTATATTTAACATTTATTGTAATACCTTCTAGATTTCGCCGGTAAGAGGTTCATTTGTTCGTTGCAGCTTCGAGAATGTCCGGTGGTGTAAATTTTCTTCAGTATCGCTGTACACTGTTGTTTTCAGACATTTGTTTAAAAGAAAAACTAATTTGTCAGTGAAATTTGCGTAAAATTACAGCTTATGTTTGCATTTATTTGTTAACGTTTAGCGCCAAAATCCATATATGCGCGAGCGTGTTGCGCCGCGTCCACAGATTATGCACAGAAAAACTGCATTGCAACCTCCTTGGTTCAACTGAAGTTGTATCGTAATAGAAAAAAGTTATATTATGATACAGTTGTCCATAGAAGAGCTGTATTGTAAAATATTTTTTTAATTTATTTAGATGGCATGTGCGTAAAGACTGTCTTTTTAGTTTTGTTTTTAGTTTTCTTTATATTTCAGTATGAGAGTAGATAAAGTCATATAATTACTCTCAGAACAATAACAAACTAGGTAGTTATTGTTCTGAGTTATTACCGCTGAGAAACCACTACTACGTAATTATTACCACATTATTTTCTGATCTCCTCTCATTCTGAGGTTCTCCAGCTGACGTTTCTTAAATGATATTTACCAAGCCACGATAATGTCAACTCTATGACTAGATAGGTTGTTAGGTTTTTCTATAATAGCAACTTTCTCGTATCGAGGTGCCTAGTCATCTGATAGCGTGTCCGTGGTCAGATCAATTTAATGAAGCCAACGGATTAATAACCCTGGATACAGGACATTAAGCAGGTATCTATCTACCACCTCTAACTACTTTTACATGGAACTATCAACACGCGAACGAAGTCGCGGACGGGACAGCTAGTTTAAAATCAAATAATTCTAAGGCATCTCAAACATAAAAAAATGATACAACTCAATATGGCACTAAATTCTTTTATTTACAATACATTATTGCAATTGCCCAGTAAATTCTTTAATTTTTCTGTTCCATTATTCAGTCTCGGTCATTATTTCCAGCTTGGTGATCAGAAGTCACCGTTTAGTTTTTCTCAAACTTCTGGGGGTGAGCCTGGATGTACTCCAGAGAGCGGAGGATGGCCTCGGGGATTGCGGGACCCACGGGGAGGAGGTCGCTCTGAAAAAATATAAAAAGGATTTTTAGCACAAACAAAGAAAAATTTATTAGTGTAAGAATAGTTGAAACCTTTTCTGAACCTCTAACTATTTAGTTAGTAATTATACACATTTTTATATACATTTTCATAAACATCGAATCTAATTTTGTAATGTATTTGTTTCACTTTCACTTTTTTTAATGGACATACCTTGGGTTGGTAGCCGTTCTCGTCAGCGATGTAAGAGACTACGACGGGGGTGCCGTCGGGTGCGGCGTACTGGTAAGAGCCCTGGATGGCCTGGATGAAGAAAAATATGCAAACTATAATATTATTTCACATGAAAGTAAGATAAATGTCCAGTTTTTATATAAATATATAAAAAAACTAAGTTTTTTTATCCTCTGTTCCATGAAAAGATCGTTACATAGTACTATTTTATACAGATACGTAGTTTTATGCCCTAAGAAAATAACTTACGAGGACTTTAGTGTCTCCGACCGTCTTTTGGATGCCCGAGGACTGGGCAGCGATTCCGTTTTGGGTCTCGTAACTGTAACAATTCAAAAAAATAGTGAGTAAAACAAGTTAATAACATTTTTTTAAATAAGTACTATTTTCAGTGTTCCAATAAAATTGGAAAAACGAAACACTTGTGGAAACATATCGTTGCACCCTAGATCCTATTCCTTTATGTCTGCGGGCGAAAGATATATCATCCCTTTTAATTTGTTTTTAAACTCAATTTTGAAGATATAGCTTCCGTAGCACACTAGGTCCTGTTTCTCTTAAGCTGGTCATCATCGCACTCTGAAGCATAATATGCCTAGCCTGATATGATCGAAAATTAACATTTTGAGCACGAAAAATGCTTGAGTTCCCTTCAAAAAAAATGTAACACACTGATGATTCTGGAAACGGATGCACCAATTTCTACAAAACATAGCTAATAACCATATTGTAAATAGCATATTTTGTACTAAAAACTGCAATTAAAACAGAGCACGTTCCGGAGTTATGAGGCTACTGATAAACAGACATACAGACAAACACACTATTAAAAAACCATAATATACGGCCACATGATTAAAAAACCCTCTTTTTTGGCGGGGGTTTAAAACAGCTCCATCCAAAATGTCACATTATTATGCAACTCATTTCTTTTTTGAGGCAGAACCCCGATGTAATCTTTTCTTTCTTATGAAAATGTAGACTTGGCTTAAATACTCCAAACCCCACTACTGAGCCTCAGGATCTGCCCATCAGGTCACTTGGCGATAAAGACGTTATTGGTAGCAACAACAGTCGTGATTGTATTCAAGATGAAATATAATTGAATAAATTATATCACTGGAAAGCACGTAAGAACGGACACAAAATGTCGCTTTTAAGACATGATGTCAAGTCTAACAAAGTAGGGTCCTTAAAAAACTTAAAAACTTACCCGTAGTTGAAGCCGTCCGCAGTGACGTCGCTCTCGAGGCGGAGGATGCCCGCGCTGGCTTCCTTGTCGGCGTAGATGTTGGCGGTCTTAGCGACAGCAATGGGAGCGTTGTAGACGGCGGACTTGGCTACGGCGACGGGAGTGTTGTAGACGGTGGTGACAGGGGTGGCGGCGTTCTTGACAGCGGCTTGTTCGAAGGTCTTGTAGGCTTGTTCGGGTAAGGTCACCGTGGCCTTAGCGAAGGCCTGACCGGCCTGCTGCACAGGCTGCCATGGCTTGTAGCCATAGGAAGCAGCGCTAGCGGCGCACACGCACAGAGCAAGTACCTAAAGAAGGTAATAGGTAGTAGTATTACAGACAAAAACTTGGATTTAGATTGGCACAAAGATTTCACTAGTTTTAAATACTTTTACTATTTAGGTATTATTCAGCTTAGCTATGGTAAATTATGATTTTTAGGCTAGTTATATATTTGAGTCTCACCAAGAATTTCATTTTGCTGATGTCTGTGTCTGTGTGGTTCCCAAAAACAACAGGTAACTTCTCAAAGAAGTCTTTCCTTTTATATTAAAACTACTAGATAGTAAAAAAAATTGCCATCAAGTATGAGGGTATTGACTCCTAGATTGACTTGGCCTTGGTTTTAAAATAATTTATTATCCTGTCTTGAGAATTCGCTTGTGGAATCGATATATTATTACTTAGGTATTAATGAGGTAGAGCCTGTATGGCAAGAGAATAGGTGTGGCGAAAAAAGGACTTAACATTATGATAGATAAGATTTTCACATTGCAAGCCACAATCGAAGCATCTGAGAGCAAATTTTTATTATTTACTTTTTTACTACAAGTCTCAAGATCTTGTATTAGAGCTATAATGACGAGATAGTGTTGTTAACAATACAAAATCAGTAATTAAGCATGCACGCCCTCATTTCTCACGCCTATTCTCATTTTGCACAGACTCTGATGAGATGTTTGGTTTATTGAATGCCGAACTAGTACGGGATATACTAGTTCGGCATGCAATATTATAATAATTATTCAATTTTTTTTTATTTCAAATTCTACGGTACATTAGATTTTGGTTTTTGGCGCACTCAATAAATATTATTATGTTTTTTTTTTTATGCTACTTGGCAAGCAGACAAGCTTACGGCCCACCAGATGGAAAGCAGTTACCGTAGCCTATGAACGCCTGTAACACCAGAGGCATCACACGCGCGCTGCCGACCCTGAGACATAAAGATGAAAAGTCTCATGTGCCTGTAATTTCACCGGCACCCCGCGAAGGGTACGCCCTTCAAACCGAAACACTGCAATGCGAACACTACTGCTTGGCGGCAGAAATAGGTACGGTGGTAGTACTGTGGTGGAACTCTTCCACAAGAAGTTCTACTACTAACAAAACTTAAGTTATATTTATGTCCCATAAATATAAGTTAGCATTTCATCATCATCATCATCATCATCATCAAGTAAAAGTCCACTGCTGGATATAGGCCTCCCTAGAATGCCACGACGAACGGTCTTGAGCCGCTACCATTCACCGACTTCCAGAGACCTTTATAATGTCTTTAGTCCATCGAGAGGCCTTTCTCTACTGCAGTGTCTGGTTTGTGGTTGACACTTGAGAACCAAAATTATTCCTCAACGGTTGTCAGTTCTGCGAGCTATATGACCTGCCCATTGCCACTTCAACCTGTTTGTTCTGAGAGCTATGTCGGTTAGCACTTTAAAAACGTATATTAATTGTAGTTAGATAAATAGATACTAATCAAAAGTCGGCACGTACACGAAAAACATAATTTGGTCTTGCCTTTGGCCACGGCCTTTGGTCTACGGGATCCACGGGTCTGAAGAAGTTCTGAGGATACTCTCCACGGGTATTAAATTCGTGAGATGAATTCGACCCAATAATAATCCCCCCCATCTCCTCCCGTGCATGTTGTAAAAGCCGATTTAGGGAGGGGATGATGGATGATGGATGATGGATTCAAATTGGTGATCCAATCCGCCTGCCAAGTGTTGTGATTACGGCAAATCCCTCCATTGCATTCTATGGGGGAGACCTTGTCCAGCAGTGGATGTCTGATGACGAGATGATGATGTTAGTATTGATTTGAGAGCACTAATGACCAAATTTATTTTTTTGTGTTTAAACTTTTTTGGTTTTTACTGACAGCCAAATAAAGTGGTGTTTTAGACCTGAAGCACTTACTAAATATTAAAAGTGGCGGTCAATACAAAGCATTTTCTATTCATTTTCCTCAAAATATAAGTGAAAAGTAGAGGGATTTAAAAACGCAACTGTCTTTTTACATAAAAACAATAACATTTCTACGCTATAGTTAAAAAAACGGTTTTTCAAATTATGATTAACACTATATATATTATGGTCTTTATATTTGATCTTTATATTTGATCTTTATATTTGATCTTTATAAGAGACGGTAACGATTGGCCTAAAAAAAGTTTTTGTGCCAATTCCTTGCTGACATTATTTTTATTTTCAAAATCTGTGAATATATATTTCAAAATATCTCATAACGGTGATGGCAGTCTCCTAAGAACGTTTCCCTCTAGTTACAACGGTTAAGGTACCCATACTGCCACTATAAGTGAACTGCATTCCCCCTGCTTCCCCTATTTTGTGGAAAATCCACCCTGTATAAAAAACGAGCCACCTATTTTGATAAATTCGAGGTATCCTCAGAATTAATCTTATAAAGTAACCTAATGTTAAAGGTATAAATAACTATATTGAGAGTTACCTACGTTTCGCCTGGTTCCGTACCATCTTATTCATTATAAATTTTTAATCTTTTGATAGCTACAATAGCTTTTGTCCTGTTTTGGCATATGTCATTTTACATCAGAGAGAACAAAACAAAAGCTATTTTTACTAAAATAGGACCTTCTAATTGCTACTGGTTAAAGTTATAGTAAAATAAAACTATTACCCAATAATTATAAAAAATTAGTAAAACTGTATAGGTCGAAAAGTTTCAAACATTGGAAATGTTTTCGCAAAAACCGGTCGGAGTACCTACTTAACGACATTTAACAAAATAGGAATCGACAATTTTTTTTTTATTCTTTCCGGTCAGATTACGAAACACTACTGAACCGATTTTGATAAGCGCTTTCATTGTGTCTAACTTAGTAGATATCTATGATAGTTCTTATCATGCAGGTATAGTACGGTCCCCAATAGACATACAATTCATTTCCGTGGGACTCAGCTCCGCCATACAGACTACTGGTATTGTTTGGTATGTTATCCTGAACACAAAAAGTGCGGTAGTCACTTCCTAGGGGTGTGGGGGGGGGGGGGGGGAGAGGTGTGACGTAGCAAAAATGGTAGGCCGGCCCATTCTATTAAGCGGTATTTCTAGATAACTACTGAACCGATTTACTTAAATAAGGTGTCGAATGAAAGACCATGAAATGCACATTATTTGATTTCATACACGCGTTCATGAAAAGCTAATATCAAATGAAATAATATGTAAATTGCTCGGTAACCTTTAGGATTGTGGAAATTTAACTTATAATAAAATGTATTATTACTTTTATCAGCTATAGAATTGAAACTTTCGAGGTTGGGAATCATTTTAAATTGAAAAACGACCTAAACGAACGAACCTACCACCGCTGCCGTCGCTCCTATCGCGGCGAGCGGAGCGTGCGGCCGCACGCAGTATTCGCCGGTCTACCGTCGAACGCGGTCGCGGGCGGTGCTCATGATGAAGAGGCTTCCGAACTCAGTCTCGAAACGTCAGCAAAAGTGACGGAAAACAGTGGTAATTAGCCACTTTTATCAGCTATTTAATCAATCTTAAATCATTACAATCAAGTCATAAACAACGAAGCTACAATCGTTTTAGTGAGCGGAGTCCTGGTACGAAGAATCTCAAATTGATGTAACTGTACGGTTTACAATGTTTAAATTGGTGTAACTGGACTGTTTATAACTGAAATATTTTATTTTTCAGACCAGCGTTATTCGTTATCCGTTATTCTGATCAATATCATCTATACAATGTGTAACAATTTACCCCTATAAGCCCGAGGGGAGGGTATTCCACATGTTATGGCAAACAACTTATGTTCTACGTCTTTATGAATTTAGATTTGTTTTATTCATGAAATGCCTCGTAAAATTTCCTCCAGAAATGTACATAACACAACATGGGGCTGCCCTATGAACTCTGAATTCTGTAAATTCAGAGTTCACGCATAGAGATCAAATAAACAGCTGTAGTAGGGTAGCTCCATGTAGTGTTATATACATTTCTGGAGGAAAGTTTATGAAGCATTTCACGAATTAAAAACTTCGAAATTTATAAAGTCGTACAAATAAAGTTGTTCGCCATGACGTTTGTATTGGCCTCCTTTCAAGCTTATAGGGGTTTTTTGTTACACATTATATACATTAAACTGGTTAAAACATTTAAATCCTAAATGACATATTCCCCCTATACATTTTTGTTTTTTCGCACTACATCCACAACGGGACGAACGACAACCAGCTTTGCATTGACATGATATCATTGACAGTTCCAATGAGATTGAATTTACTGATGAAGTAACTGGCACTAGAACTCCATTGTCCTCGATCTTCCAGCGACAGTCTATAGGCTCAGGTAATGTAGGCTTTGCCACGTCGGCATTCTGCCAACAAAATGCCTGGTAGTTTGCTCTTAGCGCATGCTGTCGAAATGCTTGTCGTGTCGGCGGTAGTTTGTCAAGTTCCTTAATGTTCTGGAACAATGCTGCTCTCAAATCGTCAAGGTTATCTATTTCTTAAACCCTGGTTTCTTGTTTATATACATAAGAATGACAAACCTTTCAGCGTGTGAAAGTTGTTCTTCTGTAATCTGTGGGCTTGTACCAAAATTGGATAGAAGTTGATAATGTTTTTGGTAAATCGGCCAGCTTGATTTTTTTGTGTGCCCTGACATTGCGCTCGTATTGTCACATCCAGAGCAAACTACCAGGCATTTTGTTGGCAGAATGCCGACGTGGCAAAGCCTACATTACCTGAGCCTATAGACTGTGGCTGGAAGATCGAGGACAATGGAGTTCTAGTGCCAGTTACTTCATCAGTAAATACAATCTCATTGAAAGACCTTGAACTGTCAATGATATCATGTCAATGCAAAGCTGGTTGTCGTTCGTCCCATTGTGGATGTAGTGCGAAAAAACAAAAATGTATAGAGGGAATATGTCATGTAGGATTTAAATGTTTTAACCAGTTTAATTATATAGATGATATTGATCAGAATGATGACGCTGATTAGAAAAATAAAATATACCAGTTATAAACAGTCCAGTTACATCAATTTACACATTGTAAACAGTACAGTTACATCAATTTGAGATTCTTCTTACCAGGACTCCGCTCACTAAAACGATTGTAGCTTCGTTGTTTATTACTCGATTGTGATGATTTAAGATTTATTAAATATCTGATAAAAGTAACAATACATTTTACCATAAGCTAAATTTCCATAATCCTAAAGATTACCGAGATATTTACATAATAAAAAAATATTTTTTTACAAATTGTTGTTTTTTTTAATTATTTCATTTGATATTAGCTTTTCATGAACGCATGTATGAAATCAAATAATGTGCATTTCATGGTCTTTCATTCGACACCTTATTTAAGTAAATCGGTTCAGTAGTTATCTAGAAATACCGCTTAATAGAATACGCCGGCCTACCATCTTTGCTACGTCACACCTCCCCCACACCCCTAGGAAGTGACTACCGCACTTTTTGTGTTCAGGATAACATACCAAACAAGTACATACCAGTAGTCTGTATGGCGGAGCTGAGTCCCACGAAAATCGTTATTTGAAGACTTTTTTACAAATGGGGCTTGTACTAGTATGCATAAAGGAGGTTTTTAAAGGACATTAAAAAAAAAATTTAGACGGTAAAATTAATGACGACCTTTTCACTGATTTAAAAAAATCAATATGAGGGGTAAAAATGCAATTCAATTGTGACTTTTTATTATAACATAACATATTTTTCACACCACCTGCTCGACAATGTCCAATTACAAATCATGCAACCTCAACGTAAAGTACAGCATTGTCTCTCTAGGGATATAAAGTTGTATGAAACTCCCTAGGGATTAAAGTGATTTGAATTTAGAACGTCAAATTCGTGTTGGAAACTCGTGGAAAACTCTGAGTAAAAAAATGCCCATATGGCATTGTAAAGAGGTTTGTTCGAAAATCGAACTGGCCACTATAGCAAAACTCAAAAAAAAAAGAAATAGGCGCTATTTTAAAGAATGTGAAACAAAAGAGATGTTTGGTGCTGTGATTTTCAGTGAATTTTATTGCAATATTTTTGTAATATAATATTATGTCAGTGACAATATTAGTGTTAACAAAAAATGTCGAGCGATAATGTTTCTACTCCAGAGTTTATCAAAACAGACGGTACTTATTTAATGGAGCCCTGGCCTTTTATTGCCTCGCAGTAAGTGTGAAAAGTAGAGTATGCTCCTCTGGAATAAAGCATGTCTTCGTCTTGGGCAGCTTGAACCCCTCGCTTCACTCAGGACTCTATATAACTCCCTCGCTACACTCGGGAGTTAAGTTTAGAGTCCCTCGTTACGCTCAGGGTTCAATATGCCGCCCGCGACATAAGACACTGCTTTATTCCCTTAGTGCATAATCTACTATTTAGTACACCCAACAGTCCAAACGTAGTCATGATCCCACACTAGAATTCCCTGTGTCGTGGGTATTAGGAACTACGAGTACCATAACACCCAGCCAGATCTGGAACAAATATTTGCAGATCATACAAATATTTGTCCCGCAATGGGAATCGAACCCGCAACCTCTCGCATCTCAGCCGGCTACTCACCCGCCGCGCCACAGGTGTCTTCAATATTATGAGAGAACACGATGATAAGCTCCAACCTCGGTAAAAATACTATCCAAAACAAGCAAAGATTTTTCTAAACCAAAGTAAAGTAGGGGTACTTTACTTTATTTTGTTTACTGTGATAGATTCAAAGTCTCCATATAATTAGGTATCAAAAAGTCTCTGTAATATAGCAAGTGTCCATCAGCCACTAGGTTTTAGAAAAATTACGACCATACACCACGAACTTTTTCTTCTTTAAATAATGGTCTCCGAGGTAAGTTTTCTCTATTTTGCCAATGTTAAAATAGTAGTAGTTTATGAAACTGTTGCATAATAAGGGTTCTTAAAATACGAGAGTGAGTTAAAAAAACGAGCCATAGGCGAGATTTTTTATATCATCACACGAGTGTATTAAGACCAAATTATGTGCAGTTTCATACACTACTTTATTTAATCTCATTAAATAGATAATACTATATATTTTTAACATTTACTGTAATACCTTCTAGATTTCACCATTAGGTGGTTCATTTGTTCGTTGCAGCTTCGAGAATGTCCGGTGGTGTAAATTTTCTTCAGTATCGCTGTACACTGTTGTTTTCAGACATTTGTTTAAAAGAAAAACTAATTTGTCAGTCAAATTTGCGTAAAATTACAGCTTATGTTTGCATTTATTTGTTAACGTTTAGCGCCAAAATCCATATATGCGCGAGCGTGTTGCGCCGCGTCCACAGATTATGCACAGAAAAACTGCATTGCAACCTCCTTCGTTCAACTGAAGTTGTATCGTAATAGAAAAAAGTTATATTATGATACAGTTGTCCATAGAAGAGCTGTATTGTAATATATTTTTTTTAATTTATTTCGATGGCATGTGCGTAAAGACTGTCTTTTTAGTTTTGTTTTTAGTTTTCTTTATATTTCAGTATGAGAGTAGATAAAGTCATATAATTACTCTCAGAACAATATTAACAAGCTAGTTATTGTTCTGAGTTATTACCGCTGAGAAATCACTACTACGTAATTATTACCACATTATTTACTGATCTCCTCTCATTACGAGGTTCTCCTGCTGACTATTCTTAAATGATATTTACCAAGCCACGATAATGTCAATTCTATGACTAGATAGGTTGTTAGGTTTTTCGATGATAGCAACTTTCTCGTATCGAGGTGCCTAGTCATCTGATAGCGTGTCCGTGGTCAGATCAATTTAATGAAGCCAACGGATTAATAACCCTGGATACAGGACATTAAGCAGGTATCTATCTACCACCTCTAACTACTTTTACATGGAACTATCAACACGCGAACGGAGTCGCGGACAGGACAGCTAGTTTAAAATCAAATAATTCTAAGGCATCCCAAACATAAAAAAATGATACAACTCAATATGGCACTAAATTCTTTTATTTATAAAACATTATTGCAATTGCCCAGTAAATTCTTTAATTTTTCTGTTCCATTATTCAGTATCGGTCATTATTTCCAGCTTGGTGATCAGAAGTCACCGTTTAGTTTTTCTCGAACTTCTGGGGGTGAGCCTGGATGTACTCCAGAGAGCGGAGGATGGCCTCGGGGATGGCGGGACCCACGGGGAGGAGGTCGCTCTGAAAAAATATAAAAAGGTTTTTTAGCACAAACAAAGAAAAATTTAATTAGTGTTAAGAGGAATAGTTGAAACCTTTTCTGGAGCTCTAACTGTTACATACACAATTGTTTATATCCATTTTCTTAAACAATCAAATCTAATTTTGTAATGTATTTGTTTCACATGTTTTCAATAGACATACCTTGGGTTGGAAGCCGTTCTCGTCAGCGATGTAAGAGACTACGGCGGGGGTGCCGTCGGGTGCGGTGTACTGGTAAGAGCCCTGGATGGCCTGGATGAAGAAAAATATGCAAACTATAATATTATTTCATTAATTTAAATAAATGTCCAGTTTTCATATAAATATATAAAAAACTTAGTTTTTTATCTTCTGTTCCATGAAAATAATATTATTTGATACAGATACGTAGTTTTATGCCCTAAGAAAATAACTTACGAGGACTTTAGTGTCGCCGACCGTCTTCTGGATGCCCGAGGACTGCGCAGCAATTCCGTTTTGGGTCTCGTAACTGTAACAATTCACATAAATAGTGAGCAAAACAAGTTAATAACATTTTTTTAAATAAGTACTATTTTCAGTGTTCTATTAAATTGGTAAAACGAAACACTTGTGGAAACACATCGTTGCACCCTAGATCCTATTCCTTTAAGTCTGCGGGCGAAATATATGTCATCCGTTTTAAATACAGCTTCCGTAGTACTCTAGGTCCTGTTTCTCTAAACTGGTCATCATCGCACGCTGAAGCATAATATGCCTAGCCTGATGTGATCGAAAATTAACATTTTGACCACAAAAAATCAATGCTTGAGTTCCCTTCAAAAAAATTGTAACGCGCTGATGATCCTGGAAACGGCTGTACCAATTTCTACCAATTATAACTAATAACCATCTTGCAAATGTTTTATTACTTATGGAAATATAGACTTAGCTTAAATACACTATACCCCACTACTGAGCCCCAGGATCTGACCATCAGGTCACTTGGCGATAAAGACATTATTGGTAGCAACAACAGTCGTGATTGCATTCAACATGAAATATAATTGAATGAATTATTTCACTGGAAAGCACGTAAAACGGAAACAAAATGTCGCTTTTAAGACATGTTGTCAAGTCTAACAAAGTAGGGTCCCTTAAAAAACTTAAAAACTTACCCGTAGTTGAAGCCGTCCGCAGTGACATCGCTGTCGAGGCGGAGGATGCCCGCGCTGGCGTCCTTGTCGGCGTAGATGTTGGCGGTCTTAGCGACAGCAATGGGAGCGTTGTAGACGGCGGTGACAGGGGTGGCGGCGTTCTTGATAGCGGCTTGTTCGAAGGTCTTGTAGACTTTTTCGGGTAAGGTCACCGTGGCCTTAGCGAAGGCCTGACCGGCCTGCTGCACAGGCTGCCATGGCTGGTAGCCATAGGAAGCAGCGCTAGCGGCGCACACGCACAGAGCAAGTACCTAAAGAAGTTTATAGTTAGTAAGTAGTTATTACAGACAAAAACTTGAATATCTCCTTTTTACATTAGCACAAAGAATACACTTAGTACTTATAAATACGTATTATGGATTTAGAGTCATTTTTTCTGTATGCACTATACTATTTAGGTACTATTCAGT
Source organism: Epirrita christyi (assembly GCA_951392215.1). Lineage (NCBI taxonomy): Eukaryota > Metazoa > Arthropoda > Insecta > Lepidoptera > Geometridae > Epirrita > Epirrita christyi. The sequence goes on along the minus strand of OX595839.1, from coordinate 8,042,347 downwards.
AGTTTTTTTTTAAATAGCTTAGCTATGGTAAATTATGATTTTTAGGCTATATTCAATTCTCACCAAGAATTTCATTTTGCTGATATCTGTGTTTGTGTAGTTTCCAAAAACAACAGGTAACTTCTCAAAGAAGTTTATCTTTTTATATTAAAACTACTATATAGTAAAAAAAAATGCCATAAAGTATGAGGGTATTGACTCCTAGATTGACTTGGCCTTGATTTTAAAATAATTTATTATATTGTTGTGGAATTCGCGTGTCACAACGATCTTTTATTACTTACATAATGAGGTATTTTAATGAATGCTGAACCAGCATGGGATGTAATAATATTATTCCAAGTTTTATTTTCCATTTCTACGATGATAGATATACTTTTTAAGATATTCTATATAATTCTTTAAATAATATAATATACTATATTGCTATTATAGATATTGGATTTTGGTACATTCAACATATCTCAATTTCTGATTAATATAAATTAGTCTCTTGATCATAATCATGATCATCATCAGCCTGTAAAAGACCGGTGCTGGACAGAGGCCTCCTCCCTAGAATGCGAAGACGAAAGGCCTCGAGCCGTTTCTATCCACTGACTGCCTGTGACGTTTATAATGTCTTTAGTCATCTTTGATATCCTCTACTCCAGCGTCCGGTTTGTGGTTGCCACTTTAGAACCATTATTCCCCAGCGGTTGTCAGTTCTGCGAGCTATATGATCTGCACATTCAATCTGCTTATTATGAGAGCTATGTCGGTAAGCATTTTAGATAAGTTTTCATTTAAAAAACCGACTAAATATCTGGATGAACAAAAAATGATGAAAAACCCATAGTAATGAAAGGGTTATATACTTTCTGAATGCATATTCTTGATTTGTTGCTGAAAATATCAAAATCGCTATATGTATGCCTACAATATTTGAGGAGTTCCCTCAATTTCCATCATCAGAACTGGATTTTGAAAAAAATGGGACCAATCTGGAAGTATATCTATTCAAATAAAAAAAGAATTTTCCAAATCGGTTCATATACGACGGAGATATTATGAGGTAACAAACATACAAAAAATAAAAAAATATATATAACCGAATTGAGAATCTCCTCCTTTTTTGTGAAGTCAGTTAAAAAAGATACATAGGTATGTACTTATCAAAAGTCGGCATATAGATACCAAATACATAATTTGTTCATGCCATTGGCCACTTCTAGCAGGATCTCCACATCCAACCGTAGGATCCACGGGTCTGAAGAAGTTCTGAGGATCCCCTTCACGGGGATAAAATTCGTGAGCCTTTATTGAACGAGCGAAGCGAGTTCTTCTAGTCAACTTGGAAGAATCTGCGTTTGTATGTATGTATGTATGTATGTTTGTCCGATGAAAACTTCCCAACCGTTTATCCGATCTTTATGAAATTTAGAATGGGGGTAGATAGTATTGGTACAATTTGTAGGTAAGGTTATGAGCTATATCGGTCGGGAGGTTGATGAGATATTGGGGTCCAAGAGGGGGTAAAAAAAATAAAAGTCAGAAAGTCGGATCAAGTGGGGTGTCTAATGAAAGCGCTTTGGCTGGACATTTCAAAACTATTCTTAATTAGTATTTAGACTGGAGTAGTTTCTGAGATATTAGGGAAAATCTAAAACGTAAAAATCAAAAATTATAGGGTACTTCCAGCAATCCCACAATGCTGAAATTTGGTATGCTTGTAGCTTTTGTGTCACAACTACAGGGAAAAGTCTGAAATTGAAGAAATTAGAAACTTGAACCTTAAAAAAACAATATCCAATATAACATCCATTGTTGACCCCCCATTCCTAGGAATTTGAATGACATTAGAGTTCTATGATTTTCATCAAAAGGACGTTATCAATGAATTCGTCAAGTACTTTCATAAATACTAACAGGTATGTAGTATTTACGTCCTTAGTCCTTTTCAAAGGCTGTTTTGATGATGTGTAGGAAATTACCTAGAGGTTAATTTTTTTACTCAGTAAATGTGTTTAGAAATCTGTAAGAAGGGTAAAGAAAGTAAAATATGCAAAAAATATCTCGAAGATAGGTACTTCAAGTTCTCAAGGTAATGCTGAAATTTATTATTTAAGTATATTTTGTTCTGCCGGGAGAAGTCGAACATTGAGGACATACGAACATACTTACATAGCCGTTAGATACAAAACCCTTTCTTCCCCACTTAAATTAGTCGGGCTGATAAAGGTGTCATCGCGAGGTCTCAGTTCGGGGTGAACCACTAGTTATTTATAGCATATTATGTATTAAATGGATGTCCAGCAGTAGACGTCTGCAGGCTGGTGATGATGATGATGATTATGTAAGTATTGCCGAGCGTTGTGTGTTCAGCCTAAGAACAATCCATCTCCACCCGTGGATGTCGTAAAAACCGACTAAGGATGGGCAGTAGCATCCATCTGAGTACTTAATACTGCGATCACCAATCCGCCTGCCAAGCGTGGTGATTATGATTATAAAAAAATTGCCTTCCATAGGAGAGACCTCGTCCAGCAGTGGGTGTCGGATGATGAGATGATGATGATGTATTGATTTGAGAGCATTGATGAGCTTATGGGTAAGATCTCGACTTCCGATCCTGTGGTCGTGGGTTCAAATCTCGGTCATGCACCAATGGATTTTTGTAGTTGAAAAATTTTAGGCTTAATATCGTGATGTTATCTAGAACAAATTATCCGAAGACAAGTGTCATTTGTATGAAAAGAGCCTCAACGAGGTGCACTGAAGCTTTTCTCCTTCGTGAACTCTGGTTCTTTCGCCAACGGTCACTACTAGGCCCTTCTGAGGCCTATACCAACCTGGTACCTAACCTCATACTGGTCTATGATCGAATGCAAGGTGACCAAGAATATACCAGTGATATAAAGTAGCAGTTGTAGTAGTAGTCATCAGCAGCCTCTAGACATACATCTACACGAAGCCTCCCCACATTAAAAAATGGGAGGAATTGCCATAATCACCAAGCTATGCAGGTGGATTGGTGATCGTAGTATTCGTGTTGAGTACTCAAGTGTATACTGCTACCCATCCCCTGTAATCCCTTCGCTTTTACGACATGATACACCGCGGCCCACGGTAGTGGTAGTGTGTAAGAAATAAAATAAACTTCGAAAAAATACTTTATAAATCTGAGACAATTCATAGAGCAACATGACAGAGATGCACGTTAAGAACGAATATTAGGATCTGTCTGATAATTTTATCATAGCAAATATTGCTAGAATTTTGCTCTAAGTGGTAAATCTACCGTACCATTCGTAAAAAGTCGTTATGCCGTATTTCTTTTATAACTTGGAATGTTCGTTCATTCATGCATAGGTACATTAGACAGGCTTTAAAATAGATTAACAGGGAACCAGACGAAACGGACCTACACCATTACAATAGATGGACTCTTAGTATGAGCAATAAATAAATACAAATACAAATACAAATGACTGTTTGTCACCGTTTTATACCTTGTTTCACAAACAATAAATATTTAATATATTTTTGAAAATTTTGACTATATCCTAGTCTAGTTAGGGTTCCGTACCTCAATAGAAAAAAACGGGACCCTTAAAGGATCACTCTGATGACCAGCCGTCTGTTTGTTTTGTCTATCTGTCTATCTGTCAAGACCCTTTCTCCCATAGTCATAGTCATAGTTATACTAATCACAGTTTCAGGAATGGCTAAAAGCTAAACTTAAAATAAAGGTTTGTGTCAAAAATCAAGCTTCTAACTCCATGCATTAATAAGATATAGTACTTAATTTGTAATTTTTTCACTGAAATCGCAAAAGTGTTAAACCTCTAGGGTACTTCCAGTAACCTCACAATTCTGAAATTTGGAATGCTAGGAGCCTTTGTGACATTAATAAAGCCAAGAGTCTAAAACTGAAGAATTTTGACTTAATTATCGCTTAAAAGGTATAAGAATTAATATGTAAGAAAAAGTGGCTGGAACTCGAAAAAAACGACGACGATTTTAAAATTATTTACGGATCGGAACGCTCAGAGTGCGAGTCTTGCTCTCATTATGTCTGTTTTATTTTTTACGGTGAAATGACGCTATGAACCTATAGCGAAAATTTTTGGCTGAACTAAAGAAGGCGAGCGCTTTGCTTTTGTGTATAAAATAATGATAGAAAAATTGCCTTTAAAATTATTTATAACTTATTATGTTACCAAATGTTCCCAAAATTAAAACGGTAAAAAGGTATCTTTGTTTATTTTTTTATCGGTTAATTAATTCAAATTGTGCACTGAATTTATAATTTCACTTGATAAAAAGCTTAAAATACGATATAATGTTTTATTTTTGTAAACTATAAGAACTCCTATCAAACACTTAAATATTCTATAGCTCATTAAAAGCATTTTGTGAACCTATAGCGTCTTAATTACTGATACAATTGAATCCCCCTAGCTATTTGCCTGCTTACTGTGGAGGTCATCATATATATTATAATATATATATAGCTTTGACAAAAATTTAACAAAGTTTTAATAAAAGTAGTCTGAAATTATTACAAACAAAACCTTTTTTCATCCCATCTATTCGAAAAGGACGACTTAGTTCGCCTTTAAGTGCACCCAAAAGTGGTGTTTTCTGTAAGAAACTTCTATAAGTGCGCAGCAATTATCTTTGCCGCGCACTTTTTGAATTTGGTGCATCTTAGTATTCAGCGCCAAAGAAATCGAACGCAAATAAGTGAGCCGCAATTATCTTTGCCGCGCACTTTTTGAATTTGGAACATCTTAGTGTTCAGCGCCAATGAAATCGAATGCAAATATTGTTTGAATAAATACTGGCTGGTACGACGGCCCATAGTCGCGCCGCGCCGGCTGAATAAAAAAAAACAAATTAAAAACGCGCGAACTACAGCCCGCCGTTTTTGTAAATTTTCACTTATTGTTAGAAATTCATGGTTTTGTTTTGAAATAAATTATGAGGCGCCTTTTATTTTCTTATAGAGGGTGATGAAAAGTAGAGTGTATCACTCGGGCGCAAAATATATTTTTGGCTCGGGCGACGCACTTTGAATCCCTCGCTACGCATTCTACTAAAGAATTTCTCACTTCGCTCTGGATTCAAAACAGCGCCCTCGCCGTAAAAATATTATATTGCTCCCTTATGATACAATCTACTATTCTCGCTTATGAATTCTGCAATTCTGCAACTCACGGTAAAAAGAGGCCCTTTGAGGCTCTGCTTACCCCTTCGGGGTAGCCAAGTTTTGTTACTCTAACTAAGCAACCTAATTTAGGTAGGGTTTTCAAGCTTAAACTAAGGTACTCTGACCTTAAAGCTTGAAAACCACGTTAGAAATGCGCGCTAGCCAAAGTGCTCACATAGTATCTAATGGCTTATTACCGCACCCTATAATAAAGTATCACGAATGTAGTTTTATGAAGTGCCAATTATTTACATAAATAGTAATTTTGTTCAAAAACTTTATAGGCGCCGAGTTTTTTTTTTTTTTTTTTTTGGGGCCTTCCGAGTTGTTTCTAATTTAGGATATATTATACAAAACTGTGTTTAGTATTTTATGAGTAATAACTTGGAGAGTAATAAAGACCCTTTTTTTTAAACAAACACCCTTTCGAGAAAAAGGCGTGTGATTATGTTTGTATTTAATTCGTAAACTATATAGCTATCATGCCATTTTAAAACTGCGTTTAATATGGTTGTTGCTATGCACTTAATTTTCAAATACTTCAGAACCTAGACCTACAGACAGGCATTTCGGTTATAAAATTTTGTTAAAATGAAATAGAGTATGGGTAAAATTAGTAGAATAGGTTAATAAATTTTATTGTTTCATTTAGTTTCGAGAGCCATCTAATACTAAGACTTAATTTTCAAGAACAACTCTTTGTCAAATAGTCTCACAAAAGAGGATCCTAGTTGACCTTCGGAAAACTTGTCCAAAATCTGTTAAACAAGCTAGGTTTATTACTTAAATATCTATCGAAGATCATCTCCACGGTAAAATACACTACTCTACAAGCAGTAATACAACTGACGGCCATTTTCAATATTACCGTATAGCGAACGATTAAATAGCGGTTTTTATTTCACAGTAACGTTTTATGGGGTTGGGGATCTTTGGTCATTAGGTAATTTTGTCATCTAAAAAATATAGGGTAAACTCGTCACAAGTCGAATAAATACAATATTTTGAAGGCAAACTCGATTATAATAATTCAACAGGTCTTTTATGACTATGGGCACAATCCTATGTAGTCGAAATAATTTCCAAAGAAGATTTTTACTGTTTTATCGTGATAGGTTTTACTTCAAAATACTTAGTTTACTGTAGTATTCCGTCCTTCTTTTTTTTCACAATGGCTAATAAACAATATCCATTGATTTAATATCTATTTATTTAAAATAGCCATCATCCGTAACGAGCTTGAACTTTTTACTGCACCGATGAAATATAAGTTAATGACGTCAGTTAGTAACATTTAACGTTATAAACTCTTTAAATTGTTCCGCGTCACCGGGTCACGCGGGCATACACGGTAACGAATGTGCTGATGCACTTGCGCGTGCTGGGGCTAGTAGCCCACAGATGGGCCCTGAGCCTTTCTGTGGTATACCAAAAAGCCTGGCTCAAAGAACCCTTACGAGCTCCTGTTTCGAAGAGTCAATCAAGCTCTGGTTTGAGACCTCGGGCTTGAACCATTCCAAAGCCCTTATCAAACCCTTCGATAAGCGGAACACCAACCTAATGTTGGCGCTGAACAGAAGCAACCTTCGCATTATGGTCAGAGCCCTGACTGGACACTGTCGCCTTAACAAGCACATGTTCAAGTTAAGGCTATGTGATATGCAATCCTGCAGACTCTGTGAAGAGGCGGATGAATCGCCCCTTCATCTGCTAGGAGAGTGCGGGCCATTAATGCACAAACGCAGCATTTATCTGCGCAAACACTTTCTCAGCCCGGATGAGCTAATGGAAATCACCCCTAAGAAAATCCTACGGTTCCTAACAGCTGTAGGGTTTAGCGGTGAACTGTGAACGCCCCTTTCTAGGGGCGGTATCTAACAAGTGGCGATCACAATAGGTCTGTATGGCCGCAGTGATATTAAAGCCGCATAAGATAAATAAAAAAAAAAAAAAAATAGTAACATTTAACGTTATAAACTCTTTAAATTGTTTCGCAGGGAGTTTTTTCCACCGCGGCAAACTATTTGCTAGTTTTGTTAAACGAACTTACTTGCATTGCCCCAATCACACTCTTTTTGTTTTATCATTTTGTGACAACAATGTTATCATCAGGTAGCAGGACACCCGGCTTAACTTACACTAGATGTATGAAGCGCAACGAAACGACCTTCTATGTTAAGGTAAGGGGGATTGCTTGTAATATCAGTTCGTGAGTTTCTACCAAGAGGCTAAGTGTAACCGTTACGCGTTGTGTACCCTAGAAATTAGTTTGACTACTGCTTGTAATATATTTTCTGTGCCTGTATGAAACTAGTTTGTGTGTTTAAATGTCAACAAGTATTATTACCGACTGACGGGTCATCAGGGTCAGCCATATACCTACCATCTGCAGGCACAAATCACGCAAGATCTTTTATTACACGCATGATACCTAATATATTTGCACAGTCAACATTCTTATCATTAACACCTTTTGTAAAAAAAAAGGTTAATATGTACTATGTATTTTTAGACATTATTTTCTGACAAATATTATTATAATTTTTTTAATATGTAGAAATTTTTGAGTAAACTATAAAGAGTAGCATAGTCAGCAGATAAACGTCCACTACTGGACGAGGCCTTCCCATAGAATAGAGGAGATTTGCCATAATCACCACGCTTGGCAAGGCGGATTGGTGAACGCTGTATCGTGTTAAGTACTTAGATGGATGATGCTGCGCATCCTCTGGCGCCTTTTCCTCTCACACCCATGGCAGGAATTCAAGACCATGGGAGGAATTGAAGGAGTCCTATTCTTAGACCGAGACCATCACGGACATATTATAATGAAAATATTTATTTTTTAGAAACATTAATCTCTTTATTTTTTATCTATGAACAAGTACATAGAGCGCGTTGAAGTCTTTTGTATAGAAATGTATTAGGTAATTTTAACGATCAACATAGTCAGGCGATTGTGGTAGCCAGTTTAAAAATTGTGCTAAGTAGTTTGTAAATTTTTGATCATTTTTTGTGAAGAAGACTATGATTATGTTATTGTCAAGTTATTGTACAGAACAATATCAATTGAAAGAGTTTCATTCGATTTTTCACCTACCTATAGCCCTTAGCGCTGGGGCCGGAAAAGCTTCAAACAACACAGTTTTGGAGTTATATAGGACCAACTTAAGGCGATATTGTTTCACGAATTGTGCATAATGAAGTCTAGAACAGATTTTGATAAGAATTCTTATAGCTTTTTATCTGGTGAAATCATAAACTCAATATACAATTTTAATTACATCACTCTATAAAAAAAACAAAGATACCACCATTTTGAAATTGAAATCCAATTTTAGACTTACTTTTTTACACGTTTTAAGTTTTGAAACATTAGTAAATTATTAATTGAGTTACTGAACTCTTCAACAAATTTTTTTTAAATTTTAGTAGTAAATTACGCACCCAGGGGTAATGTAGTGTCTTACGTCACGGGTGGCAATTTGATCCCTGAGCGTAACGAGGAGTTATGTAGAGTCCTGAGTGAAGCGAGCGGTTCAAGCTGCCCAAGACGAAGACAGACTATATACCAGAGAACACATTATAACAACAAATAATAGTTAGTATTGATGTTGGGCTCATTAGTCCAGTTATGGAAGGATAGAGTTACATTTTTGTTCGGTACATTAATGTTAGTTGTGGTGGAGTTTATTTCAGTATACAAAGGTGTAGAATCATCATCATTTTGGACCGTGAACATTGGTGATAAATTTTTGACGTGACGTTTTATGATGTCGATGGCTGTGGGAGCAAAGGTGTCTAACGATCCACAATATTTGACGATATTTTTCTTTAAAATGTCTTATGGTAATGTTTTTACTTAGAACTTTCCACGAGTTCCCACACGGATGTGACGTTCCAAAGTCAAATCACTTTACTCCCTTGGGAGTTTCATCATACAACTTTACCTCCCTAAAGAGGTAAGAGGCAGACCGTTCGTTGAACCTATAGCACCTTAAACCTTAAACATGAGTGATACAAATTATTTTACAAACACTGTATTGTAACTGAAAGCTAGGGATGAATATTTTTCATATTTTTTTCTAAGACGGTTATCGATTTGGCGGTAAAGTGAATTAATTTTGGAACAAACTACAACGCCATCTCGCCAGTCACCGAGATATTGATATATTGTTGTTTGCATGTTTACCTGGAATTTTTGTTTCGATTAATTTACCTAGCAGTTGCTAGATGGCGTACCAATTAAATTTTACAAGATTTTAAAGTTATGTGCGAAACATTATGTTCGATGAACTTTCACAGCATTCAACAGACATTTTGTCATGAGTGACTTTCTAGCTACCTAGTCATTGAGTAATCGATAATGCTAATTTATTTAATGGCATAGCACTATTTTCTTCTTAAAATTAGTAAAAACAAAGACAAACTTTATGTACAGTGATATATTTACAAAAGAATATACTTCGATAGATCTTGATCGAAGATGATAAAAAAAAGTTAATTCAATGTTGTCATTTGAGAAAAAAATATACAGTTCTTATAAAACATTGATATCATCCTATTGGCAAGAAGGTCTACGAAGCCCATATTAATTAACATCGCAAAATACTTTAACAACATAAAATTTACTAGTTATAACCTAAGAGTTGAATATTCTGAACTCAGCGCCTCTCAGGCTGAGGAGGAGCAGTGGCGAGGTACGCGAGCGCGCGCTGGATAGCCTCCGGAATGGGGGGAGGGGTGGGAAGATGAGCTCCAGAAGGCTGGAAGCCATTCTCGTCAGCGATGTAGGACAGCTGAATGTTACTACCGTCCTCACTCGGGTACTGGAATTGACCTTGGACTTGCAGGGCAGGTTCTTCAGCTCCAATGTTCTTCAAACCTCCTTTCTCGTCGGCGGAGATGCCGTTGCCGGTTTCATATGACCACTGATAAGAGCCGTCAGGGTTGATATCGCTTTCTTGTCTGAGGATGGGGATTGGCTCTGTTGCTGACTGGGGAGCGGCGCAGGCCATAGCCAGGAAACCCAAGAACACCTGAAATTAAGAGATCCAAGTTAAGGATTGAACACATATTGAAAACAGTTTTCTTAGCACTAGATTGATGCTTGTTCTCCATTAAAAAACCAAAGTCAATCAAAGTCCCAGCACTGTAGCTGATGCGCGTGACTTTTCCAATTCAAAGTAGCTCCAGTTCCATATCCTTTCATGCTTGGCATATTTATGAAAGGATTTTGGTGTGTGTAATTTACAACACTTCACAAAGTTATGTTAGCACGTTACACAATTAGTTTGTTTTTCAATATATTTTTATTTAAGAAATCACTATCACTGGCACTTACAATGGTCTTCATGTTTGTATTAGAAGTTGTCGGTGAGGGCACAAGACAATGTTGATCTAACAGTGTATATCGGTATTTATACGCATGGGTCAGTATGTGCCTTCCACCTCTGGATGCTATTACACCATATCGCACGTCACATTAAATTCAACAAAATATGCGTGAGTACGTTAGTTTCATGCACACATACGCACATGCGTGATGACTAGAATGGCTTACTAATTAACTAATACACGGTTAATTTGAGCCAATAGCCTTTGGGTAGAACCCTGAGATATTAAGGTATTACCAAATCAAAGCTTAGCAGATGAAACCTTGCACGCAAGCCAGCCTCAAGCAATCCTTGTAAGGGCAAGTGAAATAAATTAGAAACTATAATAAAAAAGAAAGAGGCATAAAAAACACTAAAACCACTTTAAAGGTGAAGTTAGATTCCCTAGTCTATGGTGTCTCAACTGCCTAAACTGGACACACAATGCATTTTTTTTTAACTTTCCAAAGAGAATTGAAAGTATAACATTGTACATAGTCCCACACTAGGATTCCCTGTGTCGTGGGTATCAGAAACTGCGAGTACACCATGGTACCATAACACCCAGACACGGAACAAATATTTGCAGATCATGCAAACATTTGTTCCGCAGCGGGAATCGAACCCACAACCTCTCGCATCTCAGCCTGCTACTTGCCCGCCGCGCCACAGAGGTCGTCCTAGTAAAGAAGTACCTAGGTACCTAATACTTTTTATGCCATCTTATGATAGCTAAGTGATCTAGCAGTTATAGTTCTTAGTTTAGTTTTATTAGTACTCTTAAATTTTAATTTACTATCATAAACTTTTGTAAATAAAAATAATATTACTTAATTTGATGATTAGAATCGTATACTAACCCTACGGACGGAAGTGCATTCCACTTTGAAGATGTGCAAGAAATATGGTTGAGTACAAGTACATATTTAGTATGGCATGTATCGGCTGTTGGTCCTCCAAGGCCGCTCTTGTACCCTCTGGGTCACTGTCAAGGTCTTCTCCTGAAATCTCTAAATCTTACCAAGTACCTATTTGAAAATAAATATAACTTAGGTACTGTCCAAAATTGATTGATGCCAATTAAGTCACCTTAATAACATAGCACCTTTTTAACTGTGTGTATCTTTTCATTATTTATACCTCCGTTGCTTTAATTACTGCCTATTTAAAATAATAGGTACTTAGAAAGTTACCATTGTGTCATAGTGTTCGTCACCCTGAGATATACACAGTGGTGGATTTATACTAGGGGCAGTCGGGGCTAGTGCCCAGGGTGGCAAATTTTCTAGGGCGGCAAAATTTGGAAAGTGAGAAAAAAATTTCTATACAATATATAATTCTTAAAAAAATAAGATATCAAAACTATTAAAATAAAATTTAAGTCATAGGGCGGCATTTTCGTGCCCCAGGGCGGCACAAATTTAAATCCGGCCCTGGATATACAGCAGAAAAGACTTTTCTGTTTGTAATTACTGCGCGGAATAGAACTGCGTTTTCCCGAAAAACTCTCAAAAAAGCCCCTCTTAGTAATATTTAAATATGCCACTAGCGTGTAGTAAGTTGGGATACGTTTACAGTTATTTAAATAAAATATGCAAATAATATACTCTGCCGTGGCGTGTCCGGTTGACTCCTCCAACACCTGCCATGGATATTGAAAAAGCTGCATAAGGGATTACACCAGGGGATGGGCATGGCATGCAGATGGTATCCTCCTGAGCACTCAACACCAACACTGCAATCACCAATCCTGCCATGGTGATTAAAGCAAATCCCCCACTGCATTATGTTGAGGCCTATTCCAGACGTCTCAAGGCTAAAAAACTGAACTAGACAAACATACTAGGTACATTACAAACAAAAATACAGATATGTAGGTTATGCTTATATCTGACAGCCGTTCAATCAGAAGATTCTTTTTCACAGCGAGCTTTAATACTCATAATCCTATCCTATCCTACTAATATGTATTATAAACGCGAAAGTTTGTGAGTATGGATGGATGTTTGTTACTCTTTTACGTAAAAACTACTGAATGGATTTGAGTGAAATTTGGAATGGAAATACTTTACGCCCTGGATTAACACATAGGCTATTCATCATCATCATCATCATCAATTTTCATCATTATTCACGCGGGTGAAACCGCGGGGCGCAACTAGTAGATAATATTGAAGAAAAATATTGAAAGGAACCATGGAATCGATTTTAAAAATATGAAGGCTGCTTTCAATGATTTTCAATATAACTCAATATATATATATATATAGGTGTTTAGCTTTCTAATGTTTAGCTAGTCGAAAAACAACTGATGATCAATTGTTTATTCATATTAGATTTTGTTGTAAGTTACATGCTCTATGTTTCCTCACCGTTCTTTGTCAACGAAGCTTTGTTGAAAAACAAATATTATTATATTGTTGTTATATTTCAGATATATAAAAAAGAACGGCAACAATTCAAATGCTGATCAATAGCATTAGTTTAAAATATCATAATATACTTGATTTTGCAACAAAAAAATTGGTGAGTCATTGTACCCCACTTTCCAATAATACGTACAAAATGATGTCCTTAACGAAGGCTATTATGATATAAATATTTTTTTTATTGTACCTTAGCAACAAATAAGTAGAAATCTTTAATATGTATGTTCAGACTAAAACCGGAAAACAACACTTAGAAACAAAGTAAATACTTATTTACAGCGGAATGTTATATTATAAATCATCATTCAATATACCCAGGCAGGTACATTTTTTATATTTAACAACCGCTCATCTACATGTTTGTTAATCATATTTCTCGACGTATGAAGTTATGACATAGCGTCAAAGGTTATCTTATAATGTTCTTATTCACCTACAACTCTATGATTCCCTCCAGTGTGTTCGGAAAACTGGTTACTTTTTCAGTGAAATTGAGTCATATTTTTTTAACGGTATCTACGCCTTCATTTGATCTTTCTTTAGTACGTAGTGATTACGTTAGTATCCTACACAGGCTCTGTAAACATCGTTTTATGAATTTCCTCCTTAATTTTGGAGCTTGTTGTGCCTAGTATTGAAAGAGATGAGACACAGGGCAAAAAAAGGTATTTTAACAATCAGATGATGTCATTTATTTGTGGTAAAAAATTTAATACATAACAAAAACAATAACTATGAATATTCTTCACAAAATGATCAATCTATTGTGTGGCTTCAGGTTGTGGGGGGGCGGTTGCGAGGTAGGCCAGGGACCTCTGGATGGCTTCAGGGACCGGGGGAGCGGTGGGCAGATGCGCGCCGGAGGGATGGAACCCGTTCTCGTCAGCGGTGTAGGTGATGGAGATAGTTTCACCATTTTCACCGGGGTACTTGTACTCTCCCTGGACCGAGATAGCCTCGACATCACCGACCTTCTTCAGCTCTCCCTTCTCGTCTGCCGCTATACCGTTGCCAGTTTCATAGGCGTACGAGTAGGAGCCGTCGCCGTTGATCTGGCTGTCATCCTTCACGATGGGGATGGGCTCAGTGGGGGCCTGTGCCTGGGGTGCGGCGAATGCCACGGCTACCAGCATGGATACCAACACCTGCAAATTTGATCAAAATTATTTTAGAAAATTCAACAAATAGATACACCTTAAAAAGCTTTGGTGTAATCACGATAATAAGAAAAAAGTTGTTATGTAAATTTTTTAATTAATATCTTGTTGACTACGGCAAATTCTCCAATTAAGGAATGATTATGCTCTATTAACATAATATTATCTTTTTCGTGACAGCATTTAATATATCTTTTTTTATTTTTTCACTGAACTCTTAATGCCACTTATATTATTAGATAGGCACCAACCTAACCACTTAAGAAAACAGATTATGGGTAACAATCTTTTAGCAATTTTTTCACACTTACAATAGACTTCATTTTGTTAGGCTTGGGTGGTTGTTGAAGGAGCAGATGGAGACTGAGAGTCAACTGATGGCATACATCCTGAAAAATTTAGTATTTATAGTTAGCACCATTTGACCACCTCCCTGCATTCCTAATTTCACAATTGAATGCTATGTCGCAAAAATCAATGAAATAAGTAAACATTGGGTGCATTACCTCGGCTCGTGTACCTACGCGTATGTAGGCAAACTTAGCGGGGGCGACGCGACGTAATGCATGTCAATAGGCCTAACGGATTTCCATTACTTCAGAACTGGCCATTTTACAAATTTCAAGTTTATTAACGTCTATGCGGCGCATTCATAGAAAGTTCTACACATGATTTGAACATCATGTTCACGGATAAAATGTAAACTAATCAAATTACAATAATTTTAGATATTGCGAAGTGAACAAAGTCTCAAAAGTAAAAATTATCTACAACAATCGCGATGCAATCATTTAATTGTTTAATTGAGCAAGACATATAGTAGGCAGGTAATATAATAGAATATTTCTAATAACTAGTGGTTCGCCCCGAACTGAGACCTCGCGATAACACCTTTATCAGCCCGACTACTTAACTAAGTAATTTCCATTTTTCTATTATTATTTTTGAAAATTTTCACCTCGGGGTCTAGTCCAGTACAGTACAGGATCTATCAGTAACAACTCTAATTTCCTACACATCATCGAAATAACCTTTGAATAGGGCTAAGCAACGGGGCGTAATACTACATACCTGTTAGTACCTATATCAAGTACCTGACGAATTAATTGATAACGTCCTTTTGACGAAATCATAGAACTCCAGCGTCATTCAAATTCCTAGAAATGGGAGGTCAACAATGGATGTTATATTGGTTTCTGTTTTATGGAGTACAAGTTCCTAAATTCTTCAGTTTCAGACTTTTCCCTGTAGTTGTGACACAAAAGCCACAAGCATACCAAATTTCAGCATTGTGGGATTGCTGGAAGTACCCTAGAATTTTTGATTTTTACGTTTTTTATTTTCCCTAATATCTCAAAAACTACTAAGGCTAAATACTTATTAAAAACAGTTTTGAAATTTCCAACTAAAGCGCTTTCATTAGACACCCCACTTGATCTGACTGTCTCACTTTTATTTTTTTACCCCCTCTTGGACCCCAATATCTCAGCAACCCCCAGACCGATATAGCTCATAACCTTACCTACAAATTGTACCAATACTATCTACCCCCATACCAAATTTCATGAAGATCGGATTAACGGTTAGGAAGTTTTCATCGGACAAACATACATACATACATACATACATACATGCATACATACATACATACATACATACATACAAACGCCGATTCTTCCAACTTGACTCAGAGAACTCGCTTCGCTCGTTCAATTATCAAAAGATTATGTTAATTCAGAAATAACAAACGTCACTTGTAAAATTTAGATGTCTATAAATATGCAGAATAGAATATGTTAATACCAGCCATGCTAATAAGGTCATTGGGTTTTTCTACTCCTTTAAAGGTTAACAAGAAATGACTTATTAAATTTTTGTGGAATTCATTGTTTTGTGTCTACCACAATATTACCTAATTATATCGTGTTCGCAGTGTAAAAATATACACTGCGAATTGTTTTAGAAATGTCAGCTTCTGTGCCGTTGAAAGATCCTCGTATTTACATATAAAAGGGCTAAATGTTACCTTCTGTGCCGTTGAAAGATCCTTGTATTTATATATACTAGTGGTTCGCCCCGAACTGAGACCTCGCGATAACACCTTTATCAGCCCGACTACTTAAATATGTAATTTCCATATTTTCTATTATTATTTTTGAAAATTTTCACCTCGATGTCTACCAGTACAGTACAGGATCTATCAGTAACTACTCTAATTTCCTACACATCATCGAAATAAACTTTGAATAGGGCTAAGCAACGGGGCGTAATTATACTACATACCTGTTAGTACCTATATCAATTACATGACGAATTAATTGATAACGTCCTTTTGATGAAAACATAGAACTCCAACGTCATTCAAATTCTTAGAAATGGGAGGTCAACAATGGATATTATATTGGTTTTTATTTTATGGAGTACATGTTTCTAAATTCTTCAATTTCAGACTTTTCCCTGTAGTTGTGTCACAAAAGCCACAAGCATACCAAATTTCAGCATTGTGGGATTGCTGGAAGTACCCTAGAATTTTGGGTTTTTACGTTTTTTATTTTCCCTAATATCTCGAAAACTACTAAGGCTAAATAATTATTAAAAACAGTTTTGAAATGTCCAACCAACCCGCTTTCATTAGACACCCCACTTGATCTGACTGTCTCACTTTTATTTTTTTTACCCCTTCTTGGACCCCAATATCTCAGCAACCCCCAGATCGATATAGCTCATAACCTTACCTACAAATTGTACCAATACTATCTACCCCCATACCAAATTTCATGAAGATTGGATTAACGGTTTAGAAGTTTTCATCGGACAAACATACATACATACATACACACATACATACAAACGCCGATTCTTCCAACTTGACTCAGAGAACTCGCTTCGCTCGTTCAAAAAGGGCTAAATGTTACCTTCTGTGCCGTTGAAAGATCCTCGTATTTATATATAAAAGGGTTAATGGTTCTGTGCCGTTGAAAGATCCTCGTTCGTAATGGGTCAACTCTGAGATTGCATTTTCATTTTTGAATGACCGTATGAAATCCATACGTTACTTACATTATTGATCAGTTTCTCATTCTGTGATCGAGTAGCGGAGTATAATATCATTAATTTTGAATCGAATAAAGCCTAAGTATGATATTACACAATCTTTATAATACGTTCATGAATAGGTATTCAGACAACAAAGGATTTCGTTCATATCTCTTATATAAATCGTATTGTAGGCTCATCTATAGTGAATAGAATGTCTTCTGTCAGATTTTGGTATTGCTGCATTAGCATTATTTGTAAGGTGTGGCAGATAGATGACTGATGTGTGGATATGGTAATGTGATGAAGTCACTTGACATTTTGAATATTAGTTAAACACATGAACTCTTAAATCGACAAAAACAGTTCCGTGGCAGAATGTTTAATCACCCTGCTTTTATTAATAAATTCGACTAAGTGCGAGGCAGACCGAGGGTTTTAGTATCATAATAAATCATCAAAATGCATGCAAAAACCTTTGTAATTTAAAACGTAAAGTAGTATGGAAGGAATACCAGAATTTAGTAATTGTTTTTCTCTGAAACTTTGAATGTCAGGAACTTTGTTTTATTTTTCATGTACAATATAAGAAACCCTTCATTATTTAAAAAAAAGTATTATTCTTTCTGTAAATAAAGGTTTTCTTTAATTTGTTTTATTAACAATCCTTAACTTATTTTTCAAATGTTTGTCAGATTTTCAGACTGAAATCCAAATTAGTAAATCTTTTTGGTATTGTAATCAATTTTGAATTTGCCAATATGTGGATAAGCAGGTCCACCACTACCACCAGTGTTATAACCACAAACCATGGACTTAATTATATTAAGTCCATGCCACAAACTGACAAAACTGACAGACTGACAACGTAGTCTGATCAAATCTAAGGGTTTCTTTTTACCGTTTATGTAATGAAACCCAAACTTTATAATTATTTAAACCGGTGGATGTCGCAATGCATTACTTGGAAGTTGAGTTGTTGTACGATACCTACCAGCAAACATTATATTTGGGTAATGTCAGTTTTCGAAATGCAATAACAAAAATGCTTTAAGGAGCAACTCAAAGACCAAGTCAATAAAGTCCTCTACCACGGCTGGGAAAGTTTATATGCACAACAAATAACATTTAATAGGTAACCTATGATATGACTGTGACTGTAAATTCAGCGTAAATCGTAGAGGTCCAACTGCTGATCAGAATTTGATGTTCAAAAACTTTAGAACAAAAAGACAAGAGCTTTGTATTTTAAAGCATTTGGTAAATTGTATTTGGAAGCGATGATGTAAAATAAACTAGACAATAAATAGAATAAGCAGACAGAGCTAGGTCAACAAAAGACAAACAAAAAAGCATCGCAAGCATGCGTCTAGGTCGTTGGTGTTACACAAGTGTTGGGCTTTAGCGTCTATAACCTTTATTGATCATTAAAAACTGGGTAGATATTTAAATTTGTTTCGTTAATCTATGTAATTTTGACTAAAACACTTGAAATATGTTTTCAATGGCATTTTTTATTAGACTCTCAAGAAGCCCTTATGGTTTGTTCCCAAGGTTTTTTTGGTTGACTCAGACTGATTGGTTGTCAATGTCGTAGACAATCACGTGCTGTAACGCCTAAATCGGTTTCGATTAAAATTTCTAAAAGCTTCCACCCGTAGCTTCACATCATTGAAGCTATGTGTGGAATGCTAGTACGAAACCTTAGTTTGTTTGTTTGTATATACTTTATTGCGCACAAAACTAAAAGTAAATGTACAAATGGAGGGCATAATGCCAAAGTCATTTTCTACCTGCCAACCAAGAAGGTGGTAACAATTTAAGGCATGCTAACACATAATGAAAAAAAAACACAAAAATAAATAAATAAAATACATAGACTAAACGATGTAATTTAAATAATAAAATAATAAAACTTAATAGAATAATAACTTAATAAATTAGTATTGCCTACATATAAAATAAATAATCCAAGAAAGAATCCTAATCCTAGAAAGAAAAAAGATCCTGAAAGGAGGATACATTCTATTTGTGGTCTAGGGGTGCACTAAGAAATAAATTGTCACCTAAGAGTGGTATATTCTTATAGTTATCTAATAACGAAAATTGATATTGCAGGAATTTCATGAAAAAAATCAAATCATCTTTAAGGTATTATTCACTTAATGGTCGTTAAATAATCTTACATAAATTCATTAGTTTTGCCTACATAAAATTTAAGTTCAATGTCAATGTTAATCTAGTAATAAGTTAAAAAAAAATATGACGCCTCGTCCGGTATACAACTTATTATTCAAGAAATTTCGGTGGTCTAGCGTCACGCATGCCATAAGTTATCGCGTCTGATTTATCGCTCATCGAGACTGACCTTCAAAACGGCCGTGACAAATCGTTAATTTTTTTTTCTAGATGTTGAGAAGTTCACATCGTTAAGTGAAGCTGAGATGTGCTCGCGACCTTGACACGAGAGTCGGGGAAAGTGAACCGACGAGTTATTGCGCAACTCGGGGTCTCATATATGACTAGGCGTTAATGTTAGGAACTAGCATATAATTTAATCTTTCTCGGTGCCAGTACTTACACACGCCAATTACATTTATGTACCCGCACCATATCATTATCCTACAATGTTAATTAACGGTCCTACAGATTTGTTATTGGGTGGTACAAAAACAGCTATGACTAAGTAGATTATTATGAGGTCAAACTGTGTGGGCGGTATTTCAATGTATACTTACGATCTTGTCCTCATCATATTTTAATGTAAAAATGAATAGATTTTATGAATTATAATTATTTATACAAACCAACTAAAGGCGAGCTCAATTTTTTTTTATTCTACTTCTTAAACATATACATACATTATAACAAACAAGCATACGGCCCACCTGATGGAAAGTAGTTACCGTAGCCTATATGTACGCCTGCAACACCAGAGGCATCACACGTGCGCTAGAAATTGATATTGGGTAAATCATGAAAATGGTAGTATTACGCACTAATGTTCACACAAATGTTAAAACATGCGTGTCAAAGAGCGACGGAAACAATGCTAAGCATTAGCACGTGCTAAGTAACTTCTATTTATCTCGGCCTTAGAATATTTATTGTGACGTAACGGAGTAACAATATGTCATCACTATACTATGAATGAAAGTTCAGTTAAGATAAGATAAGTTAACCAGCCACTTTATTGTTTTCATTTGTATATTCCAAAAAATAAAAGTATTTTTTTTTACTTATTTTTTTTTAATGCGGTTTTTAATGGTCATTATGCGTCTAAACCATATTTAGTTGTTCAATAAGTAACTTAAAAAATAGAGTAGATATTACTGGCCAACTTTAGATTCATGTACAATTCTAAATTTGCCCAGTAGAACGTGTAGGTGAAAATAACACGTAAATAAAGTTAATGAGTAAGCAAAGTTTGAGCATTACCTAAGCAATGCTCAAATAAACTATGAATAGTGCTCTAAAGCGCTATTCATTGTTTAGTTAAGTAATGCTTAAAGTGCTTATATGGTTGTTTTTATAAGCATGCCTGTAAACTTAAAAACTAGAATTCAAAATCACTTATATATTTTAACAATTCTAACTAAATATATTTGCCATTCACTTTTTCTAAAACGGTTAAATCAAAATATATATGAAAGTAAGGTGTGAAAATCTTGAACCAACAACTTTCAGGCTTATTTGATGTAAAAGTAGGTACCTACTTTACTTTTACTAACTGTCACGAAAAAAATACCTAGGTTAAGTGCTTGTCCTTATTCTGAGGGTTAAGTATCAAAAAACAGACTCTTCCCTCGTTTTTCGAAAAGAGACGTCGTCTTTTTTTATTTATTTTCAATTTCTAGTGATTTTAGGATTTCTTACCTCATGGGTACCAGCGGAACAATTATAGGATCGCTCATGTGTCTGCCTGTGTGTATGTCTGTCACAGCCTATTTTCTCCGAAAACCAAGTAAAAAAATGAATGTTTTAATAAACCTGTGTATCGAATAAGAGCTGTTATAAATGTAGAAAACTGAAATATAGCTATTTTTTTTGTTCAAACTTTCTATCAAAGTCTTACCAGGCTAAAAGTGCAAAACGCAACTGGATATAACAATAGTACCAACAAAAGTCTCAAAGAATGAAAAAAATTTTGATAAAAACTTTCGTAAATTCATGATTAAATGATTTTAACCGGACCCCACTTTTAGACTAAACGCACTCTACTTGCAACGACAATTTTGTCACCATCATGTTCTTTCGAATAACTTCTTTGTAATTTACCCTTTTGATCGAGATGCCAATGATAAGGAAATACTAGTATTCAGTAGAGACGCGTGCACCGTGGAATGTGTGGCGGAGTTTTTTAGCGCATTTAGAAAACAGAAACAATTTATTACTTTCTTTCAGAATCCTTGTTTTTTTTTACATTCACCTCAAAATATTAAAAAGATGCAGTACCCTTAAGTACCTTTAATTTTTGAGAGAAATCTTAATCATAAGACTTCCTTAAAATGTACTTAGAGTGTATTTTTTGACAACCTATATAGCGCGACGGGCTAGTAGTGGCTATGATGCGAGACGTTGTGGGTTCGATTCCCATTGTGGGACAATTGATTGTATGATCTGCAAGTATTTTTTCCTGGTCTGGGTGTTACGGTACTATGGTACGCATAGCTCCTGATACCCACGGGACAGGGAATCTTAGTGTGGGATCATGACTACGTATGTGACTGTTGGGTGTTATGTTATTTGTTATGTTAAGTAAGGAATATTAATTGCGAAGGTAAGACTTGTGCTTCACAGAACTAGTTTTAATGATGATTATGATAATTTTAAAAAACACATCACTCTGTTTTTCTATTTTTATTTGCCCTTTAAAATAATAGCCTCTCTCATCACATTAAAAGCTGAACATTCAAAGCTCAAACAAGGTATCATCCTCTACCTATAACAACTAAACTAAGTAAGTATTTTTATTCTATTTCATAAATTACAATCGTGCAAAAATATATGTATAAAAATTTTCAATAAGAATTAAGCACAGTATGCGCTTTAACATAATTATTTATGTACTTAGCCTAAAATAAAATCAAGAAATTCGTTCCTAGAAGTTTGGTGGGGCATCGATCCAGATAAACCATTTCTAAGGACGTCGCAAGTATTGGCTAACATCCTGATTCGGCGGCGGGAGAGTCGCTAGGTAGTCCAGAGCTTTCTGTATATCTTCAGGCACTGGTGGAGCGGTCGGGATGTGAGATCCCTTGGGCTGGAATCCATTCTCATCTGCGATGTATTGCAGGTGGATTACCTACAAAATATTGAAAAAATATTACAACAGTTGAATGAGAAACCGCAAATCATTGTACAGACCAAATTGCTTCTTGGAATGATTACAAAACATGATTATCATCATCATTGTCAGCAAAGCTGGACAAGCCTCCCAAGTAAAATAAAACGGGGCGTATTGCCAAAATCACTGCGCTTGGCATGCGGATTGGTGATCGCTGTATTCATGTTGAGTACTCAGGTGGACGCTGCTGCCCATCCGCTGGTGTAATCCTTTAGTCAGCTTTTTCGGCCGTGATTTGTCCAGCCTAAGAACCCTCCGTTTACTCCCGTGAATGTAGTAAAACCCACATTACGCAAGGGGATGGGCAGCAGCATCCACTTAAGTACTTAACACCAAACTGCGATCACCAATCCACCTCCCAAACGTGGTGATTATGGCTAATGCCCAATTGTATTAAATGGAGGTCCAGTAGTGGATGTAAACAGGCTGATGATGATGATGATGATGATGAAATTAATAACATCGATTTTCTTAAAAGTAAAAAATGCCAAGCTGCTATGTTACGCCATAAGTAGGTACCTTGGTAGATACTCATCTCAGCAGACGTGCAAAGTAATTAATATTCAACTTCACTCAATTAAATGAAGAATCCTGTCTTCATCCGGTTCACGTTTAACAACCAATACCTAACATACATATAAATAAATACCTAATAATAAAAATGACACAATGTGCTCAAATGCTTACCTCATTGATCATTAACTTTGTACTTGTATTTATCAAAATATTCTATTAATCCACTTAGGTAATCGTCGTTAACTTCACTTTGAGTATGTCAATAAACAACAAACTAAAATTTGAATCTACTGGCGGATATGGATATTATCGTCAAAGATCTCTAGAGGATATCGAAACAATTCCACATAGAAACCTTGTAAGATTTCTTAAAAGACAATCATACATGATTTGAGTGGACTAGACAAATTAAAATGGAAGAGAGTTAAGTTTACCATTGTACCTACACCAACATATTATTAAAAGGAAATTTGGAACTCAAAAAAATATCGTGAGGAACTATAAACCTTAGACATTTGTCATTTACCAGGAGCGTAGTGGATTTAAAACATTACTTTGCGGAGGAGGTTGCGGGTTTGATTCCCACCTCTGAACAAATATTTGAACGATCTGCAGATAATTGCTCAGAGTGTTCTGGGTATTTTTCTATGTATAATAAAAAATGTCTATCTATGTAATGTCATAAATGTTGGACATTTCACACAACATTATCTAGCCCCAAGCTAAGCAGAGCTTGTGTTATGGGTACTAGATAACTGATATACTTAATACAATATATTACATAGATAGATATTTTTTATTATACATAGAAAATACCCAGAACACCCTGAACAAATATCTGCAGATCGTACAAATATTTGTTCCGATACGGGAATTGAACCTGCAACCTCCTGCGTCGTAGGCGAACCTTCGCCCGCCACGCCACATAGGTCGTCACAATCATCTTAAAGCACTTTAATTTAGGTAATACTGCACTTAATTGCTACCTAATGCTTGCTTATGCTTACCTGCCCATCAGGAGCGGTGTATTGATACTGTCCCTGAGCCACCTGTGTCTCTTGCTCGGGTACGCCCTGGTTTTTCACGTAGCCCTGCTCCTCAGCCGATATGCCATTACCAGTCTCATAACTAGAACATCATAAATTAATAATGAAAATGGATGTGAGATTAGTATTCCCCATTGGAAAAAAGAAGTGTATAATGATCTAGTATAACCAACACTCTTTATCGGACGTAAAATATGTTTTAAGACATCAAACACATCTAATTAAACTAATGAATTCAATTAAATGAAATTTTAAAGATAATAGAATATACATATAGTTAAGTATAGATAGTTAGGATCTTTATCTGGAATAGGTAACTAGATGGGATAACAGCACTATGGCCACTGTTCACCAACACATAAACAGGCGGTTAAACGACTGTTTAGCCGAACCAATTTTTTTGACAGGCTTTTCCAAAGTTTACCTGTCACCTTGACCGATTAATACGATAATTGGGCGTTTATTTGATCGTGAACAAATTATATTATTGCCTTATTCATTTAAGAGAAGGTTAACGTTAGGGCGCTTACGACCTTTTGCACGTGACTGATGTTTGTTTCTAATTTGGCTATTATTCCTTCAAACTCCATGAAACTTTGTACACATGATCAGTACATATAGACTCTTGGCGCATAAGTTTTTAAAAATAAGGTTTTTTTTAAATTGTGATTAGTTAACCAGCATATAATTTTATAAGAAACTAACGCACCACGGATCTAGATATTAGTGTACTGATCATCTGTACAAAGTTTCATGGAATTTTAAGAAATAATAGGCAAATTAAAAGCTCACGTGGAAAAGGGCGTAAGCGGCCATTTGCTAGTTACCGGTGACTTCATCTTAAACGGATTTAAACGGACTTTGTGAAGGCCGTTTTTTATTTTTTATCAAACATTTCCTTCAAGTTATTTTATTTACCAATGCTAAGAACCCAGTTCAAATCCATTAATTTCGAAAGAGCTTTTCATTTTCGTTAAAAAAAAGTCGTTTCTACTGGCTCGATAGATGGCACCTACAACAATAACATCGACTATCAAAAACTATGTATGGTTTATTTAGTTAGTTTGTCAAAGTCACAATGTCACAAAGTCAAACTTTCATTTGACAGCTTATCACGCGTGCAGCGCCACCTATTTTTAACACTAAAAGCATGATTCGAGGCGGCCGTGAAAACCCCTCATTGGAAACAAGCAGCAAGAGATCAGCGAAATATAGATAAATCTCTACATTTGCTCTATATTTTGTGTTTCAGCAATATTTCTAAATTTTGAGGATGAACCGTGAACAGTTACCTCCACTGGTAAGATCCATCAGGGTTCAGGACCTGCTCCTGCTTGATGATGGGAATTGGTTCAGTTGATTGCGCCTGTTGTTGTTGCTGATGCTGTTGCTGCTGCTGTTGTATCAAGAAGTTTGGTGCTGGTTGGTATTGCTGGAAAGTGCCTACGTCTCCCAACGCCATACCCACCAGTGAAACCAGGACCAACTGGAAGAAAACAAGAAGATATAATAATAAAACAAGAGAATATTGAAATGATCATACAAAGACAAAATCACTGGTATTTTCAAGAGATATAAATTGATTAATAGGTACGGTAGGTAACATGGTAGGGGGTAAGACTTATTGTAAACCACGATTTCTTAAGAAGAGCACCAATTGAACATAATCCAGATTATTTATTTTAGAGCACGACACAACATGGAACACTTTGCAATACTACGAAAACTTTAATTTTATCTTTAAAAATCAGCTCTTCAAACTTACAATGCACTTCATGTTGACGATGGAAGCCTGATTGCAGATCATGTAATGATGCATTTTGGATGCACCCCTCAGTATTTATATAAAAATTTTCGTCGCAATTACACATCGTTGCAGATTCTGCACATACTTTATTGGTATGTTCTCATCAAAGGACAGTTGTCCCTGCAATTTTTCCTTACCGCCAGATTTTAGGTGCTGATAATCCAAAATAAACCTTATTAACACTCAGACACGGTCCTAGAAAACCAAATTCAGAATTCTGAAAATAAAAATCAAAAGTTATTACATTGCAGTGTACCTACATTACAAATTATTATAAGCTTTGGGTAGGATTACATTATCAGTTATAATACGTGTTAATTTATAAAAGAAGAAGTTGTTTGAAATGTATGAATCATAATGTATAGATAGTATATAGCCCGATTATTTTAACTGCTTTGATCAGAACAGGATTTTTAGTAGGGAAAATGAAAGCTATGTTTTTTTTTCTTAGCGTACATTTTGATTTACCCTAATAGCATTACAATCTAGGCATAAGGCAGGCTAATAAGTAATTAAACACTGACCTAGATTTATAAAATAAATTATAGCTAAGAATGTGTCCATTGGCACTTTTCTTAATGCCTCTATTTAAGTAGTTTGTATTGTTTGATACCACGAATAATCTATGTAGGTACATGAGGTAACATCAACATTAAATAATATAGAAAGCGCATCAGAACCGGTGTAGGTACTTATATATTCCGATCGTCAGTTATTTTTGTTAATCACGGATCATAAACGATTCGATTTGAAGGACACGATTATTTGCTTGACACATTATGTAATACCAAGGCTAGCTAGCGGACGAATCCCTTCGGAACGGCCTTTCTCCTAAACTATTTTTATATGGTAGAGGTCTCTTGATAATGTTATATCAGTAGTGGCATAAGCATTTGTCACTTTTGGTTTGTAGCACCATGTATTTGTACGATCATTTCAATATTATCTTGTTTTATAATAGCTTTCCTTGTGTTCTTCCATTTATTTATTTCAAAGCATTAAACATAAATGAAGCCGTTTTAGTCTCGGCCTAAGACTATTCAGAGCCCTTAGACAAAGTAACGCTAGTAGAAAAGTCCAAAATGTATGAGATTGATGTAAACTATCGATATGTCTTGTGGTCTTTTGTATTGTATTACGACTGTAGAAATAGAATCGCTTCGAAGCGAATACCGTTTGTCTAGGCCGGCAGGACTCCTCCAACTTGCCCCCATAACTCCTGTGGATGTTATGAGGGAGGCTTCATCTAGCAGTAAATATCTACCGGCTGATGAAGAAGAATGCTGAACTATAAATGTCAAAGCTGTAACGTGCAGCCAAGACATGACATGGTAGCTTATTATATTGAATTTGATCGTTCTTTCCGCTGTGGTTCATCCGCTGCATATGTATAGATAGAGCCTTACGCGTAGGAACATCGCAACGGAATCTCCAACCAGCAGAGTCATGTGACATACAGCAAGGTTTCTTTAACATTGCAATAAATTGTTCGATAATGCTTTACAGTAATCACATTTTTACAATTCGTCTACATTTTAAGTACTCATGAGTGCAATGAGACCTTATTGTTCTCGCTCAATTTTATCTCCAACTATCTGTCACCACCTTTTAGCGCCCAAGATATAAGTTCTACATTATAAATTATACAAAATAGTAATCTTTAGATATATACACGTAATAAGATTAGCTGTAGGAACTCAAGGCAACTTTGGAAGTTACTATCGGGCTTCAGTAACCAATAGCTAATAACTCACTGTATAAGTTACAAGTGGTGATAACTTTATTAACAAACTAAACCATATGACATAGTCTAGAGTGTATTGATTACTTTTTATTGTAAAATTTACTGTTTCGCGTAAGGACGCAGCGCAGCTGCAACGCCCGTGTGGCAGCACTCTATGACTGTTTCACGTGATCAGTTGGGATGCACCCTTTACTAGGTATCTATGCACTTTTTCAGTAACATGAATATAAAATAAACATCGCATATCTTCTGAAATTACAAGTAGAATTAAAGTTTACTATTTATGATGTTAATTACGTATATTTTTACACGCACACATAATTGCTTTAAAACTTGTGCTGTCAATATGAGAATATACAGTGTCATAAAGTTGCCAGATGGCAGACAGTGGCAGATAAGTGATTACATCCCAACTCATCTGTTCGTGCCGGTCGGTGTACAAATTAAATTTGTTCATGAACTGCCTCTAGCTACTATACTATATTTAAGTTAAAATTAGTTGATTTTGTATTTTTATTGTATTTTCACGCATGAAGTAACTAATAAGTTTTTTTACGTTTTTGTTAATATTTAACGAGTTTATTAATGTACTCTATCAAATCGAAAAAGCCCAAAGTTACGCAGAAATTAAAATTGTGGGCCAGCATGTCTACGTGATTCATGAAAATAAACATGGAACATGGAACAGGAGTAATTTTAGTTTATAAGACGATTCAAAGTGATCCTTGTTATTTCAATGAATAAAATTCTTTTGAAAACTTGGCATAGGGCGTTTGTATAAAGACGCGTAGCAATAACGTAAAAAACACCTACAAGCGTACCTAACCTACCTATGTACCTAGTAATGAGAAGGTGTTGCGCCTTACTTACGTCATTGTGCATTGCTATACGCTTACTATGGCACAAGTTTTAGTAAAGTGTGCGTTTAGCTAGTGCGAGTGAGTAAATCTTTTCTTGCTCTGTACCTACAAGCGATGGGACGGCTCTTTCGTAACGCATCCGTCAGTATAACTAACATTCTACGCAACAATACGCACTCACAAAGGACACAGAAAGAAGAGAAGGTGCTAACGTTACCAGGGCCTAATTGCGACTTCATATTTACAGAAGCTGACCTTTGGACAAAAATAACTTATAACTCAGTTAAAGGAAATGTAATCGCAGCGGTGATGACGACAACTACACATGTTTGCGGATAAATGATAGAGCTGTTTCAGAAAGGCCATTTGGAGTATCCAATTTATGTTTTTACTTGCAACCAAATCGCAACAGTGGACTAACTGTGATTTGAAATGCATATTGGACCAAGTTCTAATATGTATATAATTTATTTTGTAAAACCGGAGATTTATATAGGTTAGGTATATCATGTTTTTTAAGGGTTTGATTTAAAAACTATATATGATAGATGTATAGATATATAGAATGATAACACTGTTAGCAGGGCTACTCTTGACGCTCTACTCGATCCTAATTCAGGATTTAGTGTCATTTGTTGTCAGAGAGTACTAGATTCCTGGGTAATTTGGTACTTTTGAATTTAATACTAGCGCACAATTTGGAGTGGAATTTAATGGAACTAAAGTTAAACTGACTTTTTGTCTCTGCTGTTCTTCACGCAAAGTCAATCGCGAGCTCTATCTCGAATTCAAACTCGATTTGGTTCAAGAGTGCCAAACAAGCGTTGAAACTGGATTGGGATTGGAACTGTTTTCAATAGTAGCCCCACTGAACTGTGAAAATAGCTTTAGAATCATAAAGACAATCGTCCATCGTGAATCCGTCAAATAAGTAAAAAACTGATATTATATAGTTTATGAAAGCGTATAAAACACAAAATCTACAATATAACAAAAATATAGCCTCAATGCCAAAGTATTAGTACCTACTACATTATTTCGTTGACATCAATTGTCCTGGGGTTCAAAGTCCGTTTTACGCAGATTTATTTGGTTCGTTCTGACCCTGGTTGACTCCTGGTGGAATATAAGGGTTGTAGTTATTGTACGAAGGGTTGTATTTGGCTGCTTCGTACCTTGGGTCGTAAGGTCGAGCGTTGTTATATTTTCCATTGAGGTTGTAGCGGTTGCGTGCATTAAATGGGTCGTAGCGGTTATAAAGTGGGTCCAGGGTTTGTTTGTCTCGATCTGCGATGAACGGGATGGCCGCTTTTCCATCAGCAGGGATGTGAACGCCTGATGGCCGGAATCCTTCAAAATAAAAACATTTTCACTCGGTTAGAGTACAAAACTCTGGATACATGTTCTTGGGAAAACGCACAACGAAACAATCTCAATATCTCTTAAAAGAAACCCATTTTATCAATCACGGAAGTTCTAAATTGTGTTTCGGATGCTCAGGCAAGACATGTTCTGCGGTGACTGAATTGGCACAACAAGCTTGTTACTATAATAACTTTTCATTCTAACTATTTGAGCTTATTCCCGCTTCCAGGTTTTATCATCGCACCTCTCGACATCGGTTGGGAGCTCATCCACACATCATCGATGTGTGGGTATCTCGTACAGCTCGCTTTAGGAGATCTTTTCTCCCACATACGTGCAAATTGTGGAATGAGCTCCCTTCTGAGGTTTTTCCGCTTAACTACAATATGCACAGCTTCAAAAAAAATGTGAAAAGGGTCCTCCAAGGCAGGCAACGCATTGGCAATGCCTCGGGTGTTGCAGATGTCAATAGGCGACGGTAACCGCTTACCATCAGGTGGGCCGTATGCCAGTTTGTCGAGCCATAACAGTAAAAAAAAAAAAAAAAAAAAAGCCGACTTCCGCCATTGTATTCGTCAAAATATTTGGATGAAAAAAATTAAAAAAGAAAAATGATGAAAGAACCATAGTGGTGAAAGGATTATGATAATTTTTGAATGCAAATGCTTGGTTTGTTGCTGAAAATATCAAAATCACCATATGTATGTCTACAATATTTGAGGAGTTCCCTCAATTCCTCATGGATTCCATCATCAGAACTGGATTCTGAAAAAAATGAGACCAATCTGGAAGTATATCTATTCAAATAAAAAAAGAATTTTCCAAATCGGTTCATAAACGCCGGAGATATGCGGTAACAAACATACAAAAAAAAAAAAAAAACAACTGAATTGAGAACCTCCTTTTTTGGGAAGTCGGTTAAGAATAAGAATAAATTTGTGTTAAGCTGTTTCGCAGAAAGTCGGTGGATGGAGGCGGCTCAAGACCGTTTGTCATGGCGTTCTAGGGGAGGCCTATGTCCAGCAGTGGACTTCTACAGGTTAATGATGATGATTATGATGTGTAAAAAGGTTTTATAGGTAACATGCAGTCTGGCGTACTTACAATTTTTTTTTTTTCTTTCATATCCGCAATCAGCTGGTGGGCTATAGGCGGATGGGTGGATAGGTTCCTGGCGCTTGGGATCCAGACTCATCAGTCCTTCTTCCCACATTACAAAAGGTTATCCAAGACATAGGTTCTCTTCAACCGCCTTGTGCCACTTGGATCAATAACCAACGCCCTTGCGAGCGGATTGACATGACTTTTGAGGCGACATACATATCGTTTTCCTCTTCGTTTTGTCTCTTCATCGACTGTGGGGACTTCTAGGTACCGATGAATTTCATTGTTGGTTGTGAACCACGGTGCATTCACAGTACTTACAAATAGTATACTATTTGTAAGTACTAAAACACTACGTATATGTCTAGTAGTATTTTATGATAGGTTTGTTTTTTTTTTTGTTTTGATGTATACTGTGCCGTTCAAACAAACTAATGAATAAGCATAAAAGTTACTTGATTTCATGGTCGCTGTTCTATTGGTATTGGTTTTTTTGAGAACTTACCATTTTCATCAGCAACATAGCTGACTTCAATAGGAGTTCCATCGGGTGATATGTAAGCGTAGCTGCCTGTAACAACCTGAAAAATAAATGAAGAAACTAAACAAAACTGGCTAAACCGCGACAAGCCACATGTGACCTTAAAGCTCCTAAAGTTATATTAAAGTCTGTGGAACAATTTGTAAACAGTTCTAATCGAATGATACTGCCTTAAAATGTGACTTCTGATACAAGATAAACAAATGATAGGAATTGAAGCTCTAGGTATATTCCCTAACGCGCTAGTACGCTGTGCGTAATCCAACACGTACTTAGCCATTTTGAAATACAAGGAAGATCTAAAATCTTTAAAATCTGTTCTTTATTGGCACGAACTATTATTAAAACGGTGAGTCGGCTGAACCAAAAACTGTATTCAAAAACTATAGCAAGCAAAAACTAACCTGAGTTCCTTGAGGCTCACCGGTATTGTCGGTATACGCGTCTCTCAAATAACCACTTTCTTGCGCTTGTTTTCCATCAGCTGTTGTGAAACTGAAATCAATCATTTAACCATATTTGCTTACCTTATGTTATTATTACGTCAACACTGAGTAAGTCTTTATAGGCCTCTTACAACTTAAGAAATAAGCTGAGAATCCTTACCTGAAAGCATAACTGCCATCACCAGCATGGTCACTGGAGTAAGTTAGGATCGGTACGATGACACCCGGAACTACAGCTCCCGGCACCACGGGCACGCCAGCGACACGGTTATATTGGTTGTAATAAGGGTTGTTATACCCTGGCAGCCCGGGCACCAGCGGCCTGGGGGTAGCAGCAAATGGGCCTACGGGAATAAGTGTGGCCGTGGAACGGGCGACAGGGGCAGCAAACGGAAACGTCTGTCCTGACGAAAGTGTGCAGTAGAGCACCAAGCAAGTGATGATTTTCAACATTCTGAAAACAATAAACATTCACTTGAATTTTTACCTCTTGCAGCACATCTATCCCGCGATTCCTCTTGGCTGAAAGTGTATTGGTATGATTACAATATCTTCTTATTTAGATTAAGGCTTCTGGGTATATAGTTTCCACAACTTTGAATTGATAGAGGTCCAGTGTTCATTTTGATAAAATGGTGGAGGTCCTTCAAGCCAACTAAGAGATTACACCAGGGGATAGGCAGCAGCATGGAAACACTAAAACTGGGATCAGCAATCCACCTGCCAAGAATAGAATAGAATAGAAAATACTTTATTGTACACCATAAGATTATAATAATTACACAAAACTTAACATGATAACATGGTACAATGGGCCCAAGCGTGGTAATTATGGCAAATCATTGCATTTTACGGGGGAGGCCTCATTTAGCAGCTGACGTCTATCGGCTGATAATTATAATGATAATATTATAATATTTTACTAAAATAACTTTCGTGACTTATATATCATTCATATTGTAAAAACGGGAAATTTTCACGTACCGTTTTTGCGTGCGAGGAAGGACGCGGAGGGAGTGTAGCGCGGATCCTATCGGACCCACCCTGATGAAGACCCTCGATTAGGGTCGAAACCTGTTGGTGCTTCTACCAACATATCGGTACGTGAAAATTTCGTTTTTACAAAATGAATTATAATATTTTATGAAATCAATAAGTTTTATGTAGTTTTTATTGTAATTTTTTTGTAATTTTTTGTCAATGTGCAGCAAAGCGATGGCAGTTTTAATAAAACTATTGAAGTACTTCAATAAACCATCAGCTTGAGAATTCACGCAATCACTTTTAATATTGTCGATGAGCCAAAGACATTTTTCAGGTTGCAGGAAGTCTTGGATGAAGGTTGTTCAATATAATTCGTCGTGGCATTCTATGGGGGAGGACTATGTCCAGCAGTGGACTTTTACAGGCTGATGATGATGAACCAACAACCGAAACACTATAAAAATATGTAAAAAGATTCCTTTAGGACAGGCAACGCATCAGAATTGCCCCTGCCTCATTAAAGCCTCTATCTTGACACAATAATAATAATCTATGTAGAACCTTTGACGTCTTTTTGAACCATTGACCATTGCTCTCGTTATTTTACCTTATTTTTCGTTAAAGTCGAGTGTGCAGTCAAAGTGTTACTGAACCGTGGGATCTGAGTATTCCATTTATAGGTAGCAGGGTTACTTTGTGCTGATATTTTTTGTTGTGCCATCGCACAAACGTGAGGCTCACACACGTCTCTTCAACCCAGTAGCTGTTATTAACGGAGTCCTAGTTGCAGTACCTACCTCGCCGAAAGCACGAACACGATGAGTAGAAATCATTTAGCAATTTCAACCCAAAATTATGGTAAATGTTAGCCATTGCGCCCTTAGACATTATCCACTCAACAACATTGCACAAACACCCATAGGTGGTCTATTAGGTACAATTTTAGAAGAACCTTATGTGCAAATTGCTCCTAAACATAGAGTAGTCAAAACGGTAACATTTCAATCCATTATAATCGTAAGCACTCAAGTATTGTGAGAGAAAATGAAATTATTGGTCCGCGGCGCCGCCGGCGTCGGCTTTGCTCACATGGTACTGGGATTATTATCATCATCAGACTGTAAAAGTTCGCTGCTGGACTATAATAATATAATGTCTCCATATGCTCCCTCCATAGGATGCATGCCAAACGGACGGGGTTACAGATACATTTGTTTTCTTTTTTTTCTTGGCTTTATCCCACTAATAACGTCTATTCCCACCTGGTCTGTTGAGTAGTTCTGTTGGCAGAACTACTGGTATTTTTTTTCCCATTAGTTCTGTAAACAGAGCTAATGGGAAAAAAGTTCTCAGTAGTTCTGTTCATGAATCTTAACTACTACTACTTTTTCACCATGCAGTTTGCTACAAATTATTATCAAGTACCTACTGGCCACTTGCGGTATATTCTTAATTTATGATTCCTGATGAAAACGTCATGAAATTCATGTTTTAGGGGTTTGCAAGAGTGCAGAGGGACTTTTTCTGCTCCTTCGAAGGTAGACGTCGTCCTTTTTTATTTCATTTCAATTTCTAGTGTTTTTTTGAGTTATATCGTGTCAATTTCGTGGCATTTTAACAGGCGTAGCTTATAAAGAGCACATGGTAGTGAATTTAAATAAAATAAGTGTATTGCGTGTCTTTTCGAAGGGGTGGAAATTGTCCAGGAACATTCTAGTAAACTGCCATCGTTTTAGTAAAACATGACTTGACAGAGGACTTGACGACTTGTCATTATTTGAAAATCTATGCTACTATTGGCAAATTATTATTATTATTTATGCCATTAAAAAAAGAAAAAAACGAGGACAATATTATTATTATTACATATTTGTTTCCATAATTAAAGTGTTTACTTTCATCGATAGAACTACGTAACAGAACAGGTGGGAATACTTGAGATTGAAGCCAGGTGTAAAGCATGGTCTTATAAGTCACAGAACTAATGGAGAAAAAAATCCCAGTACCTAGTTCTGCCGACAGAACTACTCAACAGAACAGTTGGGAATAGACGACTAATAAGTGGGGTCGGCATAACATTCTTCCATTTCGGACTATTAGCCGTCATCTTGGTACTTACACATTTTTGACGTGTCAACGTCTTATAAATCGATGGAGCCAGCTGCACGCTCGAAAAAACATGACTAATGCGTCGTTACCTCGTCATACGTCGTTACCTCGTCATGCGTCACCTCGCAAAACGCATGCGGTGACGCTGCATGCGCTTTGCGCATATATATATATATATATGCGCATGCGCTAACGCCGCATGCGCGAAGCGCATGCGCTAACGCCGCATGCGCGAAGCGCATGCAGTAACGCCGCATGTGCCGCATGCGCATGCGCATGCGCATAGCGCATATATATATCGCATGCGCTATGCGCATATATATATATATATATGCGCATGCGCTATGCGCATGCGCTATGCGCATGCGCGCGAGCGCGGAACGAGCGACAAAGAAGCACAATAACGACGTTGACACGTTGAACTATCGTCAGTAAACCGACTTTACAGACAACCGTTTTTAGGTTCATGTTATATGGTATTTTGTCGAATTCTTCAGGTATTAATGGAAGTACCATAGCGGTTTGTTTTTTATTTCAGTTTTGCTTATTCTCAAAAACTGCAAAATCTTAAATAAATCTAAAAATAGCTTTAAAATGTCCAACCCTTCATAAATCTAACAGGGTCAAAATCGACGTTGATTACCGTATGGTATGAGGCTCATTGAGTCTCAATGTTAACGGAGATATCATTAGACTATCTGATGAAATATAATCTCCCCCAAGTTCTGTCTGAATTCAAAACCCTGTGAGCTTTCAGTTGGAACTCCAAAATTGCTTCCAATGCCTGGCTGAAAGCGATACATTTGTGGAGGAGCTGTACAACGGGCAGGTGGAAATTGTCCAAGCGGTTGGGTCGGAGCTCTTTAAGACTCATCACAAAAATATAAACTCTCTAGCATACTCGAGAACAAAGGTAGGAACATAAAGCAAGTCATTATTATGCACATATTAGCTGAATATCTATAAAACATAATACAATAAAAAAAAGTAAGTACCTACATTTATATGTATCAACACGTCACGGAATCCAGTATAACCATGGATACTTGTAAAAACTACATACTTGCATATTAGCTAGTTTTTGACATTTAGAATAGAATAGAAAAGAAAAAGTTTTATTTGCAACAACAACACAGATTTAACAAATTAAATTAAAAAATAAGACAGTGTAAAAAAATAAGTAAAATAAAAATAAATTAAAAGCAATTTCAAAGTGCATAGGTGAAATGCCAGGTGCAGTATAAAAGAATTTGTCGACACTATTTGGCAACGATCTTATAATTCACAATAGATCCAGGGTCACGTACAAAATGAAAGCTAAAAACTGTCCGCATGGATACATACTTATACAGCTACATTTGTTTACTAACGAACAAAGATGAAAGTTTTAAAACAGTTCTAAGTTCAACCTAATTACAACCATGACACCTAGCAAAAAAGTAGCAAATCTTCAAAATATTATCTTACACTTACGATCATTCGTCACAAAAAACGAGCAAAGCAATTATATTACTCCTGTCACTTGTCAAATCAAAAGACAAAGGTTAAACAACTAGTGTGAAATCAACCTTAAAGAGCTACAAATAAAGTTCTTTTTCCCGTTATTACCTTGCGAGCTACATCCATCCGTTTCCATGGTTTCGCTTCTGTTTGCTTCTTCAAATTTAACTACAGAAGGTATGGAGTCGCGTTGATCACTTAAATAATTTATAATATGCACGTTAAAGTTAAGTTAAAATTATTTATGTTTTGGGCATGTATGTTTGATATTGATAGTATATATACTTGTTATTTTATTAACGTTCTGTTGTGTGTATATTTATGTGTATGTTTATGTTTTTGGCCAAGATGTCTATCGCTGGATGTCACAAATAAAAATATCACTAAATTCCACATCTTTATAGTATGTAAGTCATCTTTATAATACAAGTACAGTTTAGTGCAATAATTTGATCAAAACCCAAAATGTTTAAAACAGCTCAACATTAAAAATTTTCCATTCTGCGTACCTACAGGCTGATAATGAAGCCCTAGTTATAAAAAGCTCAAATATAAAAAATATATGTTCTGTTACGTTTGTCTCGTTTCATAATAAAAAAAGATATCGACCATCAAAGTTTTCCAACAAAAACCGTAAAGTGCTTGAGGGCGGGCGTACAGGCGCCTGCCGTAGGTTGGGCATTTATTTGATATTTGGGAAATATACCTATAATATGATAAAAGAATTTGAAAAAGTACTGTTTTTTTACGATAATGTGTTCTATAAGTGATTCTGGTTCATAAATTTTAACAAAGCGAGAGGACTCATTATCAGTTGGTATAGATGTAAAGGGGTTGTTAACCAAAGATTTGGTTAAATAACAGTAGCGTAAATGGATTGCTCGGAAAGCTAAAATAAAAAAAAGGAAAGCCAAGTATCTGATGAGAGTTCAACAAACAGACACAAAAGTAGTATTAAAATTTTTTAAAGTTCTGGTAAAAACAAATTATTACAATACAAATCTACTCCATGCATCTACTGTTCTGTTACAGACAATTTTGCGTCAACGATGGCCAAACATTTGTAGCGGTGGTTTAAAATCGGTAATTTTGATCAAAATTTCATACTTTTTGTTAGTTTAAAGCTTAAAATACAACTTATTCTACATGTACTTAACGAAAGTAAGACACTCCGGCCGTTAAATTGTTTTTTCGGGGATTATTTTTGCAACTTTTAAATATACATTGCGGCATTGTGACACGTGTTTACATTGGCTTTGTTTGAAGCGAACTAAATCAAATACAAACTCACTTTTCAAGTGAGCTTAAATTCACCGAGACGTTTTTATTGCGCCGACCCGATATCTATGTGAGTATTAGAGATCGTTGCTATTTGGGCATCAGTTACGAATTTGGTACCAACCGAAACAAACCAAGCTCATTAAAAATGAAAATGGTATGTAATCCAGTCAACTACCATTAATTCAAACCACCCTTACTTATTACCAAAAAAAAAACTGTTTGCGCTCAGTGGCAACAGATCGTAAATAAATTACTGTTCGTTTTTGTATATACTGACGATTTATTTCCACAATAATTAAGATTTTACAAATTGTTAACTAATAATAAGAAAATATTGTTTCTCAATTAATCGTGTGTTGTGTGTAGATCGTAGCAGTTGCCCTCGCCCTCGTGGCCGTCACTTCCACCGCCCCGGTTCAGGAAGAGCTCAGCCCAATCGTGCGCTCCGACTTCCAGCAGCAACCCGATGGCGCATACAACTACGAGTAAGTAACTACATTTAACAGTAATACTAACAACACACAGTGTAAACAGTGTATTTATTATTAACAGTAATTATACCGCAATCTAGCCAGCAAAAAAACGATGACACGAAATAGTAATAAAAACAAAACATTCGCTATAATCCAATAAATCTCTTTTGACAGATTCGAGACCGGCAATGGCATCGTTCAGAGCGCGACTGGTGAGCTAAAGCAGGTTAACGACGAAAATAACAAGCCCGTGACTGTGTTGGTCATGCGCGGCTCCTACCAGTACCTCGGCGAGGATGGCAAGCCCGTCTTCATCACCTACCGTGCCGATGAAACTGGCTTCCACCCTGAGGGAGACTCCATTCCCAAGCCCACCTCCAGGAGATAAGCGGCCTAAAGCTTTCTTCCTTATAGAATCGCTTACCAATAACAATAAATAAATCAATATAAATGAACTTTGTTTTTTAAAAGTGTATATTATCTAAGTTAAAATTAATATCAAATACTCAAGCCTGCAATTCTTCGGAGCTGTGAAAAAATCAAACTTCTAAGTCAACGAAATAAAAAAAATGGGCATTTATGCCGCATATTTTACACTCGCAAGGGAATCAAAACCTATAGGGTACTTCTTAAGAAGCAAGTTCTTAGTTATAGCACATTTTTGTTAGTAGTAGAACTTCTTGTGAAAGAGTTCGTCCGGGGAAGTACTACCACCGTACCTATTTCTGCTGCCAAGCAGTAGTGTTCGCATTGCTGTATTTCGGTTTGAAGGGTACGGGTGCCGGTGAAATTTCAGGCACATGAGACTTTTCATCTTTATGTCTCAGGGTCGGCAACGCGCGTGTGATACCTTTGGTGTTGCAGGCGTCGTTATAGGCTAAGGTAACTGCTTTCCATCAGGTGGGCGGTATGCTTGTTTGCTCACCAAGTAGTATAAAAAAAACATGTAAATGGAAAAATCCGAAAACCGTTAATTTATATTTACATCACAAACTAATTTCAATGTAATTACCAAAACTGTCAAGGCCCTTTCTCTCAGAAACGGCTAAAGGTATCCACATGAAAATTAAACCAAATATAAAAATCTGTGATGTGTATAGTGCCGTACAAAAATAAACCAATAACTCAATGCATTAAAAAGATATGGCAATGAATATAGGTATTAGTTTTATATGGAAATAGCGAAAATTAGAAACCTCTAGGATACTGATAGTAATCTCACAATTCTGAAATTTGGAATGCTAAGATTCTTTATGGCATAAGTAAAGGAAAAAGTCTAAAATTGATGAATTTCAACTTTTTTACCCCTTAAATGGGATGGTGAAGTTTGTAGAGAAAAGTAGCTGAAACTAAAAAGGGACGATTTCGAAATAATTTACCTACGGATCGGAACCCTCAGGAGTGCGAGTCTCGCACATGTCTGTTTCATTTTGTTTAATATAATGATCTAACTTGTGACTTTTTAAAGAATTAAGTTTCTGTTGATATCTGGGAGCACGGCAGTGCCCCCGCCGAGTCGAGCAAAGGGCACAGCCGTACTATACTTTTCTCGAAG
Source organism: Epirrita christyi (assembly GCA_951392215.1). NCBI lineage: Eukaryota > Metazoa > Arthropoda > Insecta > Lepidoptera > Geometridae > Epirrita > Epirrita christyi. Next base: position 8,002,478 of record OX595839.1, on the reverse strand, counting down.
CCATTCGGGGCATTTTTGACCCCCCTGTAACTTCATTGTGGATAAAGCTAGAAACCTGATTTTCAAAAGACCAAGAGGCATACTATAAATAGGTTTATTCCCAAATTACATTCAATTTGAACGTGTAGTTTAAGAACTATTGCAAGTCAAAGTTCCTTAATTTTGTCACTGACACAATCACCGATCATCAAAATTCTAAGGTACTTCTAGCAGACACACGAACTTCAAATTTTGAACACAATTAGTGTTTAACCTATAAAGCAAGGAAAAACTAAAAAATACCGCAATTTCAGTCCCGTTTTCATGCATAGGTACTTTTAATCCTGTAACCCAAGAACCCACGAGGGAATGTTTCCTCAATACAAGACTAGATGTCGTCACTAGTAGATTAGAACGCGCTATCATTGCGTTTTGTCAAATTAATAAGTTTCTCTAAACATTACATTCTAATTTCTGTTCTGACAAGTAGGTAGTACCTAGACGAGCGAGATACGTAAAAACCTTTTCTAGTTTTCTACCATTAGTAGTAGAGAAATTAATATTGCAAAGGAATCTGTAATACTGTACTTGTACTGTACGTACGTAAATGACTGACGATCTTTGTCCACACCACACCGGGTTGTCCCTATACCTGGAGACGGTTCGTGTTTGTTCTATGCTCTGTCATTCTCTATGTATATGGGAATATTGAGTCGTCGTATGAAATTAGGCGTGCTATAGTCGAGTATGTGGTAGCGCATAGGGATGAGATGCAACTTTATCAAATCAAATCAAATATAATTTATTGTGAAACATAGGTAGTATGGTATTAAGATGTTAGGTAAAAATTAAAAACAATGTCCACTATTTTAAAAAGATTGGTGTACTATAATATCAATTAAGCTAGGTATGTCTATAAGAATTTAAATGTCAAACAAATTACACACGTCATCTCCATAAATATCCCTACGTCAGACTTTAAATTAATAAAATATTCAATTACATAAAAATATACATATGACGAGCGTGGAGAGCCTTACATTAACGCTGATCTGTATTCGTCAGCAATGCTGAAAACTTCCACCTACGGTTCCATATCCGAACTTATGGCGGCCGCCCCGCTTTGTATCCGTTTACTTTCGAGGTTTACGAAAATACCCGTTTGAGAGCATCATTCGGTGGTGAACCTGGGAAACCAGTAAAACGTTTACGATTCTCTGGTAATTTCTTAGGAGGTAATTATGAGGTGCTTCTTCCTAATTCTACGTCCTTTGGAGAGCCTACTAAATAGAATTAGAAGCATTTTACGTCCAGACCGTAACAATTGTTACATCAGAGCCTCTGAGAAGACCCCACAGAGACAGGGAGTGGGCTTTGAGAAAGTCCGTAGCTGACGCACAAGAAATAGCATTCCAAAAGCAAAAAGGAAAACAACCTACAAAAAGAAATGAGATCCAATCAAAAACATAATAAATTATGCACAAAAATGCGAGTCTCGCAAACGCAGTTCTTCTACCGCCAAAAGTAGTGATATTATGGTAAAACCGAGTCAGTTATTAATTTATTCAGTATCTATCTATGGGAACATCTATCCAACAACTTTGTCACAAATTGTTACCTAATTAGTTAAGTAACAAAATTTTATAGTGACCTTATCAATTATTAGACATCTAATTATTTCTTTAGTAAATAGAATGACTTGGCAATCGCACAAGGTAATAGAATCTATATACAACAAAATCTATCTAATATTAGTGCTCTGAACGCTTTATTTATCGCACGGCAATATGTAATTATGTTGCCATGCGATGGCCGAGTCTTTCTATTTATTAAAGAAATAATTAGATGTCTAATAATTGATAAGGGCACTATAAAATGTTGTAACTTAACTAATTAGGTAACAATTTGTGACAAAGTTGTTGGATAGATGTTCCCATAGATAGATACTGAATAAATTAATAACTGACTCGGTTTTACATTATGATATCACTACATTTGGCGGTAGAAGAACTGCGTTGCGAGACTCGCATTTTTGTACATAATTAATTATGTTTTTGATTGGATAATTATTTTAAAAAACTTAATAATTTTCATAAAATGTAAAGTAATGTCCTAAAAAAGACTGCCAAGCGGTAGCAGGAGATACAGGGATTTGGATCACCTGTGCTACGGTTTTCTTTTGTTCACAAGTTGCGTTGGTATTATCCAGCCAGTATTTTATGCTCACGATGGTAATACGGGTAGTACGGGTGTTTAGGGATTGTTGGAGATTTAAGGGATTTACGAGGTTCGTAAAAATTGGATGATGCTACTTCTAGACAAGGAGTTCGTAGAAGTTTTAGGGGTTCAAGGATCACGTAGAGGTTATATAGGGTTAAGAGGGTTATAGCTGATTTGAACAATTAGTCCGTATAGTTCTACCATTCAGTTCTACTAGTAGGACTAAACGGAGAAAAATATCCATTAATTTCTACTAGTAGGACAGATCGACTCTTAGGTTTTGTATCCTGAGGAGCTGGAAGAGGCCTTGATTCCAAATAACTTTTGTAATAACATTTTATTTTATTTTTTATTTATTTAATAACAAAATCACACTGCTCTTAAATACTACAGCTTAAACAAATACACTTATCTAAAAGCCAATAACGGATTTACATTTTTCAAGTATATCATTATAAAGTCACTAGTTACGTACCCAACAAACAGTTTTAGAATAAAATCTAAATTAATTTAGTACTTGTTGTACAATTTTCGTTGGTATAAGATTTGTCCTGGCTGCTGGCTTATTTAGGAGTGTATTATTACTGGAAGAAAGCGTTAGCCCAGTCTATCATGGAAAGCAATGGCAGCGATGAGCTCACCACTTTTCACGTCTATATTCCAGCGATTGTGTGACCAACGGTGATAAGACGCCCTTTGAGGCTCTGCCTACCCCTTCGGGGAAAAAGGCGTGTGTTTATGTATGTATCTGTTAGTATTCTAACGAACTTGCTAATACTGACATAGCAAGTTGACGTGGCAATGGGCAAGCCATATAAATGTGGCTGGCAGAACTGTTAATCGTTGGAGAATAAAGGTTCTCGAGTCGCAATCATGAATTGGACGACACAGTGTAGGAAGACTTTCCTCTCGATGGATCAACGCCAGGTTAAAGGTCACAGAAAGTTGGTAGATGGAAGTGGTTTAAGACCGTTCGTCGAGGCATACTATGGGGGAGGACTATGTGCCCAGCAGTTGACTTCTTAAGGCTAATAATGATGATGATGAATACAAGGATGCGATTGGCAAGGAGAAACGTGTTAATTATACAAATAGATGTTTCTAGTCGACTACCGTTTTTTTCTAAACTTCAGAATGTAGTTTGAATTACCTACTTCAATAGTTAGGTTTAATCTCATATTAAAAAATGTCTTGCATGAATCAACGATTCTGGTGCCTTCGTGCTACATCTCATTTTTCCATAATGTTTACGTATTTTTAAGGGGTTTTTGTGCAATATTCACTTTAAGTATAAATAATAGTTTAAAAAACTAAAAAAATACACTTTTTATAGAAAATCAAACTAAAAAATAGAAAATAAATTTTTAAAAATTTGAATTAAGAATAGTGTAAATAAGAAAAAAAGTATTTTTTAATGTAAAAAAAGCGTGGTGTGCTTTTTAAGATATTATCAAAATGATAATCCTTCTACTCATATCTAAAAAAAAAATATTATAATAAAATAAAATATTTATAACTATTGACACCATGCACCCCACGCTTTTTTTACAATAAAAATATTTTATAAAAAGCGTATTTTTTTAGTTTTTTAAACTATTATTTATTTTTACAATAAAAAATATTTTTTTCTTATTTACACTATTCTTAATTCAAATTTTTAAAATTTATTTTCTATTTTTTAGTTGGATTTTCTATAAAAAGCGTATTTTTTTAGTTTTTTAAACTATTATTTATTATTCATTTTTTGGTCGAATTTTTTATAGAAGCGTATTTTTTAGTTTTTTTAAACTATTATTTATTTTTCATTTTTTAGTGATTATTTAAAGTGGAAATCTTGTTAAAGGAAGGTGCAGATGTTGAAGCGCTGAATGAATAAGGATGATGAGACACCGCTTCATGATGCTATTAACAACGGACGTGTCGAAGTTGTTGAACTTCTTGTTCAACATGGTGCGGATGCTAATTTAGTTGGTCCAAAATGGGAAAATGGGTTCACCCCATTACACTAAAATATTTTGAATATCGATAAAGAAATACAGGGATACTAATATCTGGAGGTACTAATATTAATACTGACACCTGGATGTCACCAATTCATTACGCTGCTTCGAAAGGTAGTGGTGAAAAAATCAAAATTTTGCTAGATAATGGAGTTTACGTTGATACTTTAGATCAGAAATGCAGAACTCTAAATATTGCTATCAATGCAAACAATTTACAATCTGCAGAATGGGTTTTAAAATACTGCAGGTTTCATTGAGTGTGGTAGAAATACATCAATAAGCTCTTTTAAATTCGTTCGCTGTATCGTTCGCTTATTCAATCACTGTACAAATTAATAGCTTATTATTGATTTAAAAATTAAAAATACATTCTAGTAATCTGCCATCGATTTACTAGAACATGACATGACAGATTACTTGACGACTGGGCATTGTTTGTAATTATCTATGCTACTTGACATTGACGCAGACCTTCCGGGCTCAGGAAAACAAAAATCGCTGATCCTGATTATCCTAGTAAGGATAACGGGTCAAAATGTTTAAAATATTGAATTGTCATCGGTCCTTAATAAGTATGCCGAATTTCGAGTTAATCCGACGTTTTGAAGGGGTTCAAAATCATGTTCAAAGATTCCGTTACATACTAACATACGTCTGAAGCTAATAAAAGCGTATTAAAAACATAATAACTAGTGGTTCGCCCCGAACTGAGACCTCGCGATAACACCTTTATCAGCCCTACTACTTAACCAAGTAATTTCCATTTTTCTATTATTATTTTTGAAAATTTTCACTTCGATGTCTACCAGTACAGTACAGGATCTATCAGTAACAACTCTAATTTCCTACACATCATCGAAATAAGCTTTGAATAGGGCTAAGCAACGGGGCGTAATACCTGTTAGTACCCTATATCAAGTACCTGGCGAATTAATTGAAAACGTCCTTTTGACGAAAACCATAGAACTCTAGCGTCATTCAAATTCCTAGAAATGGGAGGTCAACAATGGATGTTATATTGGTTTCTGTTTTATGGAGTACAAGTTTCTAAATTCTTCAGTTTCAGACTTTTCCCTATAGTTGTGACACAAAATCCACAAGCATACCAAATTTCAGCATTGTGGGATTGCTGGAAGTACCCTTGAATTTTTGATTTTTTCTTTTTTTATTTTCCCTAATATCTCAAAAACTACTAAGGCTAAATACTTATTAAAAACAGTTTTGAAATGTCCAACCAAATAACTTTCATTAGACACCCCACTTGATCTGACTGTCTCACTTTTATTTATTTTACCCCCTCTTGTACCCCAATATATCAGCAACCCCCTGACCGATATAGCTCATAACCTTACCTACAAATTGTACCAATACTATCTACCCCCATACCAAATTTCATGAAGATCGGATTAACGGTTTGGAAGTTTTCATCGGACAAACATACATACATACATACATACACACATACATACAACGCCGATTCTTCCAACTTGACTCAGAGAACTCGCTTCGCTCGTTCAACTATATAGAAGCGCCCGGAGCCCGGGGTATAAGTGCCCTGTCACTTCCGCAACTTTGACCAACTTTTTATATACTCTCATTTGCATAGGTATACATATTTTACCTATGCAACTGAGAGCACTGATGGTCAATCCCACTAGGATTGACCTAACTTTAGATACTAATGTCGTTCGTTCAGATCCCGGTCATGCACCAATAGATTTTTCCTGTTTTTCAACCGTTTTTGTGCACAATATTACATGTTCTCGAACGATGAAGGACAACATCGTGAGCAAAACCAGGATGTTCCTTGAAAAAAAAATCCAAAGGCATGGTGACATGTGCATAAAAAAAGCCTCGGCAAGGTGCTCTGACTCCTTTCACCACAATGGTTCTTTCACCAACGGTCACTCCTAGGCCTTTTTCAATGTCTCCATACCACGAGAGTTACCAAGAAATAACCAGTGATATGAAGTAGTAGTAGTAGTTTATAATAACAATCTACAATGGTAATGTACAGGATATCTGCCGGATATTAATGACAGGCAGAAGTAAGATAAGAGGCGACAAATCACCTGAATCACCCTCGTGTTCGTTCTATAACTTTCTGTAGTTTAGGTGTGATTATTTGTGTACATTGTTTTGTCATATTGCATAGAAAAAGTTAAGTAAGCAATATAAAAGCTTTTGCTACGAAGGTAGTTACTACTGAACTAAACAAGGTTTATTCGGTGTTGGTGACCCACTAAATCAAATTGTATGAAATAAATTGAATAAATATAACAGAAAAACTTTTAATATCGCAATTTAGCACCAAAACTCTTAAACAATTCTTAAATAATACAAGAAAATACCTTAAATGTGCAAATATTTAGTTAAAATAAGTTCAGTTCGAGTAGCGACCACTAACGGGACCACGCGGAAGAGGAAGGTTCCCCACTCGATGGACTAAAGACATTATAAAAGTCGCAGGAAGTCGGTGGATGGAGGCGGCTCAAGACCGTTTGTCGTGGCATTCTAAGGGGGAGGCCTATGTCCAGCAGTGGACTAATAGAAGCTGATGATGATGATGATGATAATAGATAATTTGCCGATCTATATGCTGATACTGATAAAACTCTTACAAATACTTGTTATTATTTACGAAATTAATTCAGGTCACTTTGTAGTATAATTAAATAATAAATATTTTATTAAATAATAATATTGTAATATCACTGCAACGAGTGGAATCGAGAACCTTTCCACTTTTAAATTATCCATTCAGCCAGCCTCATATTAACAAATAGAAGAAGACGTATACGTCTCCGAATTTAAAAAAAAAGAAACAACAACAGAGACACATAAGGCAAGTCATTAAAAATTATATGTGTTTTTACCTACCTACAAGTATCAACACATCATGGAATCCAGTATAACAACATCGTAATCACATATTTGTAGATATCTTTTTATTTTAGTACAGATATTAGCTAGCTTTTGACATTGCATAGAGCGCAGGTGAAATGCCAAGTGCAGTATAAAAGAATCTGCCGTCATATTTCGGGTATCAGTCACCAATTTGGTACCAAGCCATACAAACCAAACTTATTAAAAATGAAAATGGTATGTACTAAAGTCCACTATACCAACCTACTGTTTATTCAAACCGAGACGCCCTTACTTATTATAAAAAATTTAATTTCGTTAAAACATTGCGCTCAACAGATCGTACATAAATAACTGTTTGTATTTGTAAAGGCCGCAGTGATTTGTCTCCACAATAATGAAGATTTTACAAATTGTTAATTAAAATCAAGAAAGTTTTGTTTCTCAATTAATCGTGTGTTGTGTGTAGATCGTAGCAGTCGCCCTCGCCCTCGTGGCCGTCGTCTCTGCCGCCCCGGTTCAGGAAGAGCCCATCCCAATTGTGCGCTCTGACTTCCAGCAGCAACCCGATGGCGCATACAATTACGAGTAAGTAACTACATTTAACAGAGTGGGTACTAAGTAATTGAAGTTCTACAGTGGACTTCTACAGGGTGTTTTTTTTAAATGGGACAGTATGGGGATATCCGAATCCATAAGAGATACGGGAAAACTGTCTTTGGAACCATTTGCTCATTTTGTATGAAAATGATTTTGGCATAGTTATTTTTTTGGTCAAGCGTGAGTTCTCCATAAAAATTAGTAGTTTTGATCAAAAATTTTTTTTATGCGTGTCGGCTCAGTTTTATGTAAGGATTGTTTCATTGTATGGAAAGAAAAAAATCTGAGCAGCAGAAAATAGTCAAATTTTATAAAATGTTTTCTCATACAAATTGTAAGTAATCTGGTACCTACGTTAATAAAACTATCGCAATAAATTTTCAAAATGGCCTCCCTCTTGCTGTTTCCAGGTACGGGTACGTTTCAGAATATCTCTTTTGGCCTTAGACCAAGATGTGTGGTGAATGTTGTTCTACTGCTCTGATGGTCTCGTGAAATGAGAAAAATCAGATAGATAGATAGTGATAGTGATAGTGATAGTGATTTATTGATAACGAAAACGGTTACAGGTCATTAAACATATTCATAAGTAAGTAGGTATAGGTAAAAAATAATAATCAGTTTTAAACTAATAATAATGTCAAATAATTAATTCATATTCATTCTAAATAAATCCTGAAATTGATAAATTGTCTGATCCACAAGCCATGTAGAACTTAGTCAAACTTTAATAACAAAATCTTTGTCTAAGGCCACAAGAGGTATTCTGAAACGTACCCGTACCTGGAAACAGCAAGAAGGATTCAATCTCTTCACATTTTCAAAAGCATGGTCACTCAACATTATTTGTCATCACTCTGTACGTCATCTTGACATTCTTCTAATATCACCATTATGTATTATTATTGTATGTAGGTTTATTATTTATCAATAATATATATGTAGGTACTTATATAATTGTGTGTATTATATTATACTGGTAGAATATATTTATAATAATATATTTATTTTTTTGTTTTTGAAATCAATTTGTTTTACTAGGTACTTGTCTTATTGTGATTATACTAAGATGTACGCCACCGTCCTTATTTGTTAAATAGTTTCTGTCCATCCAAAGGTTGTCTGGAAGAGATCGCTCTTAAGCGATAAGACCGCCCATTGTACCTCTGATTTGAAACATTGTATCTTTATTTTTGTTGAATTTTTGTTTATGGTGTACAATAAAGTTATAATCTATCTATCTATCTATCTATCTTCTTCGATGATTATGATGATGAATTAAAGTTAATCTTTGAGGAGATTTTATTTTGTAGATATGTACTAATTATATTGCACATATAGTTGCATAAAGTTATTTCAGCTTTACATGACTTTTATAATATAAAAGTCATGTAAAGGCATGGAAGTAATAAGTACTAGTTGTACGTAGTACTTATTTCCATGTGTAAAGGAGAAATAACTCCTCTCGCATCATCCTCCACGTGCGTTCTGCATTTTATATAACTCATTAGGAAGACTAGCGGTATTCGTCTATAACTACATAAAAAAAAAAAAAACTATTTTAGATATTCAACCTTTAACGGATTTTGTAAAGTCACACCTGAATAAATTAACGATGCAAAAAAAATATAATTTACTATGCATACTTCAAGTAAAAAAGTGAGTGTGTGTAAAAAGCATTGTGCGTGAAAGGAACTTTTTCAATGTGCTCTGAATCCTTTCAACATTGCTCACTAGGCCCATTTCAGGGCCAATATACCGTAAACCTAGCCAGAAAAGAAAAGATTACACGAAGTAGTAATAAAAACAAAACATTCGCTATAGTCCAATAAATCTCTTTTGACAGATTCGAGACCGGCAATGGCATCGTTCAGAGCGCGACTGGTGAGCTAAAGCAGGTTAACGACGAAGATAACAAGCCCGTGACTGTGTTGGTCATGCGCGGCTCCTACCAGTACCTCGGCGAGGATGGCAAGCCCGTCTTAATCACCTACCGTGCCGATGAAACTGGCTTCCACCCTGAGGGAGAATCCATTCCAAAGCCCACCTCCAGGAGATAAGCCGCCTAAAGCTCTCTTCCTTATAGAATCACTTGCCAATGACAATAAATAAGCCAATATAAATGGACTCCGGTTTTTGAAATGTGCCATAATTTAAGACGTGCATCACTGATTTAAAGCAACCTTCCAGGTTGTTGTTGGATTATGCCAAATTGTCCACTTCTTTGTTGTTGTTTTTTTATATAATGGCGTCACTTGTGTTACATAAATAAATTTATTAAAGAATTAAGTTTCTGTTGTATTTGAAAAAACTTACAGTATTGTCAAAAATCCAGGCAAAAATGTCCGAAAACAGATGTCACCACCGAGTGCTAGACCGAGTTAGACAGACTGATAGGGCAGGCTAGTCTCCAAGCAGTGGTGCAGAGGGGTAGATAGTTGGGAAGCGTAGAGAGCATTTAAGTTTTATTAGGTCTGAACAAAGATAGAGTACTAACAGTGAGTGCCATACCTATTAACGTTGGGTGCCTTTGATAATTATTAATTTATGTTTAGCTGGAGGGGCAGAGATTTAAGGGTCGTGGATTAAAGCCTACTCAGTCTATAAATTTGGTTAGCAACCAGTTCAGTGAAATAGGTAGCAGAGAAGCCGGACTCATCCAAAGCTATGTGTAAATGTGGCTGGTGTGTATAAATGTGTAGAAGGTGGCACTACCACGAAGTTTTCCTACACAGCTATCAGCTCGGAGCCCAGTTGGACTAAATCACCACCTATATAACTAGTGGTTCGCCCCGAACTGAGACCTCGCGATGACACCTTTATCAGCCCGAATAATTTAAGAGGGGAAGAAAGGGTTTTGTATTTAACGGCTATGTAAGTATGTTTGTATGGATGATCCATCAGAAATCTAAAACTATCGAGTCAATTTCTCTAACATGAAAGAAATGTGAAGCAAAATAAAAGTTTTTTTTTAATTAAGCAGTGCCATCTAGCTGTAGTTTTGCTACCTAATTTTTAAAGATTTTAGTTCTCTACTCTAAAAATCTATATTACAAAGAAAAAATCCTCAATTTTCGACTTCTCCCCGTGGAACAAAATATACTTAAATAATAAATTTCAGCATTACCAGAGAACTTGAAGTATCTTCGAGATATTTTTTTTTCTTCACCCTTCTAACCGATTTCTAAAAACATTTACTGAGAAAAAAAATTAACCTCTATAGGTAATTATTATACACATCATCGAAATAGCCTTTGAATAGGACTAAGCAACAGGGCGTAAATACTACATACCTGTTAGTATTTAAAGTACTTGACGAATTAATTGATGACGTCCTTTTGACGAAAACATAGAACTCCAACGTCATTCATATTCTTAGAAATGGGAGGTCAACAATGGATGTTATATTGGTTATTGTTTTTTATGGTTCAGGTTTCTAATTTCTTCAATTTCAGACTTTTCCCTGTAGTTGTGACACAAAAGCCACAAGCATACCAAATTTCAGCATTGTAAGACTGCTGGAAGTACCCTAGAATTTTTGATTTTTGCGTTTTTTATTTTCCCTAATATCTCGGAAACTACTAAGTTTAAATACTTATTAAAAACAGTTTTGAAATGTCCAACTAAAGTGCTTTCATTAAACACCCCACTTGATCTGACTGTCTCACTTTTATTTTTTTTACCCCCTCTTGGACCCCAATATCTCAGCAACCCCCTGACCGATATAGATCATAACCTTACCTACAAATTGTACCAATACTATCTACCTCCATACCAAATTTCATGAAGATCGGATTAACGGTTTGGAAGTTTTCATCGGACAAACATACATACATACATACATACATACAAACGCCGATTCTTCCAACTTGACTCAGAGAACTCGCTTCGCTCGTTCAACTAGTATTTTACAAAAAAAAACCAGCCAAGTGCGAGTCGGACTCTTATTTAGATTCTGTTTTTTAGCTTTTGTTGTTATAGCGGCAACAAAAATACATTATCTGTGAAAATGTAAACTCTCTAACTATCACGGTTCGTGAGATACAACCTGGTAACGGACGGACGGATAGCGGAGCATTAGTAATAGGGTCCGTTTTACCCTATGGGTACGGAACCCTAAAAACTGATGGAAGCGTTGGCTCCATAATATAGTTTTATTAATAGTTTACTGCAATTTTGCTTCTAAAACAACATTAAACAATTACAATATCTTAAGTAGCTTTGAATAATTGGCAAACGATTCGAAACTAAAGAAAATACTTTTAAGAAGTTATCTTATTTAATTTCACTTGGAATACTCTTAAATTTAAAGAAATATATAAGTTTCCAACCATATAATACGCTGTCCTATACTCATCTTTTTTTAACTGTATTGTCATTTACGACCCAAAATCATGTAGGTATTGTAGTTATCAAATGTGTTCTTTACAACCAACATTTACATTTTGTTAAAAAAACAGACGGCGTAAAGTAAAATACTTATAAAACCACTAGATTGTAAGGGACAAGAACTCCGTTAACACAATCTATAAATGAATTTGTATCATATTCATTAAGAAACAAGCATACAAAAATAACTGTAGTGTAAATTATGTTAAAAGTAACATAATTTTACAGATACAACAAAAAGTCATAAAAAGTAATAATTATTTTACTAAAAATTCAACTGTTTTATCCTTCTACTGAAAAGTTGGGTTTTCCCTTACACCAATCGAAATTTCCGTCGACGATATATTGAGACATAGGTTACTTACCATCGTGGTCAAATACGAACGAAGACACGAGCCCACTGATATTTAAATTGTGATACAATGCAATGGGTGTTGGTTCTCTATAATATAGATTACTAGTGGTTCGCCCCGAACTGAGACCTCGCGATGACACCTTTATCAGTCCAAATACATAAGAGGGGAAGAAAGGGTTTTGTATTTAACGGCTATGTAAGTATGTTTGTATGGATGATCCATCAGAAATCTAAAGTCAATTTCTCCAACATGAGAGAGATCGTGTAAAGTAAAAAAAAAATGCCATCTAGTTGTAGTTTTGCTACATAATTTTTAAAGATTTACGTTTTCTACGCTAAAAATGGATATTACAAAGAAAAAATCCTCAATGTATATACTAAAATAATAAATTTCAGCATTACCAGAGAACTTGTCGTATCTTCGAGATATTTTATTGCATATTTTACTTTCTTTACCATTCTAACCGATTTCTAAAACATTTACTGAGAAAAAAAATTAACCTCTAGTTAATTTCCTACACATCATCCAAACAGCCTTTGAATAGGACCAAGCAACAGGGCGTAAATACTACATACCTGTTAGTATTTAAAGTACTTGACGAATTAATTGATAACGTCCTTTTGACGAAAATCATAGAACTCCAATGTCATTCAAATTCCTAGGAATGGGAGGTCAACAACGGATATTATATTGAATATTGTTTTTTAAGGTACAAGTTTCTAATTTCTCCAATTTCAGACTTTTCCCTGTAGTTGTGACACAAAAGCTACAAGCATACAAAATTTCAGCATTGTGGGATTGATGGAAGTACCCTAGAATTTTTGATTTTTACGTTTTATTTTTTCCCTAATATCACAGAAACTACTAAGTCTAAATACTAATTAAGAACAGTTGTGAAATGTCCAGCCAAAGGGCTTTCATTAGACACCCAACTTGATCCGGCTGTCTGACTTTTATTTTTTTAACCTCTTGGACCCCAATATCTCATCAACCCCCCGACCGATATAGCCTTACCTACAAATTGTACTAATACTATCTACCCCCATACTAAATTTCATAAAGATCGGATACACGGTTTGGAAGTTTTCATCGGACAAACATACATACATACATAGATACATACATACAAACGCTGATTCTTCCAAGTTGACTAGAAGAACTCGCTTCGCTCGTTCAAAAACTGTACCAGGTGCTGCAATGCAGTCAAGTAACCGAGTCACAATGAGGAATGTATCATGGCGGCGCATTCCATCTGCCGCAAGAATCTCGGTTTGAGATGGAAACGTTCAATACGTTTCCATCTCAAACCGAGATTCTTCCATGAAGACACTTGGGAAAACTTCTGATTCAAAAATCAGTGCAATCTTATTTTAAAATTGTAAGAACAATGCTGAAACCCTAAGCAATCCCATCATGAGTTTTGACAAAGATCACTTTACGAATCTTGCTGAAACAAGTGAAAGAAATCCACCAGACCAGACTCTGAAACAAAAATAAAACTAACATTCAAAACCGTTCGTCGTGGCATACTATTAGGACTATGCCCAGCATAAGACTTCTTAAGGCTGATAATGATGAATCACAAGGAAACGATCACTTTAAGTATAAACAAATCCAAAATAATGGTACGGAAGCGCTCGGAGCCCTGAGGCCGTAGACAAAGTAACATTCTAATAGTGACCAGTAGAAAAGTCCAAAATGTATGGGATTGACGTTAGCTATCGATATGTCACGTGGTGTTTTGTATTGAATTACGACTGTAGAAATGGAATCGCTTCCAAGCAAATGCCGTTTGGCTAGGCCCTCAGGTTAGTACACCCCGCGGGCTCGTGCCTTGTCGCTTCCGTAACTTTGACCTAGTTTTTTGCATATTTTACCTACGCATCTGAGAGCATTGATGGTCTAGTGGGTATGATCCAACTTCAGATCCTAATGTCGTGGGTTTAGATCCTGGTCATGTACCAATGGATTTTTCCAGTTATTCAACCGTTTTTGAGCTCAATATTACATGTTCTCGAACGATGAAGGACAACATCGTGAGGAAACCAGCATGTTCATTGAACGAAAATTCGAAGATATGTGACATGTGCATGAAAAAAGCCTCTGTGAGGCGCGCTGAATCCTTTCACCACACTGGTTCTTTCACCAATGAAAGAATAAGGTCACATACTACAAGGGTTACCAAGAAAGAACCGTGACATTCATATCAGTAGTAGCAGAAGTAGTAAGTAGGTACCTGAGTAGTTTTTATTAGGACCTTACATTATGAAATTGGCGTTTTGTCGAACGGCTACTTTGATCTCGAATATTTGGTTAGAAATTCAAAATTCTATTTTATTTAAAATTTTGGCTTGTGATTAGTATTTAGTGATTCATTTATTTTCGTGTAATTTGATTTTTCTTTGTCATCGTTCTGTAATCGCGCCTGTAATATGGAAAACTAAAAACATCGTGTTACTTGTGAATACGAATTCCACCATGGCACCAGCGCTGTAGAAGCAGCTCGAAGGTGTAAATGTGAATAGTGAAGCTACTTTAAAAGAAAACATGGATGTTTTTAGTTCCAACGTTAGTGTTCAGGAAATTTTTATCTACAGAACAAACCCCGTGAACGAACGGTGACCCTAGTTGAATAATAATGAATGAATGAATATAAAGAATTAAAAGTGATCGTGGAAGCAGATCCATCGCTAACCAAGTTAGAAATAGCGACAGGCTTCTATGTGAGTGGTTAAGCAATTTTAATTCATTTGAAATAAATTTGAAAACTTAAAAAGCTCAAAATAAAGGATCAGGTCAAACACACAGAAGCACACAAACAATTACGCGTCGAGTGCTGCATTACATTCCGCAACCGTCATAACAAAGAGGGTATTTAGAATCGTATACTTAGTTGTGATGAAAAATGGGTCCTGTACGATAATCGGAAACAGTCATCAAAAATAGTTGAACCCAGGAAAACCGGCCAAATCCTGCACAAAGCGAAAGTTGACTCAGAAAATGATACTGGTAAGTGTCTGGTGGGCCAGTGCAGCGTGTTATCCGACAACTTCCTAAGATCTAGCCAGTCGATTATGGCAGATCTGTATTGTCAACATTTGCAAACCATGATGGAAAAGCTAGCCGTTAAACAATGGGCAATTGCCCACTGCTGCTTCAGGACAACGCTAGACCACACACTGCACAACAAACAGTCGCTAAATTAGAGGAGCTACGATTGGAATATCTCCGACACTTACCCATACTCCCCGGACCTTTCTCCAACAGATTACCACTTTTTCCGGAATTCGGTCAATTTCTTGCAAGGGGAAAAAATAATACCGATGAGGCAGTCGAAACCGCCTTCAATTATTGATTCTCGCTCCCACAATTTTTTTAGCAAAGTAATCAATAAACTACCTATAAAATGGCGAAAGTGCATAGATAACAATGCTATATACTTTACATGTTTTACTTTGATGGTTAAATATATAATTTCGTGTTATTATTATTACCGCATTAACTTAGGTGTCATAAAATTATTATACAGGTATCAACTAAAAGGTTGTAACTAAAAACTAAAACAATTTTCTCTAGTAAAGCACAGTAAAAAATAATAAATATTGTATATTACTGTGTTTTACTAGAGAAAATTGTTATAAAATTGTTTTAGTTACTTACCACATCGAAATGAAAATCTAACGAATCCAATCGGAAACGTTTCCGACGTTTTAGAATCGCCCTGCAGTTCGATTTTCGAACAAACCTCATTACAATGCCATATGGGCATTTTTTTAACCGACTTCCCAAAAAAGGAGGAGGTTCTCAATTCGGTTGTATTTTTTTTTTTTTTTTTTTTTTTTTTTTTTTTTTTTTTTTTTTTTTTTTAATGTTTGTTACCGCATATCTCCGGCGTTTACGAACCGATTTGGAAAATTATTTTTTTATTTGAGTAGATATACTTCCAGATTGGTCCCATTTTTTTCAGAATCCAGTTCTGATGATGGGATCCATGAGGAATTGAGGGAACTCCTCAAATATTGTAGGCATACATATGGCGATTTTGATATTTTCAGCAAGACACCAAGCATTTGCATTCAGAAAGTATCATAATCCTTTCACCAATATGGTTCTTTCATAAAAAAAAATTCATCCAAAATTATTATGTCGAATACTATGGCGGAAGTCGGTTTTTTAAATGAAAAGTTATTACTTAGAGTTTTCTACGAGTTTTCACACGAATTTGACGTTTCAAATTCAAATCACTTTGTTCCCTAAGGAGTTTCATACAACTTTATATCCCTAGAGAGATAATGCTTTACTTTACGTTGAGGTTGCATGATATTATGTAATTTGTCGAGCGTGAAAAATGTATTTCTTTTTTTTGTAAATATGCAGTATGCACTTTGAATCTGAAGAGTTTTGATAAAGAGGTGGAAACTAAATATTATTTCCTAAGGAACACCCAGGTGAACAAATGTGAGCCGTTGAAAAAAAACCTTTCTACGGTTCACCCAGGTGGTCTCAGGGAGGTGGACGGTGGGTAAAAACCGCAATGATGTATTAAATAAAACATAGTAATTTACTAAAGTAGCGTTCATACATAGTCAACCACTATGCGGCTATGTTACAGTGACCTGTAAAAAGTATCAGTCTGATTTAACAGGTATTTTGCTCCTCGTACTTCCTTAGATTATTAGGATTATATTCAGATACATAGCTTATGTTCATTGAATTATTCGAGAAATGTTAAAAAAGGTTAAATACTTATTATATACTTGTCATATGTCCCTTTAGAAAGACAAACATGACAAAAATTCAAAGTCAAAGAGATTCTGGTATTCATTAAAATATAATATTTTAGTTCGAACTAAGCAAACCTTCAAGCTACTATTGATAGAAGGTTTTCATCCCTATTTAATAAAAAAAAACCTGATGAGGATATATGGCACAAACGAATACTACAATTGTGTTCAATTTAAATTCGTTAGTTATTGTAGTTGCTGTAGTAAATCTTGAGTTGACACACTATACTGACAGATCAAAAAACCCTTAACTATGTGGGTTTAATTTTAGATTGTAAGTAACAAAACCCTTCAAATCTGGCAAGGCGATACTCGTAATTCGAGGATTTCACCAACAAAGCAGGAATTGCAACGAGTGGAATCCTGAACCAAATTGCCGCTTATAAATTCTCTATTCAGACAGACTCGTTATATTATTTACAAATAGACGAAGACGTATCAAAAAGAAACAACTACATAAAAAATAAGCCAAGTCATTATTAATACATATTATGTTTGTACCTATACCTACAAGTATCAACACGTCATGGCATCCAATATAACAACATCGTACTCACATATTTGTAAATATTAGCTATAGGTTTTGACATTGCGTAGACCGCAGGTTAAATGCCAAGTGCAGTAAGTATATAAGAATCTGTCGTAATTTTTTGGGCATCAGTCACAAATTTGGTACCAAGCCAAACGAACCAAACTTATTAAAAATGAAAATGGTATGTAATAAAGTCCGTTTATTCCAATCTGTCCTACCAGAAGTTCGATGATCTAACTGTTTGGAAACTATACCGTTTATTCAAACCGCCCTTGTAAAAAATTTGAATTCTGCTAAAATATTGCGCTCAGTGATAACAGATCGGACATAAATAACTGTTTGTTTTTGTAAAGGCTGCAGTGATTTATCTCCACAATAATTTAGATTTTACAAATTGTTAATTAAAATCACGAAAGTTTTGTTTCTCAATTAACCGTGTGTTGTGTGTAGATCGTAGCAGTTGCCCTCGCCCTCGTGGCCGTCATCTCCGCCGCCCCGGTTCAGGAAGAGCCCATCCCAATCGTGCGCTCCGACTTCCAGCAGCAACCCGATGGCGCATACAGTTACGAGTAAGTAACTACATTTAACAGAATAGGTACTAAGTAATTGAAGTTAATCTTTGAGGACATTTTATTTTATAGATATGTAAAAAATACATTCCGCATAGTTTATGAAGTTATTTCTGCTTTATTTATGACCTTTGTATGTGGGAGGATGATGCATGCGTTCTGCATTTTGTGAAGTTCATTAGGAAGATTAGCGGAATTTGTCTATAATAATATAAAATTAATTTTATTTCTGACCAAAGATCCATATTGCGTTAGTAACAGAAAAATAACTCAGAATATGTTGTACAGTAATTTTCTTAAAACAAACACTCATACATTCAATTAAAGCCTATTTGGACACTAACTTATAGATTGGCCCAAGCAGCATCATCCAGTGTCTCATGAAACATGAATACATGACATTAGCAACAAAGGTCAGAAGGCTGTTGTTGTATAGTACCATGGTACTCGTAGTTCCTGATACCCACGACACAGGTAATCCAAGTGTGGGATCATGACTACGTATGTGACTGTTGAGTGTATTATGTTATGTTGGAGCTGCTGAAGCAAGTGGCTCACCAGGGATGCAGTTCTTTTCCGCATGATTGCAAAAATGACGTCCGCGCGCGCTTCTACATCTGCGAGCCAACATTATTGCACCTCACATACAGTGCCCTACGTTCTATAACTACAAACAAAAATATGTCAAATTTAAACTATTGTAGATATTTACCATATAATGGTTTTTTGAAGTCATATCTGAATAAATTAACTATTTATACATAATATATATACAATGATACTCATACTACTCAAATTTCAACAAAAAAAATGTGTATGTTTAATAATAATAATAGTATATTTATTTATTCTAACAACTCAGATTCATAAATGTCAAAATCAAATAAATTGAAATGTCAAAAAATTACAATACTTAAAATTACATTTCTTAAAATTATGTACCTACTGAAAGCAGATACACTACACTAGTCAGTTATAATGCACAGTATATCTGCTTAGAGTTGGGGTTGATAAGGGCCGATACCCAGTCCCTTTGCAGACGACTAAGAAATCATTGTGCGTGACAGGAGTCTCTTCAAGGCGCACTGAATCCTTTCGCCATTGCTCACTAGGCCCTTTTCAGGCCCATTATACCGCATCCTGGTCTCTGACCTAGGCAGAAAAGAAAAGATGATACGAAATAGTAATAAAAACAAAACATTCGCTATAGTCCAATAAATCTCTTTTGACAGATTCGAGACCGGCAATGGCATCGTTCAGAGCGCGACTGGTGAGCTAAAGCAGGTTAACGACGAAGATAACAAGCCCGTGACTGTGTTGGTCATGCGCGGCTCCTACCAGTACCTCGGCGAGGATGGCAAGCCCGTCTTAATCACCTACCGTGCCGATGAAACTGGCTTCCACCCTGAGGGAGACTCCATTCCAAAGCCCACCTCCAGGAGATAAGCCGCCTAAAGCTCTCTTCCTTATAGAATCACTTGCCAATGACAATAAATAAGCCAATATAAATGGACTCCGGTTTTTGAAATGTGCCATAATTTAAGACGTGCATCACTGATTTAAAGCAACCTTCCAGGTTGTAGTTAAATGATCACAAATTGTCCAATGATTTGTTGTTTTTTTTTAAATATTATGGTCTAACTTGTGTTAAGTGAATAAATTTTTTTTAAAGAATTAATGTTAATGTGTATAGTTATTTAAAAAACTTAATAAGATTAGATAAGATAAATTTATTTTTAGCAAACACAATTACAAATCACATCAATAAACACAGTAATAAAACATCCAATGAAAAGGAACTAAAGCTACACTTTAAATATAATTAACTAATGTATTTTAATGCTATATACAGACATTCCATCGGGTCCCAAACTAGGCGAAGCCTCTATCTTGGTGACCCAATAATAAATATTAATAAAATATGTACGATCGCCGGGGGAAGGTTCTCGAGTGGCAATTACGAATCGGACGACGCAGTGTAGGAATACTCAACTCTCGTATAAGATCAAAACAGTTAGATGTGAATTACTTCAAAAGTAGGTTTAGTCTCATATAAAAAAAAATTGCAGCAATCAACGATTCTGGTGCCTTCGTGCACCATTCTCATCTTTCCATACAGTTTATTTATCTTAATAGGGTTTCTGTGCTATATACAGAGGGCCTATTACGAGTTTTGCATTGCAACAATTACTTTGCGAGTCGTGAGTATTCAACATGACTTACGTTGTGACTATTTATGAATCTGTGCTGTTTGTATAAACTGCGCGGCACAGAATGATGAATAGTTACTATGTAAGTCACGTTGAATACTCACGACTCCCAAAAGTGATTGTTGCAATGCAAAACTCGTAATAGGCCCTCTTATCTCCAAAGTAGTATTTTGAAAGCCCATGCGACGTGACGAGATTAAATGAGATGCAAAAAATAGTGTAGGTAGAACAATATACTAATGATAAATATTTGTAACTGAACATAATTTTGAAATAGTCTGTTTTTTTTTTATAAAATCTCACATATTACCATCCTAAAAAACCTTTGGCATTCAAATGCTCTTAATTTTGAACGGAACACATTTTCATTTACGAATTAAATAGTTAAACTTGTATTTTAAAGTTTTAACAGCATATTTTGATCTATTATTTGTAAATTTTGATTAATTAAAAAAAACTCTCAAAATTAATTTCAGAATAAAGAATGAATAGGTACAATCTGAGGTGCAAACCAGTTTCATCGTCAAATATGACATGCAATTTTCAACTGCGTTTGGATAAAATTTTTGGATTTTTTAATTTTAGGAACGTACCGCGCCTTAAATACAAAAATAAACAAAATAACGATAAAGGAAGCGCCCGGAGCCCTGTCGCTTCCATATCTTTGGCCGACTTTTATTGCACCATTTGCATATTTTACATAAACTACTGAGAACGCTAATGGCCTAGTAGGATTGACCTAACTTCAGATCCTAATGTCGTCGGTTCAGATCCCAACGGATTGTTCCAGTTTTTCAACCGTTTTTGTGCGCATTATTACATGCTCTCAAACGATGAAGGAGAAAATCATGAGGAAAGCAGCATGTTCATTGAAAAAAATCTAAAACTTGTTATATGTGGAAAAAAGAGCCTCTGCGAGGCACCCTGACTCTTTTCACCACAATGGTTCTTTCACCAACAGTCACTCCAAGGCCTTTTTCAAGATCTCCATACCACTAGATTTACCAAGCAAAAACCAGTGATATGAAGTAGTAGTATTTAGTAGTTTATAGTAGGTAAATACGTAGCATTCTACAAAGGTAATATACAGAATGTCTGCCGGATGTTAATGACAGGCGGAAGTAGGATATAGAGACGATATCATGGTCTACCTGAATCACCCTCGCGTTCGTTCTATGACTTTCTGTAGTTCGTGTGTGTTCTATGACTTTCTGTTTCTGTGTTGTTTTATTCCATATAAAAAGTTAAGGTGAAACGTTTCGCAAGAGCCGCGAAATTCAAATTTCATTGTGTTTTTTGCTAATTACAGCACACCAACACTTTCTTGAAATAGCGAACACTCATTTTGCGAGAATCAGGAGACCTAACACACATGTTTTAATTGAAATTATCACATAAATATCATAAGTTTAGCTACGAATGTCAATGAATGATTTGTATATCATTATCATATGATGTGTTATTTTGGTTCATTGACTTTCGTAGCAAAACTAACGATATTATATTATTGATATTTATGAGATACTTTCAATTAAAACATGTGTGTTATTTTATGTTATGAAAATAACATAAAATAACAAAATTTAATAATAATTTAATTTTTTTTAATTTTGCGAAAGCAAAACCAGTGTTCTCCGCTATCTCAAGAAATGTTGATGAGCTATGTGCAAAAAATACAATAAAATTTGAATTTCGCGGCACTAGCGAAACGTTCAAAGTCAAAGTCAAAGTCAAAAGTCAAAATAATTTTATTCATTGAAATCTCAAGAATCATTTTGAATCGTCTTATAAACTAAAATTACCTACTCCTGTTCCAACGCGACCAAGCCTATAGAAGAATCAGGCAACAAACACGGGTTGGCTTACATAAATGGTCGTCTTACCACTAGGTGAGAAGTGCCTGTGTGGTGCCTCGGAGCAAGGAGTTGCTAATACATAGTAAATGAGAACTTAAAAACCTTAGGAAGATAGTCAAAAGTAAATAAACATCAGCAAAAATATGCAAGACAGCACACGCTACGCTTGTTATGCTTATAAATAATAATCTAATACAAACATGTTAATAGGTAAGTACCTACAGATATTATTTGATAATTTCCATTTTAGCAGTCGAGGGGCAGAGCGACATCAGGCCACGCGGCTTTATCATTAATATAGTCATCAAGAGTGTAATACGCTTTCTTAATTAGATTAATCTTTATGTAGGATTTAAATCTTCGAATAGGAAGTTTAGATGCACCTTCTGGAAGTTTATTATAGAACCGTACAGAATTCCCCATAAAAGACCCACTTACTTTCTTTAATCGAAATTTTGGTATATTTAGTTTGTGTTTATTTCTTGTGTTAATACCATGCACGTCACCCTTTTTCATAAAACTATCCAAGTGTTTATGTGTATGTAATAATATATCATAGATATATTGCGATATTACTGTGAGAATATTAATTTCTTTGAAACGCTCCCTCAAGGAGTTACGCGACTTCATTTTATAAATGGCACGTATTGCCCGTTTTTGTATGACAAAAATAGTTCCACCTTAAGTAAGCAATATAACTGGAAAAATGTTTGTTACGTAGATACTACTAACCTAAACAAGGTTTATTAGGTGTTAGTGACTCAATTAATCACATTGTAAGAAAAAAAATACTTATTAGTAGAACAGAAAAACATTACCATTATCCATCCATTACCAACGCTGTTGATACTGTGGTGCATTCTCTGAATTTAAACTGAGCTAGAAGCACTTCTAAAATGATCGCGGGCCCGTTCAAATAGAAAATAAAAGGGACCACTTTAATTGCAGCTCAATTTATAGCAGCATAAAATGAACACCATCGTCACTTGAAGAAAAAATGTTCAGACTTTTTAAGTACTTATATTTTCATGATGATTAATAGATTCATTAATGAATTGGTGAATTGATGAATTGATGAATTGATGAATTGATGAATTGATGAATTGAAAAAAAAACCCAAATTTCACAAAAATCCCTACAGTAGTTTTTACGTGAAAGAGTAACAAACATCCATCCATACTCACAAACTTTCGCGTTTGATGATGATGATGATGATGAAAAGTAGCCTATGTGTTAATCCAGGGCGTAAAGTATCTTCATTCCAAATTTCACTCAAATCCATTCAGTAGTTTTTACGTGAAAGAGTAACAAACATCCATCCATACTCACAAACTTTCGCGTTTATAATACTAGTTGCGCCCCGCGGTTTCACCCGCGTGAATAATGATGAAAATTGATGATGATGATAGTGAAAAGTAGCCTATGTGTTAATCCAGGGCGTAAAGTATCTCCATTCCGAATTTCACTCAAATCCATTCAGTAGTTTTTACGTGAAAGAGTAACAAAATACTCACAAACTTTCGCGTTTATAATATTATTAGGATTAGGATTAGTAGGATAGGAAGTAGGATTAAGTCTTTGTTGTATTTTTTTTTTAATTATTCCATAATGTGTAAAACAAAACTCGACCAAAGATGCGTTCATATACATAGTCAACCACTATGCCGGTATGCTACAGTGGGTTATTCCTGAAATCCCATGTAAGGGGATTTCGGGTTTTTTTTCCTGAAATCCCCTTTGAAGCTGCTAGTTCAAAATCAAGGGGATTTCGGGAATAAAATAAAATATTTAATACAATTCCAGAAATCCCCTTTATTGTGTTTATAAGCAAAATATTATCTCGAATGACAAATCTCGCATAATTGGTAACGTCTGAAATATCTCGAATGAAAAATCTGAAATAAAGGTCTAAAATAACATTTTGTAAAAAAACCCTGAATAAAACGTTTTTGTTTTATTTCAAAATTACAGTTTTTACAATAATTTACTATATTTTGTAGATAAATTCTAAAAAATCTTTTTTGCTAATTAAAGATATTCCTATTTCAAAATCACAGTTTTTACAATAATTTACTTCATTTTGGTAATAAACCTACACGGCCTTATTACAAAACATGGACTAAATCTGAATTTAGTCCAGGCGTACTAGTCTAGGATTAAATATCGACATTAGGCATATGCGACTTTAAATACGAAAGCAGATGGTTTGTTTTCCGAAATCAATTTTCGCGCTACTTCGCAAATTTCCAAAGCATCAAACTGACGGATTGTGTCACATCACAATTGAGATGTCCAAATTCTTACCTCTAGAAGAATTCTTCTGAATGTTGATTGCTTGCTACAAGCAATCAACTGACAATTTATAGACCATTGCTAAACTAGGGGGATGCCTGCTTATAGATAAATCAGAGATACCATATAGTACTCGTAGTTCCTGATACCCACGACACAGGGAGTCCTAGTGTGGGCTCAGGATTTTGCATATATGTGACTGTTGGGGGTTATATTATGTTAAGTATGTATTTTGTTTCTCGTACTTGCTTAGATTATTAGAATTCTATGAGTACGAGTCTTCTACGAGTTTGTAGATGTTTTAGGGGTTGGACTCGGTTGGAGGATCTCGTAGGTAGAGCTTATGTCGAGGTTGGGGGGTTATAGGGGTTTGTAGATTTGCACTTCCTGAGAAACTAACTATAAAACGAAGTGAAATAAAGGCGGGTCGCAACTCAGCAAGTCTATTTATTTTATCTCATGGAACAATGTCAAATGGTAGCGCGTTGATGTCTTCTTTATGAAACTCGCTGACGTTGTTAACCGACTTCCCAAAAAAGGAGGAGGTTCTCAATTAGGCTGTTTTTTTTTTTATGTTTGTTACCGCATATCTCCGGCGTTTATGAACCGATTTGGAAAATTCTTTTTTTATTTGAATAGATATAAGTACTTCCAGATTGGTTCCATTTTTTCAGAATCCAGTTCTGATGATGGAATCCATGAGGAATTGAGGGAACTCCTCAAATATTGTAAGCATACATATGGCGATTTTGATGTATGAAACTGCATATAATTTGGTCTTAAAACATTCGTGTTATGCTATAAAAAACTCACCTATGGCTCGTTTTTTTAACTCACACTCGTATTTTAAGAACCCTTATTATGCAACAGTTTCATAAACTACTATTTCAACACCCGATTTTAATGAAACAAAGCCTATAATTTAATCCAAATAAAGCTCTGTCCACCTGTGATAAATTAATGAAAATTAATTTAGTATTTTTGGAGATGTGCCCCAACAAACAAATAGGACAGAAAAATAATTCAAAAATTCTCAGATTTTTGTCGCACTACGGGTAGGTACATTCTTGTACTGATCATGTGTACAAAATTTCATGGAGTTTGAAGAAATAACAGCTAAAATAGAAGCAAGCTTCGCGTACAAACAGGCGAAAGCGCTGCACCGTACCGGTAACCTTCTCTTAAAGGCTTCCACGCACCTGCAGATAAATTCGTAGATAGCTTAAGAGAAGCTTATCTCCCCCCACAAAATAACTCGCATTTAGGTAAAAGTTTTACTGAATATTTTTTGTCTTGTTCTTTATTTGTATAACTCGGCGCAGGGGAATACCACGGGCATCAACTTTACTGTCCTTTCTACAAATAACTTTTAATTTAAAAAACCGACTTCCGCCACTGTATTCGACTAAAATTTTTGAATGAAAAAAAAATGATGAAAGAATCATAGTGGTGAAAGGATTATTATACTTTTTGAATGCAAATGCTTGGTTTGTTGCTGAAAATGTCAAAATCGCCATATGTATGCATACACTATTTGAGGAGTTCCCTCAATTCCTCATGGATTCCATCATCAAAACTGGATTTTGAAAAAAATGGGACCAATCTGGAAGTATATCTATTCAAATAAAAAAAGAATTTTCCAAATCGGTTCATAAACGCCGGAGATATGCGGTAACAAACATAAAAAAAAAAAGAATACAACCGAATTGAGAACCTCCTCCTTTTTTGGGAAGTCGGTTAAAAAGTTCCTCAGACGAATAAAAATTAGAGACAGGGTAGTATTTAAATAATTTTAAAATTAATTTATTTAGATATATCAAACCACGCATAGTGTAGGCTACAAAGTCAAGTCACAGTTTCAGTTTGGTTCTGAAAAAATATTTTTGGGAACAAATTTATGGTTGTAACCACAAAAAACCACTGATATTTATTTTGAAAGGAAACGACATAGACAATTGGAAACGATCATTTTAATAAAAAAAACAAAAGAAAGCCACTTTTTTTAATTCTGACAAGAGATTCGTGCTTGGTGATCACAGGGGGTTAGAAATATAGATTTTGTATTTCGTCTATCGCGTAGGAAGATAGCGATTATTGATATAAGATCCGTATTATTGTTCTGAAATAGGGGTTTCGTAGGGAAATATAATCCAAATTGAAAACACATTGTTCGTTAGTCAAGAACTCACTAGTCAAGTCACTTATCAGGGAAATGGGCATTTCCCTAATGTGACTATATACTGTGAGAAATATATATTCCATTGCAAGCTCCTTCACTGCGGTTACTTGGCACTTGACACAAACTTGACGTTTGAAAATTATTCTTACTTGATTACGGAGAATACGGTTTTTTACAGACGTACCTTAGTGGGGCACGCAAGTTTAGCCTGGCATGAGGCTTCTACGAGGTAAGTACAATTAGGTAACTATAGATAATACGAAACTATTTACCTTGCAATACCAAATCGTTATCATGACATTCATATTTATAGTGTCATGATAACGACGTGTGGCGTGTGGCAAGATAGGTGGATCCACAAGGGAAGGTACCTTTTCTTTGTAGAGTTCTGATCTTAGAAACTTTTCATCAGTTTTGAAAATAGTACATGTAACTGTGAGGTGTATCTTACCATTTGAAGGACTTCCTAGTCGAGAGTAGTAAATGTAGTACGAATCCTCAGAGTTATATTTTTTTTTTTTAATTTTTTTTTTTTTACATTTGTGTTTAATTTTGGTATTTTATGTACCTAACATTTGTTGTAATTTAATGGTAGTTTTGACCTGATAACCTGCCTGGTTAGTTAATATCTGTGTTTTGTGTGTTGTGTTTTGTTTATGGGAAATGTGAGCCACCTATATAAACAAAACATAAGAACCTTGTACGTACCACTTTTATGCAAATAAAGAATAAGAATATTTATTATTATTATTTAACGGAAGTAATTTTTTAATATAAGTATTGATATGTCTATAGCAAAAAAGTTCTCAATCGACTCAATTTCCTCTCAGAGAATGATTGCGAGCGACTAGCCAGCTATCTTGAAGTTAAGCTAAATTGGCAGCGTATTGTCGATTCAAGACGAAGGATTTAGATCAAGAACCTCCAAAATTGTCACATCTAACCAATGTTAATTGTATCTAATTAAATTTAAGGTAGTATTCCATACAAAATGTTATCGCCCAACATATTAAAAGCACCTACTACCTTAATTGTGTAGTAACATCCTTTTCAAAATTATGTTAATTAATGACGTAGAATATTTTAGTCGTTTCAATTTTGAATGACTAGTTTCATTGGTAGCAAAGATCATAACGACCATGGGTTGAACAGTGACCAACCAAATACGCATGAAAACCGTGCCGTGGTATCGGCCGGCGAGTGCCAGAACCAAAGCGGGCCTTATTCAAACCATAATTTTTGTCCGACTCAATTTGGGATGTATTTGGATTACTTGGGTTTGATAAATTGTCTAGCCTAATTTTATCAAACGCCTATCGGCCGCCAACATTATTTAACATTTTTATCTAGAGGTTCCAAGCGGGACGGGACGTGCAAATTCAGTACTTAAATAAGTGATACAACACGTACCTAGGTAGAAATTACGAATCAATCAAGTCAATTAAATGAAATTTATTTCACTATTCACTATTTTAGTCACGTTATCATAACATAACAAATAATACAAAAACGTAAAAAATATGGCAGTGAGCATCAATAATGAACACGATAATGCACCAGATGCTTAGACGCACTATCTTTTTCTATGGCAACATTCTTAAATCCTTTCGAGTTTGCGTAGTTGTACTGGTGAGCAGTCGATCAGTCAATTTTGGCAGAGTGATCGAAGATTCCCCAGTTGACTGTGGTAAGGTGCTTATCTCCTGGAGGTGGGCTTGGGGATGGAGTCTCCCTCGGCGCGGTAACCCTGCTCGTCGGCGATGTATTGAACGATGACGGGCTTGCCATCCACACCGGGGTACTGGTAGGAGCCGCGTTGAATCACCACTACGACGGGCTTGTTATCTTCGTTGAGAACTTCCTTTGGCTCACCTATCGAGTTCCAGACGATGCCGTTGCTGGTCTCAAAACTGTCGAGAGAAGTTCACCGTTAAAATTATTGCTAAGCATCGGAATAAAACGAATGACAATGTTAGTATTAATGACAATACGAAACATAATCTTGATAGCGTTCACCATAATGTACCTGTAACCTTATTCAATCATTAAATTTAATTTAAGTCTAGTTGTTAATTGAAATAAATATTATAAATTTATCGTTATTCGTTAATTAATTCTTCCGATCACTTTAATATATTTTTCCGATTTTTTACATATATTACCGATGTAAGTAATAATAATAATAAATGTTGGACATTTCACACAACATTATCTAGCCCCAAGCTAAGCAGAGCTTGTGTTATGGGTACTAGATAACTTATATACTCAATACAATACATTACATAAATAGATATTTTTTATCTACTATATAGAAATAAGTCGGGTTTTCCTTCCTGACGCTATAACTCGAGAACGGCTGAACGGATTTATCTTATCTTGGTCTTGAAATGTTCGTGGAGGTCTAGGGAAGGTTTAATAGGTGAGAAAAATTCGAATAACTGCCGGGAACACCGGGACCACGCGAACGAAGTCGCGCGCGGGCCGCTAGTTATATATAGAAAAATACCCAGAACATCCTGAACATATATCTGCAGATCGTACAAATATTTGTTCCGAGGCGGGAATCGAACCCGCAACCTCCTGCGTCGCAGGTGAACCTTCGCCCGCCGCGCTACTAAATTATTACGGTTGATCTTTGCCGTACCTAAACAAAGGTTGCAGGTTTGATCACCACCTGGTGGGTTCATCATAATTTATAAAATCATATCATTATATATTTTGGGATACCATTAAATCAGTAACAATAATAGTGTAGTTTCTTACTTGCTAATGTATGAGCCATCAGCGTTTTGATCGAAGCTGGAGCGCAAGGTTTCGATGGGCTTTTCGTCGACTGGGGCGGCGGAGACGACGGCCACGAGGGCGAGGGTGACAGCTACGATCTACACACAACACAAGATTAATTTAGAAATAAAATATTATTTGTACTTATTAGCTAAAAACTATGAATTAAAACTCTCCCAAAATTAATTTACTGAATTGAACGGACGTACCATTTTCATTTTGGATGGATTTGGTTTGTTTCGGTTGCTACCAAATGTGCGACTGACGATTCGGTGGACTTCACAAAATCTTTTATACGTTTCACCCGTGATCTAACGTAAGATCAAATGACAGCAAACATTATGAAGTCGATATTCCGGATTCGGGCAAGTGTGTTTGATCATTTGCTCTTGTGTCTAGATAGATAGGTACCTACCGACACACACAAGCAAATGATCATGTTCACGCAGTGCGTTCTTTAGAAGGTTTTATTTGTGGTTTGTTATTCAATACAAATATTTGCGTAATAATCAGTTATCATCAAACTTCAAATGAGTTCGCACTCCTTATTGCTACAACAATTCCCAATTTGGGCCAAGGCTTT
Organism: Epirrita christyi; assembly: GCA_951392215.1. NCBI lineage: Eukaryota > Metazoa > Arthropoda > Insecta > Lepidoptera > Geometridae > Epirrita > Epirrita christyi. The sequence continues at coordinate 7,972,277 of OX595839.1, read as the reverse complement.
ACCTAATTAAGTAACCTATTTCTGCCGCCAAGCAGTAGTGTTCGCATTGCTGTGTTTCGGTTTGAAGGGTACGGGTGCCGGTGAAATTACAGGCACATGAGACTTTTCATCTTTATGTCTCAGGGTCGGCAGCGCGCGTGTGATGCCTCTGGTGTAACAGGCGTTCATAGGCTACGGTAACTGCTTTCTATCTGGTGCGCTGTAAGCTTGTCTGCTTGACAAGCAGCATAAAAAAAACGTAAGCAAATTTTTGTTTATTATTTAATTAATTACAGTTAGTAGTTAGGTACTTACTAACCTACTTAATACAAGTTTTTTTTAAGTATGGTCAGATTATCTATCTTGGCGCTATTGTACACATATGCTAAAGTTTGCATAGGTATTATTTTGCAGAGGCTGTAAATAGGTAAAGCTAGGATTTTTGTCAACCTAGTTAAGTTATAATTAGGTTGCTTGCTCTAAACCTGACGCTCAACCTGGCAGCCAGGGTTGAAGGTGCAGATATTGGACATGTAAGAAGATGCTTGAAGTCATCTGAATTTTGATGAGATGCTGCTAAAAAGAAACCGAGAAGTAGGTAATCGTATTGTTTAGTTAGACGTTATAATAAGTAATTTTACCAGCTCAAAAGCTGTTGCACTTCCCAGCAGCTAAGTTTGAAAGTTCAACCTAAACCCTGACTGCCGGGAAAAGAGGTATCTTTTGGGCGAGCAACCTAACTCTCATCGTAACAAAAATATGCGTAGACAATAATACTTTTAGCTTTCCTTTCATCAGCATCTCTTAGGCTGGATCTCTGTAAAAATAACTATGTAACAAAAACATGAACGAGGAACTTCACGAGGAATACAAAACATTAGCATTCGATATTTAACCTTTGATCTTTAAGAAATCGCTCTAAAGAAGTGGTATTGAAACAAAAATCATTCAAACGATGTAAAGTGATAGTTTTGTATATAATAAAAATATGAACTTATGTTAGTATTACAATAGGGTACCTATATATTTCTGTGGGCTTGCTGTTTAGGTATTATTTGATTGACGAATAAGTAGGTAGGTACTTCGTCTTCAGCCGTCAACTACTGGACGAGGCCTCCCCCATAGAATCCTTGAATGCTATGACTATTTGCCATAACACCAGACTTGGCAGACGCATTGGTGATCACAGTATTGATGATGAGTAGGGATTTAGGTGAATGCTGCTGCCCATTCTCTGGTGTAATCCCTTAGTCAGCTTTTACGACATCCACGGCGGGAGACGGAGATGTCTATTCCTAGGCCGGAGACACTAGGCATGTAGGTACCTAGTGTAGGTACCTACTACATTATTTATTATTATTATTTCAGTCATTTATTTTCAAACACAGGCTTAACCTGGGCCTTTATGAGGCATTACTGGGGCCGTAACAGCCAACAGTAAGAGGCCCTTTTACAATAATTAGGATACTTATAAAAACATTGTTATGGTGGATGGAAGACAGATGATTAAAGTATTGTGGAAATGGATGAAAGTTGGTGCTAATGTAAGGAGAACATGCTAATTGAATGTTTATTGGGCTATTTCCTATATTATGAAAAACGGCACCTGCCAATTCTAAATTATTGAAAACTATATAGGCAGGTGGTGACTTGCCGTTCACTAAACGGGCCCCTCAAATGTGCCGCCAATGAAGGTAGCGGAGGGGCAACGTTGGCGTGGACGGCTTAAAAGTGTTGAGAGGTGCGCTGCAGTTTCACTAAGCGCTACTCCCGGCTTTATGCCTTTAACACTTCCACCCTTGGAGCATAGGTTTTACTCATGCGCCTCCACCCTCGGCCAGCCGGCTAAGGCAAGCCGAGGGTCAGGGGTCTCTGTTGACCCCATGGAGTAATGGGGCACCGCGGTGTCGCCTCTCACCGGACGCTCGCCACAAGCGTGCCCTGCGGTATTATTATTATTCAAAGTTGTGTGATCATAAAGTAACCAATCAAAATTACATACAAAACAAGGACCCATCTAAGTTAGGCTACCTTAGGAGGTAGGCAGACCTTTTTGGTGCGTGTTGCCCTACCGCCTATATTGTAGCCTGATTGATCGAAACCACGAAGATTATTTCAACATTGTTTTGAAATCAATCAATTGAAACGGAATTGAACATTGGATTTGAATTCTTAGGTAAGTATAGAGGTATACTTATTATAAATTTTATTTATTCATGTAATGCATTCGTTTTGTAGGTTTGCCATTATCATTACTTGTAAACCTACTACTTATATACCTACCTGTGTAAGATAATACGTCTTTTAGTACAGTCATATTAGGTGATTTTTTGCACAACTGTGAAACTAATTAGATGTAGTCATGAAAACTTTTCTAATTGTTTTGTATGGCTTAAAAATCACCTCTAATAATAAGCATCAGTACCTAATTTCACCTTCCGGAACAGGGTGAAATAGGGTTAACCTTATAATATCCGTAACTTAAGAAGGCGTAATATGTGATTTTGCCCAACAAAATCGGTTTATAACTCGGTATGTACGGGTTCTACGAGTTAAATATTTTGGAATATGAAAATTTTATATTTTTGCATTTATTTTGTAAAGTTGAAAACACGATATGTAAAAAAAACCTCGATAGTTTTATTTAATGAAAAATCCTTGTTTCCCACACGTTTTGAAAGAAATCTCAGGAATCCTAAGGTTTTTTAAGATAAATTTTACTACAACAAGTAGGTAATAACTATTTATTCTTATGCTAAAATCAGTTTTTTGATAAACACTTTATTTTCGCCATAATACACAAAAAACTTCATTTTTGTGCACACACTCGCTAGCGCGAGCGAGATGGCGCGCGGGTTATCGCGTACGTTAAAGAGGGAGCTAATTTGTAGAATAGTGCCCTCTTAATGGGGGAAATAGAAGTAGTCGGTGCAATTTGGCATAGACTTTGAACCGTTATGATCTACATTTGCATCAAGTATTTTTTAAATCTGACATACGGAACATACAAAAAAAAATCATTTACAAAAAAAACTTTTTGTGGTTATTACGGCTCCGGTAAAGTTAAGATAGTCGGTGCAAATTGATAGACTTATCAGAAACATTTTCAAAATACATTACCAGGTTAGCACCTTGGTGCGTCTCACGGAAGGCACTTTTCCATATTTTATTGTCGCTCTACTTCGGGGAAAATTAATATAGTTCTGGAAATTGACTTAAACTTATTAATTTAATTAGTATTACATCCGCCGGAAGTTTTATACTGGTATTTATTTACGGAAGATGCATTTGTCTAATGCCACTAGAGGTGTTCTGAATTGTACCCGTACCTGGAAACAGCAAGAGGGAGGCCCTTTTGAAAATTTATTGCGATAGTTTTATTAACGTATGTACCAGATTACTTACAAACTGTATGAGAAAACATTTTATTAAATTTGACTAACTTCTACTGCTCTGATTTTTTTCTTCCGATACAATGAAACAATTCTTACATAAAACTGAGTCGATACGCATTAAAACAAATTTTGATCAAAACAACTCATTTTTATGGAGAACTCACGCTTGACCAAAAAAATAACTGTGCCAAAATCGTTTTCATACAAAAAGAGTAAATGGTTCCAAAGACAGTTTTCCCGTATCTCTTATGGATTCGGATATCCCCAAAATCCCCATACTGTCCCATTTCAAAAAAACACCCTGTATAGGCAAACCAAATCGTTATCATGACATTCATATTTATACAGCGTGTGGCAAGATAGGTGGATCTACAAGGGAAGGTACCTTTTCTTTGTAGAGATTTGGTCTTAGAAACTTTTCATCAGTTTTGAAAATAGTACATGTAACTGTGAGGTGTATTTTACCATTTGAAGGACTTCTAGTCGAGAGTAGTAGTGTGTACGAATCTTCAGAGTTATATATTTTTTTATATTGTGAATTTAAGGTTTTTTTATTGTTTACATTTTTGTTTAATTTTGGTATTTTATGTACCTAACATTTGTTGTAATTTAATGGTAATTTTAACCTGATAACCTGCCTGTTTTGTTAATATTTGTGTTTTGTGTGTTGTGTTTTGTTTATGGGAAATGTGAGCCACCTATATAAACAAAACATAAGAACCTTGTACGTACCACTTTTATGCAAATAAAGAATAAGAATATTTATTATTATTATTATTTAACGGAAGTAATTTTTAATGTAAGTATTGATATGTCTATAGCAAAAAAGTTCTCAATCGACTCAATTTCCTCTCAGAGAATGATTGCGAGCGACTCAAAGTCAAAGTCAAAAAGAACTTTATTCATTGAAATCACAAGGATCATTTTGAACCGTCTTATATAAAATTAAATTACTCCTGTTCCAACGCGACCAAGCCTAGAAGAATCAGGCAACAAACTCGGCTTGGCTTACATAAATGGTCCGTCTTACCACTAGGTGAGAAGCGCCTGTGTGGTGCCTCGGAGCAAGGAGTTGCTGATACATAGTAAATGAGAACTTAAAAACCTTTGGAAGGTAGTCAAAAGTAAATAAACATCAGCAAAAATATGCAAGAGAGCACACTCTACGCTTGTTATACTTATAAATAATAATCTAATACAAACATGTAAATAGGTAAGTACAGATATTGCAAATTTCCATTTTAGCAGTCGAGGGGCAGAGCGACAACAGGCCACGCGGCTTTATCATTAATATAGTCATCAAGAGTGTAATACGCTTTCTAGACTAGCCAGCTATCTTGAAGTTATGCTAAATTGGCAACGTATTGTCGATTCAAGACGAAGGATTTAGATCAAGAACCTCCAAAATTGTCGCATCTAACAAATGTTAAATTTTTTGTATCTAATTAAATTTAAGGTAGTATTCCATACAAAATGTTATCGCCCAACATATTAAAAGCACCTACTACCTTAATTTTGTAGTAACATCCTTTTCGAAATTATATTAATTAATGATTCAGGTAAATGGAATATTTTAGTCGTTTCAATTTTGTATGACAAGTTTCATTGGTAGCATGGATCATAGTGACCATGGGTTGAATTGAACAGTGATTAACCAAGTACGCACGAAAACCGTGCCGTGGTAGCGACCGGCGAGTGCCAGAACCAAAACGGACCTTATTCAAACCATAATTTTTGTCCGACTCAATTTGGGATGTATTTGGATTACTTGGGTTTGATAAATTGTCTAGCCTAATTTTATCAAACGCCTATCGGCCGCTAACATTATTTAACATTTTTATCTAGGTAGGTTCCAAGCGGGAGGGGCCGTGGGCAAATTCAGTACTTAAATAAGTGATACAACACGTACCTAGGTAGAAATTACGAATCAATAAAGTCAATTAAATGAAATTTATTTCACTATTCACTATTTTAGTCACGTTATCATAACATAACAAATAATACAAAAACGTAAAAAATATGGCAGTGAGCATCAACAACGAACACGATAATGCATCGGATGCTTAGACGCACTATCTTTTTCTATGGCAACATTCTTAAATCCTTTCGAGTTTGCGTAGTTGTACTGGTGAGCAGTCGATCAGTCAATTTTGGCAGAGTGATCGAAGATTCCCCAGTTTACTGTGGTAAGGTGCTTATCTCCTGGAGGGGAGGACCTTGGGGATGGAGTCTCCCTGGGGCTGGTAGCCCTGCTCATCGGAGACGTATGTAATGATGATGGGCTTGCCATCCACCCCGGGGTACTCGTAGGAGCCGCGTTGAACCACCACTATGACGGGCTTGTTATCTTCGTTGAGAACCTCCTTCGGCACACCTTCATTTATCACTTTGATGCCGTTGCCGGTCTCAAAACTGTTGAGAGAATTTCACCGTTAAAATTATTGCTAAGCATCGGAATAAAACGAATGATAATGTTAGTATTAATGACAATCCGAAACATAATCTTGATAGCGTTCACCATAATGTACCTGTAACCTTATTCAATCATTAAGTTTCATTTAAGTCTAGTTGTTAGTTGAAATAAATATTATAAATTGATCGTTATTCGTTAATTAATTCACAATTTAATGTATTTTTAAGTTTTTTTACAAAAATTACCGATGTAAGTAATAATAATAATAAATGTTGGACATTTCACACAACACTATCTAGCCCCAAGCTAAGCAGAGCTTGTGTTATGGGTACTAGATAACTGATATACTTAATACAATACATTACATAAATAGATATTTTTTATTCTATATATAGTAAAATACCCAGAACACCCTGAACAAATATCTGCAAATCATACAAATATTTGTTCCGAGGCGGGAATCGAATCCGCAACCTCCTGCGTCGCAGGTGAACCTTCACCCGCTGCGCTACAGAGGTCGTCCTATTAAATTATTACGGTTGATCTTTGCCGTACCCAAGCTAAGGTTGCAGGTTCGATCACCACCTGATGGGTTCATCATAAATATTATTATCATAATTATATATTTTGGGATACCATTGAATCAGTAACAATAATAGTGTAGTTTCTTACCTGTTCCTGAATGAGCCATCAGGGCTTTGATCGGAACTGGAGTTTAAGATTTCGATGGGCTTTTCCTCGACCGGGGCGGCGGAGACGACGGCCACGAGGGCGAGGGTGACAGCTACGATCTACACACAACACAAGATTAATTTAGAAATAAAATATTATTTGTACTTATTAGCTAAAAACTATGAATTAAAACTCTCCCAAAATTAATTTACTGAATTGAACGGACGTACCATTTTCATTTTGGATGGATTTGGTTTGTTTCGGTTGCTACCAAATGTGCGACTGACGATTCGGTGGACTTCACAAAATCTTTTATACGTTTCACCCGTGATCTAACGTAAGATCAAATGACAGCAAACATTATGATGTCGATATTCCGGATTCGGGCAAGTGTTTGATCATTTGCTTTTGTGTCTAGATAGGTGTAGGTACTGGGTCAATCAACTTTTAAAGTGTACAAAAATAAAAAAAATAAAAAAAATTACAATTTTTAATGAAAATATAGTGTTTTTTTTTAACTTTAGTAGATAATTAGATAGTTTGTTGATATGCCAGTAGAATGTTCCTTTTAATTTGAAGCAAGATCCAGGATTTTTTTTAGGTAACTCTGGAGAAATCATACAAAAATATGTGTCCCCACGCCTAGGTATATAATAATCAATAACTGAGGTTTCTCTAAATAATTATGTGACAGCATTAAATATTGAATTAAATTTTATGGGTTTAAATTCAGATTGAAATAAGCTTACGTTTAAAGTGCAAGATTACAATAATTTTACTTAAATAGTATTTATTTTGTATTTCTTAGTGTTTGTCCCAAACATTGATTAGAAAATCAAGTCTACTGAGTTACCATAAAAAGTTGATTACGATTAATCAGAATGGGCTCTAATTCAACGTCAGTACAGATGACTACCGTCTAATATTTAGTTGGTATAGTTTTTAAAGGCCTACATAGTGCCAACCGCCCCCAAAGTCCTTGGTAAGCTCTCAATTGGTGCGCGTGGGTTTATTACTGCTTTACAGTACTAAAAGTAAATACAAAAGTCGGTTGTTCTTGAAAAACTCAAAAATACTAGCTTATATGTCTCGGCAAACTACGAAACCATAGAATAGGATAATTATTACAATTGGTAATATTGATTTATACTTTTTACAGATTTTATTGCAACTTATATGTTGGGGACACAAAAAGAGTGCCTTAAAAGTTGATTGACCCACCTACCAAATGGTCATGTTTATGCAGCGCGCTCTTTCGAAGGTTTTATTCTTGGTTTGTTATTCAATACAAGTATTTGCGCAAAAATCAGTTATCATCAAACTTTAAATGAGTTCGCACTCCTTATTGCTGCAATAATTCCCAATTTGGCCAAGACTTTATCTAATTAAGTAACATAAGTAAAATTTTGTTAATTAATTAATTACAGTTAGTAGTTAGGTACTTACTAACCTACGTAATACAAGTATTTTTTTGAAGTATGGTCAGATTACCTATCCGGGCGCTATTATACCTACATACTTCAAAAATTGATTTTATTTTTAGTTTGCACATTATTTTGCAGAGGCTGTAAATAATAAAGCTAGAATTTTTGTCAACCTACATACCTACACAAAGTTATAATAAGTTATTATTAGGTTGCTTGCTCTAAAGCTGACGCTCAACCCGGCAGCCAGGGTTGAAGGTGCAGATTTTGGACATCTAAGAGGTATGTATAAGTATGTATAGTCATCTCAATTTTGATGCGATGCGGCTGAAAAAAAGCGAGAACTAAACATATTGTCTATAATACACTCTATACGATATAATAAGTAATGTAACCAGCTCAAAAGCTGTTGAACTTCCAGCAACTATAAATTTGAAAGTTCTACCTTAAACCCTGACTGCCGGGAAAAGTGGTAGCTTTTGGGCTAGCAACCTAACTCTCGTCGTAACACGCAGACAATAATACGTTTAGCTTTCGTTTCATAAGCATCTCCTAGGCTGGATATCGTAAATATGACGACCTCTGTGGCGCGGCGGGTGAAGGTTCACCTGCAAGGCAGTAGGTTGCGGGTTCGATTCCCGCCTAGGAACAAATACACTTCTCATCAAAAAAACCAAAACACTTTTCAAGTATATGTGTTTAATAGATTATTAGAAAAGTATTGTTATAAACGGAAAAAAACACAAAAATCACATATATAAAACATATATTATATATATACATATATAACAGTAGTACAAGGTTACGAACTGCCAGCAAATATAATTAAGGCTTTTATTAAAGAATTAATCCTCTTATTTGGTTATTAGACGCCAGAAAGAAAATCTGTAGCGTTTCGATTTTTTTGATGAGAAGTATATTTGTACAATCTGCAGATATTTGTTCAGGGTGTTCTGGGTATTTTTCTATGTAGGTATAATAATAAATATATATTGAAGTATGATTGAAGTAATGTATTGTATTAAGTATATCAGTTATCTAGTACCCATAACACAAGCTCTGCTTAAGCTCAAGCTTAGCTTGGGGCTAGATATGTGAAATGTCCAGCATTTATTTATTTAATTTCTTTAACAAAAATATGAACGAGAAACTTCATGAGGAATACGAAATATTAGCATTACCTATACTTAATGCTAATTATATAGATAATTAACTTATGATCTTTAAAAAATAGCTATAAACGATTATCACAAAATACATTGATTGAGTAGGTATTCTCCAAGGCACTCTAAGGAAGCGATAGGTATTGAAACAAAATAATTCAAATGATGTAAAGTGATAGTTTTAAGTATAATAGTACTTATGTTAGTATTATATAGGGTACCTATATATTTCTGTGGGCTTATTGTTTAGGTATAATTTGAAGAGGAAACAAATGGGCACTTCGTCTTTTTTTTATCAGCTGTCAACTGCCGGACGAGGCCTCCCCCATAGAATGATATGGGGGGACTTGCCGTAACACCACGCTTGGCAGATGGATTGGTGATCGCAGTATTGGTGTTGACTCAGGAGAATGCTACCGCCCATCCCCTGGTGTAATCCCTTAGTCAGCTTGTACTACGTCCACCAGGGGAGACGGAGGTGCCAGTATTGTTCCTTGCCTCCTGGTCCATTCTTATAGGCCGGACACACTTAAGACCGGACACATTAATTATTTTTGAAACTATCATGGTTGTTAACTGAATTATCACTAGAAACGGGATATTTACCATGATTTTTGAGCTTTATTGAAAAAAACAAAAATCATGGTAAATATCCCGTTTCTGGTGATAATTACATTAATTATTATTATTATTCTAAGTTGTGTGATCATAAAGTAACTAATCAAAATTAGACTTAAAACAAAGACCTACCTGAGGTAGGCTACCGTAGGAAGTAGACAGACCTTTTTGGTGCGCGTGGCCCTACTACCTATATTGTAGTCTGATCAAAACCACGGAGATCATTTCAATATTGTTTAATAACAATTTTGTTTTTGTGCTTAATAGTATTTTTTGCAAAAATATCGAAATTTTAAGTTTCGCTTTTGTTTTCAGCCAAAGGATCTTGCCGTTTCGGCAAGGCAGCTCATACCACACCAAAAATAATAGCGTCAAAATAATACCTAGTGTATTATGAGGATAATAAACCGTTTTTGCTTTACCAACATGCCTTTTTAAGATTCATAACAGCAATTCAAAGTTTTTGGGACATAAAGTTTTGAGGTTAGTTTTAAAATAAATACATTCTTTAGTATCTTTTGGGCCTTGGCATGATAAAAAGGATGTTCTGATAAAAAAAAACTTAGTTTATAAATATTTTGCATAATCTTAGCACTTAGGTAGTTACAATAACCAACATTTTGGTAACATGGTAGGTAGGTACCTACTCGTGATACCCACGACACGCAGGAGATCCTTGTTTGGGATCAGTAACTGTTAAATATAAGGCAATGACGTTCTAATAACTCGGTGAGGTATATATTTAAATATTATTAATAACCAGCTATTAATGAAGTCAGGAAAGTAGCAAGTATAGGTACAATAAAACATTTCTAATGTACAATAAAACACTAGATAGGTACGTAGCATCATTTTCATCATCATTATAAAATACTAGGTTCAGGTACACTTTCAGAATTCAAGGGCGTTGTTTCTTAAATTAATATGAAACATTCATGGCTCAGTATTTTATCAGGGGTTATCTGTAACAAATTAATGTTTTTACATTCAATATCTAACAATAAACTAAAGTCCTTATTTTATTTGAATGCAGATAGTACAAAAAATACTTACGGGGGGGTGTGGGCACAATCCATGATCAGATAATCCACATTGATCATAGCTGTGTGTGTCATGCCTCAAGGGCATGACATGTATCCGTAAGTTTCGCGGCACCAATGCCAAGTATGATGACCTGGGTTCATCAAAGCAATCATCCATCGCAAGTTGAGATGCGTTATTTCTAGTTTCTAGTTAGTTTATGTAAATTGAGTATACGTATTTTAAAAAAGCTGCTGTCTTTCACAGATATGTCCTGTCATGAATGATAATGCCATTTGTGAGTCTTACGTAGTCATTATTCTGAGGTCTTACGTATAGTTATTGCATCCTTTTTGTTTGTGAGCATAGACTATACCTACCTGCAATAATTTCTCTTTGTGAGGTTCATTGCCAAGCAATGGCGCCGTCACCGCACGGAAGTAAACAATACAAAATCCTATTTAACTTCATTTCAAGATCACGGGTTCATGTAAATCAATCGAAAATGTTTACGTAATTTAAAAAATATGGGCAATTTTATGAAATACATTTGGTTTTGACGCAATTGGTACGAGCTCTCGGCAACATCCTTTCGGCACAACCGCTGATGTTAAGTGAAAAATTGTGATATAAAATTTTAGCACATTTAATTAGGTACCTTTCATCAAAACGGGTTCAGTGATCCTTATACCCCACATACACACACGAGGATACAGTGATCCCCGGAATTATTGGTAAACTTTCGTCGGTATAAGATTTGTCCTGGCTGCTGGCTTATTTAGGAGTGTGTTATTACTGGAAGAAAGCGTTAGCTGAGTCTGTCGTGCAAAGCAATGACGGCGATGAGCTTACCACTTGTCACGTATATTGACGACCTCTGTGGCGCGGTGGGCGAGTAGCCGGCTGAGATGCGAGCGGTTGGGGGTTCGATTCCCGCTGCTGGACAAATGTTTGTATGATCTGCAAATATTTGTTCCGGGTCTAGGTGTTATGGTACCATGGTACTCGTAGTTCCTGTTACCCACGTCACATGGAATCCTAGTGTGGGATCAAGACTACGTATGTGACTGTTGGGTGTTATGTTATGTTATATGATATTCCAGCGATTGTCTAACCCACGGTGAAAAGAGGACCTTTGAGGCTCTGTCTACCTCTTCGGGGAAATAGGCGTGTGTTTATGTTTATGTATTGTCGATTCAGGACGAAGGATCAGGAACCACCAAAATTCTCGCATCCAACCAATTTAAAATTTTTGTGTCTAATTAAATTTAAGGTAGTAACCGAATTCCATACAAAATGTAATCGCCCAACATATTAAAAGTTCCCATTAATACCCTAATTTTGTAGTAACATCCTTTTCGAAATTATATTAATTAATGATTCAGGTAAATGGAATATTTTAGTCGTTTCCATTTTGTATGACAAGTTTCATTGGTAGCGTAGATCATAGTGACCATGGGTTGAATTGAACAGTGATTAACCAAATACGGACGAAAACCGTGCCGTGGTAGCGGCCGGCGAGTGCCAGAACCAAGGCGGACCTTATACAAACCATAATTTTTGTCCGACTCAATTTGGGATTTATTTGGATTAGTTGTGTTTGATAAATTGTCTAGCCTAATTTTATCAAACGCCTATTGGCCGCTAACATTATTTAACATTTTTATCTAGGTAGGTTCCAAGCGGGAGGGGCCGTGGGCAAATTCAGTACTTAAATAAGTGATACAACACGTACCTAGGTAGAAATTACGAATCAATAAAGTCAATTAAATGAAATTTATTTCACTATTCACTATTTTAGTCACGTTATCATAACATAACAAATAATACAAAAACGTAAAAAATATGGCAGTGAGCATCAACAACGAACACGATAATGCATCGGATGCTTAGACGCACTATCTTTTTCTATGGCAACATTCTTAAATCCTTTCGAGTTTGCGTAGTTGTACTGGTGAGCAGTCGATCAGTCAATTTTGGCAGAGTGATCGAAGATTCCCCAGTTTACTGTGGTAAGGTGCTTATCTCCTGGAGGGGAGGACCTTGGGGATGGAGTCTCCCTGGGGCTGGTAGCCCTGCTCATCGGAGACGTATGTAATGATGATGGGCTTGCCATCCACCCCGGGGTACTCGTAGGAGCCGCGTTGAACCACCACTATGACGGGCTTGTTATCTTCGTTGAGAACCTCCTTCGGCACACCTTCATTTATCACTTTGATGCCGTTGCCGGTCTCAAAACTGTTGAGAGAATTTCACCGTTAAAATTATTGCTAAGCATCGGAATAAAACGAATGATAATGTTAGTATTAATGACAATCCGAAACATAATCTTGATAGCGTTCACCATAATGTACCTGTAACCTTATTCAATCATTAAGTTTCATTTAAGTCTAGTTGTTAGTTGAAATAAATATTATAAATTGATCGTTATTCGTTAATTAATTCACAATTTAATGTATTTTTAAGTTTTTTTACAAAAATTACCGATGTAAGTAATAATAATAATAAATGTTGGACATTTCACACAACACTATCTAGCCCCAAGCTAAGCAGAGCTTGTGTTATGGGTACTAGATAACTGATATACTTAATACAATACATTACATAAATAGATATTTTTTATTCTATATATAGTAAAATACCCAGAACACCCTGAACAAATATCTGCAAATCATACAAATATTTGTTCCGAGGCGGGAATCGAATCCGCAACCTCCTGCGTCGCAGGTGAACCTTCACCCGCTGCGCTACAGAGGTCGTCCTATTAAATTATTACGGTTGATCTTTGCCGTACCCAAGCTAAGGTTGCAGGTTCGATCACCACCTGATGGGTTCATCATAAATATTATAAAAACATATTATTATCATAATTATATATTTTGGGATACTATTGAATCAGTAACAATAACAGTGTAGTTTCTTACCTGTTCCTGAATGAGCCATCAGGGCTTTGATCGGAGCTGGAGTTTAAGATTTCGATGGGCTTTTCCTCGACCGGGGCGGCGGAGACGACGGCCACGAGGGCGAGGGTGACAGCTACGATCTACACACAACACAAGATTAATTTAGAAATAAAATATTATTTGTACTTATTAGCTAAAAACTATGAATTAAAACTCTCCTTAAATTAATTTACTGAATTGAACGGACGTACCATTTTCATTTTGGATGGATTTGGTTTGTTTCGGTTGCTACCAAATGTGCGACTGACGATTCGGTGGACTTCACAAAATCTTTTATACGCTTCACCCGTGATCTAACGTAAGATCAAATGACAGCAAACATTATGATGTCGATATTCCGGATTCGGGCAAGTGTGTTTGATCATTTGCTTTTGTGTCTAGATAGATAGGTACCTACCGACACACACAAGCAAATGATCATGTTCACGCAGTGCGTTCTTTAGAAGGTTTTATTTGTGGTTAGTTATTCAATACAAATATTTGCGTAATAATCAGTTATCATCAAACTTCAAATGAGTTCGCACTCCTTATTGCTACAACAATTCCCAATTTGGGCCAAGGCTTTACTTAAGTAAATTTTTGTTCATTAATTATAATAATTAATTATATTGTTAAATGTCCCATTTAAAAAAAACACCCTGTATAGGCAAACCAAATCGTTATCATGACATTCATATTTATACAGCGTGTGGCAAGATAGGTGGATCTACAAGGGAAGGTACCTTTTCTTTGTAGAGATTTGGTCTTAGAAACTTTTCATCAGTTTTGAAAATAGTACATGTAACTGTGAGGTGTATTTTACCATTTGAAGGACTTCTAGTCGAGAGTAGTAGTGTGTACGAATCTTCAGAGTTATATATTTTTTTATATTGTGAATTTAAGGTTTTTTTATTGTTTACATTTTTGTTTAATTTTGGTATTTTATGTACCTAACATTTGTTGTAATTTAATGGTAGTTTTGACCTGATAACCTGCCTGTTTTGTTAATATTTGTGTTTTGTGTGTTGTGTTTTGTTTATGGGAAATGTGAGCCACCTATATAAACAAAACATAAGAACCTTGTACGTACCACTTTTATGCAAATAAAGAATAAGAATATTTATTATTATTATTATTTAACGGAAGCAATTTTTAATATAAGTATTGATATGTCTATAGCAAAAAAGTTCTCAATCGACTCAATTTCCTCTCAGAGAATGATTGCGAGCGACTCAAAGTCAAAGTCAAAAAGAACTTTATTCATTGAAATCACAAGGATCATTTTGAACCGTCTTATATAAAATTAAATTACTCCTGTTCCAACGCGACCAAGCCTAGAAGAATCAGGCAACAAACTCGGCTTGGCTTACATAAATGGTCCGTCTTACCACTAGGTGAGAAGCGCCTGTGTGGTGCCTCGGAGCAAGGAGTTGCTGATACATAGTAAATGAGAACTTAAAAACCTTTGGAAGGTAGTCAAAAGTAAATAAACATCAGCAAAAATATGCAAGAGAGCACACTCTACGCTTGTTATACTTATAAATAATAATCTAATACAAACATGTAAATAGGTAAGTACAGATATTGCAAATTTCCATTTTAGCAGTCGAGGGGCAGAGCGACAACAGGCCACGCGGCTTTATCATTAATATAGTCATCAAGAGTGTAATACGCTTTCTAGACTAGCCAGCTATCTTGAAGTTATGCTAAATTGGCAACGTATTGTCGATTCAAGACGAAGGATTTAGATCAAGAACCTCCAAAATTGTCGCATCTAACAAATGTTAAATTTTTTGTATCTAATTAAATTTAAGGTAGTATTCCATACAAAATGTTATCGCCCAACATATTAAAAGCACCTACTACCTTAATTTTGTAGTAACATCCTTTTCGAAATTATATTAATTAATGATTCAGGTAAATGGAATATTTTAGTCGTTTCAATTTTGTATGACAAGTTTCATTGGTAGCATGGATCATAGTGACCATGGGTTGAATTTAACAGTGATTAACCAAATACGCACGAAAACCGTGCCGTGGTAGCGACCGGCGAGTGCCAGAACCAAAACGGACCTTATTCAAACCATAATTTTTGTCCGACTCAATTTGGGATGTATTTGGATTACTTGGGTTTGATAAATTGTCTAGCCTAATTTTATCAAACGCCTATCGGCCGCTAACATTATTTAACATCTTTATCTAGGTAGGTTCCAAGCGGGAAGGAACGTGGGAAAATTCAGTCCTTAAATAAGTGATACAACACGTACCTAGGTAGAAATTGCGAATCAATCAAGTCAATTAAATGAAATTTATTTCACTATTCACTATTTTAGTCACGTTATCATAACATAACAAATAATACAAAAACGTAAAAAATATGGCAGTGAGCATCAACAACGAACACGATAATGCATCGGATGCTTAGACGCACTATCTTTTTCTATGGCAACATTCTTAAATCCTTTCGAGTTTGCGTAGTTGTACTGGTGAGCAGTCGATCAGTCAATTTTGGCAGAGTGATCGAAGATTCCCCAGTTGACTGTGGTAAGGTGCTTATCTCCTGGAGGGGAGGACCTTGGGGATGGAGTCTCCCTGGGCGCGGAAACCCTGTTCGTCGGCGACCCATTCAATAAAATTGGGCTTGCCATCCTCGCCGGGGTACACGTAGGAGCCGCGTTGAACCAGCACATCGACGACCTTGTTATCTTCGTTGGTAACCTGCTTCAGCTCACCTATACTTTCCACTTTGGTGCCGTCGCTGTTCTCAAAACTGTCGAGAGAAGTTCACAGTTAAAATTATTGCCAAGCATCGGTATAAAACGAATGATAATGTTAGTATTAATGACAATCCGAAACATACTCTTGCTAGCGTACACCATAATGTACTTAGACCTTATTCAATCATTAAGTTTAATTTAAGTCTAGTTAAGTAAGTTAAGTTGAAATAAATATTATAAATTGATCGTTATTCGTTAATTAATACGCACTTTAATATATTTTTCCGATTTTTTACAAATATTACCGATGTAAGTAATTGATAATAAATGTTGGACATTTCATACAACATTATCTAGCCCCAAGCTAAGCAGAGCTTGTGTTATGGGTACTAGTAACTAATGTACTTAATACAATACATTACATAAATATATATTTTTTATTCTATATATAGAAAAATACACAGAACACCCTGAACAAATATCTGCAAATCATACAAATATTTTTTCCGAGGCGGGAATCGAATCCGCAACCTCCTGCGTCGCAGGTGAACTTTCACCCGCTGCGCTACAGAGGTCGTCCTATTAAATTATTACGGTTGATCTTTGCCGTACTCAAGCTAAGGTTGCAGGTTCGATCACCACCTGGTGGGTTCATCATAAATATTATAAAAACATATTATTATCATAATTATATATTTTGGGATACTATTGAATCAGTAACAATAATAGTGTAGTTTCTTACCTGTTACTGAATGAGCCATCAGGGCTTTGTTCGGAGCTGTAGCGCAAGGTTTCGATGATGGGCTTTTCCTCGACCGGGGCGGCGGAGACGACGGCCACGAGGGCGAGGGTTACTGCTATGATCTACACACAACACAAGATTAATTTAGAAAGATAATATTATTTATATTTATTAGCTAAGAACTATGAATCAAAACTCTCCTAAAATTAATTTACTGAATTGAACGGACGTACCATTTTCATTTTGGATGGATTTGGTTTGTTTCGGTTGCTACCAAATGTGCGACTGACGATTCGGTGGACTTCACAAAATCTTTTATACGTTTCACCCGTGATCTAACGTAAGATCAAATGACAGCAAACATTATGATGTCGATATTCCGGATTCGGGCAAGTGTGTTTGATCATTTGCTTTTGTGTCTAGATAGATAGGTACCTACCGACACACACAAGCAAATGATCATGTGCACGCAGTGCGTTCTTTAGAAGGTTTTATTTGTGGTTTGTTATTCAATACAAATATTTGCGTAATAATCAGTTATCATCAAACTTCAAATGAGTTCGCACTCCTTATTGCTACAACAATTCCCAATTTGGGCCAAGGCTTTACCAGATTAAGTAACATAAGTAAATTTTTGTTCATTAATTAATTAATTACAGTTAGTAGTTAGGTACTTACTAACCTACTTAATACAAGTTTTTTTTGTTAACTATGTAACAAAAACATGAACGAGAAACTTCACGAGGAATACAAAACATTAGCATTCGATATTTACCTTTGATCTTTAAGAAATCACTCTAAAGAAGTGGTATTGAAACAAAAATCATTCAAACGATGTAAAGTGATAGTTTTGTATATAATAAAAATATGAACTTATGTTAGTATTACAATAGGGTACCTATATATTTCTGTGGGCTTGCTGTTTAGGTATTATTTGATTGACGAATAAGTAGGTAGGTACTTCGTCTTCAGCCGTCAACTACTGGACGAGGCCTCCCCCATAGAATCCTTGAATGCTATGACTATTTGCCATAACACCAGACTTGGCAGACGCATTGGTGATCACAGTATTGATGTTGAGTAGGGATTTAGGTGAATGCTGCTGCCCATTCTCTGGTGTAATCCCTTAGTCGGCTTTTACGACATCCACGGCGGGAGACGGAGATGTCTATTCCTAGGCCGGAGACACTAGGCATGTAGGTACCTAGTGTAGGTACCTACTACATTATTTATTATTATTATTTCAGTCATTTATTTTCAAACACAGGCTTAACCTGGGCCTTTATGAGGCATTACTGGGGCCGTAACAGCCAACAGTAAGAGGCCCTTTTACAATTAGGATATAAAAAACATTATTGTTATGGTGGATGGAAGACAGATGATTAAAGTATTGTGGAAATGGATGAAAGTTGGTGCTAATGTAAGGAGAACATGCTAATTGAATGTTTATTGGGCTATTATATTATGAGAAACGGCACCTGCCAATTCTAAATGATTGAAAACGATTTAGGCAGGTGGTGACTTGCCGTTCACTAAACGGGCCCCTTAAATGTGCCGCCAATGAAGGTAGCGGAGGGGCAACGTTGGCGTGGACGGCTTAAAAGTGTTGAGGGGTGCGCTGCAGTTTCACTAAGCGCTACTCCCGGCTTTATGCCTTTAACACTTCCACCCTTGGAGCATAGGTTTTGCTCTTGTGCCTCCACCCTCGGCCAGCCGGCTAAGGCAAGCCGAGGGTCAGGGGTCTCTGTTGGCCCCAGGGAGTAATGGGGCTCCGCGGTGTCGCCACTCACCGGACGCTCGCCACAAGCGTGCCCTGCGGTATTATTATTATTCAAAGTTGTGTGATCATAAAGTAACCAATCAAAATTACATACAAAACAAGGACCCACCTAAGTAAGGCTACCTTAGGAGGTAGGCAGACCTTTTTGTTGCGTGTTGCCCTACCGCCTATATTGTAGCCTGATTGATCGAAACCACGGAGATTATTTCAACATTGTTTCGAAATCAATCAATTGAAACGGAATTGAACATTGGATTTGAATTCTTAGGTAAGTATAGAGGTAAGTATACTTATTCTAAATTTTATTTATTCATGTAATGCATCCGTTTTGTAGGTTTGCCATTATCATTACTTGTACCTATACCTACTACTTATATACCTACCTGTGTAAGATGATACGTCTTTGTAGATGTAACGTAACCCAATACCTACCGTCTAAGCTATGAATAAATAATTCTGATATTTAGGGGTAGGTTATGTAGTAAGGTATATTCAACAAGGAATCATATAGTATAGCAGGTACCAACCTATACCTAGATAAATAAAAATTTCAACTGTCGTTAGGTGTCTATGAAAACCACATTGGTAGGTATGTAACTACTTATAGAACTAATAGATGAAATCCATGAACCGGTCGGATTACTACTAAATTAGGTAGGTATTTCCGTGCCGGAGCCGTGGTAGTCTCGGCCTAATAATAGGACTCTTCCAACTTCTCCTGTGAATGTCGTATAGATAAACTAGTGGTTCGCCCCTAACTGAGACCTCGCGATGACACCTTTATCAGTCTGACTACTTAAGTGGGGAAGAAAGGGTTATTAAGTATTCAACGGCTATCTATGTATGGATCATCCATCAGAAATCTAAAACTACCGAGTCAATTTCTCTACCGTGACTGCCGTGACAGAAAAACATTTACTGAGATATCAAATTTTCACTTCGGGGTAATTTCCTACACATCGTCGAAATAACCTTTGAATAGGACTAAGCAACATACAAACGATACTAAATACCTGTACTACATAATATGTTTGGGCGTTCATACTACATACCTGTTAGTATATCAAGTACCTGACGAATTAACTGGTATCGTCCTTTTGACGAAATCATAGAACTCCAACGTCATTCAAATTCCTAGAAATGGGAGGTCAACAATGGAAGTTATATTGGATTCTGTTTCATGGAGTACAAGTTTCTAAATTCTTCAATTTCAGACTTTTCCCTGTAGTTGTGACACAAAAGCCACAAGCATACCAAATTTCAGCATTGTGGGATTGCTGGAAGTACCATAGAATTTTTGATTTTTACGTTTTTTATTTTCCCTAATATCTCGAAAACTACTAAGGCTAAATACTTATTAAAAACAGTTTTGAAATGTCCAACCAAAGCCCTCTGGCCACGTGGTCCTACTGCCTTTGTCCTACCGACCGGACCACATGAACTTTTTTTCCTGTTAGTTCGATTAATCGGATTATAAGGATTTGTAATTCCGCTTCGTCCTACCGATCGGACCACATGAACTTTTTTTCCTATTAGTTCGATTAATCGGATTACAAGGAATTGTAATTCCGCTTCGTCCTACGGATCGGACCACATGAACTCATTTTTAATGGTGCTCAATTTCTCACCTCTCAAAAGTTAATAATTTTCTAATATGCATTTAAATGTACCCTATATTATTTACAATATTATATTTATTTAACGGAATCCCATTAATGTACCTTTGAACCTAAGTACCTCTTTTATTAGTATGAGACGTTACATACGACGATATAGATCAGGTAAAATATTTATTGGACATTAATCAAGGGTCACAACTCCACAAAATAATTCAAACTCAAATTAAAAATAATTACATTCTAATTATGTAGATACTAGAGATGTGTCCAACGTTACATTTTAAAAAGCGAGTCTTTCCACGCTAATCTTTCCAAAAATAATCTGACTTCCATATCAAAATTAATGAGCAGTGTTAGTATTTGAGATAAATTCATCACGTCGAATCACTTCTTTTCGTCGTATTTCTAAGAGGTATTAAGTAAGAGGTGAGGTAAGAGGTACGTATTTCATTTTGATCATATAAAAGTCCGAATCTTTTTTCAAAACATTGAGAATGCTCAACTTTGGATTCCTTCTCCCAACCAACTGATTTATTTTGGAGTGCTACCCTTCTAAACAATTTGTAGTTCGGATGATCTGCCCAAAGATGCATTAGTCGCATTACTCATGTCTAGAATGCGTGATCCGATTAGCGGTACTACATGGTCTAAGAAAACGTCAGTTTCTATAGTCCGATTAGTTAATCGAACCAACAGGAAATCAAAAGTTCTCGTGATCCGATTAGTGGGACTACGTGGTCTATGAAAACGTCAGTTTCTATAGTCCGATTAGTTTATCGAACCAACCGGAAAAAAAAGTTCATGTGGTCCGATCGGTAGGACAAAGGCTGTAGGACCACGTGGCCAGAGGGAACCAAAGCGCTTTCATTAGACACCCCACTTGATCTGACTGTCTCACTTTTTTTTTTACCCCCTCTTGTTCCCCTATATCTCAGCAACCCCCTGACCGATATAGCTCATAACCTTACCTACAAATTGTACCAATACTATCTACTCCCATACCAAATTTCATGAAGATCGGATGAACGGTTTGGAAGTTTTCATCGGACAAACATACATACATACATTCAAACGCCGATTCTTCCAACTTGACTCGGAGAACTCGCTTCGCTCGTTCAATAAGAGATTACGCCAGGGGATGGGCAGCAGCATCCACCTGAGTATCTACTTAACACCAAACTGCGATCACTAATAAATCCCACCCACTAATCCACCTGCCAAGCGTGGTGATTATTGGCAATTGCACGCTATGCATAAGCACATGCCTATTGGGGAGGCCTCATCCAGATCCAGCAGTGGATGTCTACCGGCCGTTGAAGAGGTAAGTACTGTAAAATTTTGTTAGTAGGTAGAACTTCTTGTGAAAGAGTTCGTCCGTGGAAGTACTTACTACAACCGTACCTATTTCTGCCGCCTAGCAGTAGTGTTCGCATTGCTGTTTCGGTTTGAAGGGTACGGGTGCCGGTGAAATTACATGCACATGAGACTTTTCACCTTTATGTCTCCGAATTAATTACAAAAGTCTGAAATTAGCTTCAAACTTATGATTTACTCCACCTAAATATTATACCTACGTAATACCTACTTAGATACATACTAAATTTCAACAAATGAAAGCGCTCGTGATTTTTCCGTCCTGAGACCCCTCCGTATCCTCCGGTGGATGGCGTAACAGTTAACTGGGATTACCTGAGTTATCAACACCAATATTGCGATCACCAATTCGCCTGCCAAGTGTGGTTATGACAAATCCGCTCATTGCAATCTATGGGGGAGGCCTCGGATCGTTCAACAGTGGACGCGTCTACTGGCTGATGATGATGATGATGAGACCGCTCATATTATAATAGCTTTACGGAACACTGGTTTCGCGAAATCCTTAACGCAGTTGACCGCTTCTTTCTTTGTTATTTCAGTTGTTGCAGTTTCAAAGAGGAATGATGTGATGTGTTAGGTACTAGGTACAGAACAGCTAGTACCGATCAGCTATAGGACTGATTCTTGACTTAGGTACTAGCTGTTCTGTACCTAGTACCTAAGTCAAGAATCAGTCCCCGAACTTTTGACATCTACATTTTGGACCCCATCAATGTGGTAATGGGGTAGGCACTCTATATAGGAACCTATATTTTCTTCTAGGAACCTACATCTACGAGTACCTACCTACCTACATTTAGTAAGTATGTCGAATAGGCCAAATGAAACAAAATGTCGACCCAAGAAGATTCTGGAGATGACTAGCAAATAAACGTGCCTAGATAGATGTGTTTAGGTAGATATTCAAAAGGTTAAACGAGAAAATAAAATTGTATACTAACCCATTCAATTTTCTATGACAAAAAACGGCTGTATACAGAGTGATTTTGTTATCAGATCAGATCAAAAACTATTAGGAATGCCCATGTTACTGCACACTAATTTATGTTCATTCCCACATCCAATTTTCTAGTTGAAAATCTATCTTTGTAACAGTGCGGTTTGTTCCTGAATGGTGGATTTTCACCTTGAATAATTGGATTGAAAAACACAGATTCCAACAGTGGTGAACTGGTGAGACAGTAGATAAACATAAAAAACAAATTATAGGTCATTATTATTAATCATTATTTTAATTAAAAAAGGTATTTTTTTAAATTAGTTTAGTCATTCTCCAAAGTTTGAGTAGGTAAATAATAAATGATAACAAAACCATCCTGTGCATAAGCTAAAACTTGTCCCGCGCTCTATGCAAAGACACAAATAAAAGTGATGTGCTCTTAACCTTTCCTAGAGGTCAGATCCATCTACTTTATTTCGTGAAATTGGAACTCAATGCCGTTTAGTTTTTACGACACAGGTAGGTGACATGCGAGATGTAGACTTTTATTAACTACTATTTAAACACCGAGGCCTTGGAACACCCAGTGTCGTAGCTAAAGGTCATGAGCGCCCAGGGCAAGATTTGAATTTTGCGCCCCCAAAACTTATTTTTTAGGTAGAGAAACAATACAATAACTTAAAAGTGTAATTTAAGTTATGCATTTAAAGCACCCATTTTAGAAGTGAAAGTAGGCAACACTGTAACAGACTTTAACGGCGAGAAAAGCGAGCCGCGAAAATTAGTGGCTTTAGGAGCGAAAGCAGCCAACATTGCAACAGAAGTTACTATCGCAGGTTGTGGGTCTGCGAGTGCGCCCCATGCGGTTGCACCCGTTATCTGCCCCCGTAGCCAGCCCCTAGCAACGACGCTGCCGGAACACCTATAACATATGCAGTAGTTAGGTAAATATAGCTACCGAAGATACCGATTGAAATTTTGATCTTTTCTTGAGTGCAGTAACATAGACTGTATCTCAGATTGATACTCAGATTGATTGATTATATTTAGATTGATTATCACAGAGATACAGTCTATGTAAATGCACTCAGAAAAGATCAAAATTTCAATCGGTATCTTTGGTAAGTAGCTATATTTACTTAACTTAGGTACTGCATAATGTTATAGGTGTTCCGACAGCGTCGTAACTAGGGGCTGGCTACGGGGGCAGATGTCAGGGGATGGAATCCATGCAATACCTTAATTATTGATAGGTGTTGGTCTCGCAATCGTAGGTTCTTAGTAAAAAGGAGTGTTTCCCAGTGGTCAGATTGGTGGTCAGACTAGTCTGGCCAAAAGGGAATTATTTTTCCCGTTGTTCAGATTAGCTCTTAATTTAGTAAAGTACTGTTGAATACAAAAAAATACGAAGTCATGTAAATTTCTAAATATGTTTTATTTATAACCTGCACTGATTGAAACTCTTTGCTAGATGTTTTATGGTTGTAGGCAAAGATTTAAATCTTTGGTTGTAGGTATAAAACAAAATTTTCCTGTTTGTCATGAAATGTCAATCACATTATTTTTGATTCTTTGACTTCGTTCGACTTTGACTTCTCAGATTATATTACTATTGTTTAAATAAACAATAATAAATAAGTATAATACCTACTAAATGGATCTTAATTTTATAAATAGAAAGGGGGGGGGGTCGTATTGTTACATAATGGGTATCAATTTCACAGAAACTAAATAATATATATATAAATGAAAAATAATAAAATGCAAAACAGTTTTTTCTTAGATTGTACTTTTTTCTATGTCTTTTCCAGCTGTCAAATAAATCTGGCCAATGGGAAAAATAATTCCCGTTGGCCAGACTAGTCTGACCACCAATCTGACCACTGGGAAACACTCGTAAAAAGTAGTAGGTAACACACGGTGCTAAAACCCCTATTAGACTATCGAACTGTTGGTAGGAAAGATTGGAATAAACGTTATTAGGTATGTACCTAACTCAGTTTCTATTTACCCAGGTAGGTACCTCCTCCCTCGCTAACCTCGTATAACCTCGTGGTAGGTAATTTAGCCCCTTGCGTATTAATCTACTATTGTGGCATCTTACATACATACCTAAGTCGACTCTTGCTTTAAAGGTTATAAATAATTTAGAGATATATTTGTATTGTATCATATAGGAAGAAGGTCTGCATAAGATACAGGGATTTTAAGATTTTAGACATTAGCAGATCAAAGGCTCGATAACGTTTTCCTCTACAGGCTCGGTAATCTGGACGCCCCGGACTGCAAGCTTCACTTCGTTTTTCCGCTCCATCGAGGCTGCCCAGCGCCTCTAACTTTAAAGTTTTTCAGGCGGATTCTGCAAGACCACCCTTGGGCTTTGAACCTTTGAAGAGAATGGTTCGGTAGTAGGTATAACTGCGTGGCTAAGAAGGTGTAGGCTTGTTCTTGTTCTCCGTAAGCTTGCCCATGTCTCAGTTCGAAATGTTAAGACATTATTTAAGTAGGTAGGTATATTACATAAGTCGTAGGTATACGGTAATTATTTTATTTTTGTATGTATAATTAGGTAGTTACTTTAAGGTTTTACTGTATGTATTACAGAATCCTAACAACAAATCGAAGTTACCCGTTTTTTTTAAACTACCATTCTGATCTAAAATATTTTTTGTATTAAGTATAATCGAATAACGAGTATCCACGTTCGCAGCGTTTCATAAGTGGTGCGAAAATCAAATTTTATCGTGTTTTTTGCTCATACAAGTTTTTAATTAACACTTCCTGTGATAGCGAAAATAGATTTTGCGAAAACTAGGAGACAAAACACACATACCGTACACACAGGTACCCACTTACTTGACAGATTAAAGATAAATTATATTGATGATTTTTACAGTATTTTTAGGTTCGTAGCTAAACTAATAATACCTATTTATTAGAAACTATCTATTAAAACATGTGTCTTCTATTATAGTTATCGCAAAATCTGTTTTAGCTATATAAAGAAGTGTTGATCAATTGGCTGTGATTATCAAAAAAAAAACATTAAAATTTTAACTTCGCGCCTCGGCACGGTATACTGTTTTAATATTTACTAATAATCAGCCAGCCAACCAATCGGCTAAACCAACAATGTACGAAACGAAATTACCTACTTACTTATCGTTGAAATCTTTCTAGTTACCATTGCATTTCTAAAGTTCTTAGGTTGTTTTGGCGACTCAGGTTTAGTACTATCAAGTAAGTGGCGTAGTGTGTCCGCCCGAATAATAATAAATAAATGCTGGACATTTCACACAACATTATCTAGCCCCAAGCTAAGCAGAGCTTGTGTTACGGGTACTAGATAACTGATATACTTAATACAATACATTACATAGATAGATATTTTTTATTATACATAGAAAAATACCCAGAACACTCTGAACAAATATTTGCAGATCGTACAAATATTTGTTCCGAGGCGGGAATCGAACCCGCAACCTCCAGCGTCGCAGGCGAACCTTCGCCCGCCGCGCCACAGAGGTCGTCAAAATAAGCCCTAATAAGGCCCCTCCGTCGCCTCCCGTGGGTGTCGTAAAAGTCAACTAAGGGATTACACCAGGGGATGGGCAGCAGCACCCACCAACTGAATACTCAATACCAATACTGCGATCACCAATCCGCCAAGCGTATTGTGATAATGGCAAATCCCCCCATTGCATTCTTTAAGCCTCGTCCAATAGTGGAAGCCAACGACTGAGGATGAAGTATCAAATTGATAAAATAAATAAATCAACGGCATTTTGCGAATAAACATAACAGGGCAGTGCTAGTGAATAAAAAATTGCATTGCAATGAGGTATTTTCACGGGCGTTTCAAATCATGCTTTCAGCGTTGAAAATAGATGGCGCTGCTCTGTTACGTAGCTGTCAAATGTCAAACAACGTGGATATATTTTCGTGGTATTTATTTTTGCTTATAAAAACACCACGAAATCATTAGCGCACTCTCAAGAAGCAGACAAACAGAATATCATGACTAAAAACCAAAGATAATAGCTTAGTACGCGTACACCACAGATAATACATTTGTCAATCTTGTCAGCTACAGTTGAGTCAGCGCCATCTATCGAACCAATTTGAACTACTTTTTTTATCGAATTTGAAATTCCTCATTGCGGGTCAGCTCCAACACCATGCTGGAAATGATAACCGCTAGGGTGGACTGCCCGTATACAAGGCATTGCTACGAGAGACACCTGCCCAGCAATCCAATTAGTTTTTAGTTGTTTTTTTGGGTTTTGCTCGAAATAAATGTATTTTATTTTATTTTATTAAGTATTTTAATTAAAAATAAATAAAACCGAGAAATACTAATAATGCTCAGTACTATTAACATGTTACCAAGTGAGGCGCATAACGTGATCAGTCTTTCGTTTAGATGATTTAATAAATCCCAGGAATTGCAACTCGGCCACGGCTCGTGTAAAACGCAATCTGGAACAAACAACAATACATGCATACAAAAACCCGCAACTTTGATTTCCACGAAAGATACCCTCAGATTAAACAAGCAGCTGACACGGACGTATGGTGTAGTAGGGTGTAGTGTATGTAACACAGAGTTTTGTATGAAAATTGAGGAACACAAAGTGTACGCTAACAGCTCTCATTACTGTGTCCATACAGAATCTGTGTTATACGACACCATACATATGCTTTTTTATTATTTGAATAAATTTCGAACCTTGCTTGTGCCCACCTGGACCCGTATTCTCGATCTCGTCCACAAGATGACATCACATCTCGTATGACGTCCATACAAAATTATGGTTATCATTCGAGATTTGACGTCATCTCGTGTACGAGATTTTTCCGAGAATCACCCCTGATGTTAAGTAGTAGCTTAAGCCCATTAGAAATGTAATACCTCTTAGGCCACGTCCACTTAGGACGCGTCCTACTTGGCATTGCAGTGCGCCCGTCATCCCGAGACATAAAGCGATGTCTGCTTTCTTGATGCCACGGAGGAACTTCTTAACAAACTGGAACGTCTTCAAAACTTGTGTATTCGTTTTATATTCGGTATACGCAAGTTTGATCACGTATCCGAGTTTAGATCCCAATTAAAGTGGCTTCCTATTCGTCGTCGTCATGATCTACATGTTCTCTCTCTTCTATTCAAAATTCTTCATAGTCCAATCGCTCCTCCTTACCTCCGGGAGCGCTTTGAATTTCTTGTCCCTCGTGGTAAGCCTTGCAGAACGTGCATGTCCCTCCTGCTACAAACGCCCCCTCACTCTTCCAGTCGCTACGGTGACTTCTTTACCGTACAGGCGGTAAGGCTTTGGAATGCCCTTCCCCATGTCATCCGTGACAGTCCTTCAGTTAACGTCTTTAAGAGTAGAGTAAAAGAGCACTATCTTTCTCTGTAAGTTGTTTCTTTGGTAGAATTTATATTTTTATTTATTTATGTATGATACCTACCTAATTATATATATTAGTATATTTATGATATGTATTTGCTATTTAATATATATATATATTTATCTATGTTTAAGTATGTTTATTTTAATTAATATATAATTTTTAATTTGTTTTGTTTCTCACTTTTCTTTTTACATGTGTGCACGAACCTACCTCTTTAATCACCACTCTCTAGCGTCAGAGGTTTGCTGGAAGAAAACTCTTTTTAGGGTTAAGCTCGCCTTTGTACATGTCCTTTAGTTCTGTCTTGTGTTCTTATTATGTGCGTACAATAAAGAATAAAGAAAGAATAAAGAAAGATGAAAAGTCTCATGTGCCTGTAATTTCACCGGCACCATACCCTTCAAAACACAGCAATGCTCACAATACTGCTTGGCGGCAGAAATAGTACGGTGGTAGTACTTCCCCAGCCAAACTATTTCAGGTGCCAGTAAAATTACAGGCGCACGAGACTTTTTATTTTTGTCTTAGGGTCGGCAGCACGTGTGTGGTGCCTCTGGTGTTGCAGGCTACGGTAACTACTTTCCATCACGTGGGTTGTATGTTTGTTTAATAACTTTTCATTTAAAAAACCGACTTCCGCCATGGTATACGATTAAATACTTGGATGAAAAAAAAATTATGAAAGAACCATAGTGGTGAAAGGATTATGATACTTTTTGAATGCAAATGCTTGGTTTGTTGCTGAAAACATCAAAATCGCCATATGTATGCCTACAATATTTGAGGAGTTCCCTCAATTCCTCATGGATTCCATTATCAGAACTGGATTTAAAAAAAAAAATGGGACCAATCTGGGAGTAAATCTATTCAAATAAAAAAAGAATTTTCCAAATCGGTTCATAAACGCCGGAGAGATGCGGTAACATTAAAAAAAAAATACAACCGAATTGAGAACCTCCTCCTTTTTTGGGAAGTCGGTTAAAAAAGAAGCCTCGCCTTGCCTAGTAGTATAAAAAAAGAAACAAACAATTGAGTCGCACGTAGACACTAATGACCCCAAGCGTACACTTTGGGAACCTCGATTTCCATACAAAAAGAACCGTGTCTACACTATTACGTCCGTGTCAACTGCTTGTCAAAACTCAGACTACAGCGGTGATTAAGATGTCAATGGGCGATGGTAACCGCTTACAGGGGGATTAGTACCGGTTTTGATAGTTTTCGAAACTATATGAAGTTTCGTTTCCTTCCATACATTTACTTGCAGCGCCCCTAGCGAAAACGAGAAGAAAACTAAGGACGCTGTCAGTAAGTGTATGGAAGGAAACGAAACTTCATATAGTTTTCGAAACTATCAAAACCTTTACTATAATAGATGTACAGGCAGTACAGGTGCAGATGGTCGCTCGCCACTTCGCCTAGCAATTAAACTTTAAAAAAAAACTTGTAAAATATTTACTGCACAGTTGCGTCCTGGTGCCTCTGGTCCTCGTCGACGGTAGGGCGCAGCACGGCCGCGAAGGCTTGCAGCCAGTCGTACAGGTTGATGTGCTTGCCGCACTCGCGGTGCAGCTTGTACGCGAGCGACACGTCGGGCAGCGTCTCCACCACGCTGTCCGATGATGGCAGCCGGCAGCACGAGCACTGGTAAAGCAACAAAGAATTGAAACAATAATACTCTTACTTATAAACGCTATTTTAATATATTAGTCCCCATCACTTTTTAATATTATCCAATGGTGAGGGATGGCAATATATTGAGCGTTGTCAGATTTGTATAAGTTGGTAAATGCGCATTGACACAACCAAAGTCCGATTGGACAATAGTAGATTGTATCATAAGGGAGCAAAATAATATTTTTACTGCGAGGGCGCTTTTTTGAATCCACAGCGAAGTGAGGGATTCTAGAGTAGAATCCCGAGCATAGCGAGGGATTCTTTAGTAGAATCCCGAACGTAGCGAGGGATTCAAAGTACGTCGCCCGAGCCAAAAATATATTTTGCGCCCGAGTGTTACACTCTACTTTTCATCACCCACTATGAGAAAATACAAGGCGCCTCATATTTTATTTCAAAACAAAACCATGAATTTCTAATAATCCATGAATAACTTTCATTTAAAAAACAGACTTCCGCCATTGTATTCGACTAAACATCAACTAATCAAGTAATTACTGGCAATACTTGATCAATTGCTTCCGGACAAACGGTATTAACTTTGATACCGTTTGTCCGGAAGCAATTGATCAAGTATTGCCAGTAATTACTTGATTAGTTGATGTTCACTTAGATCAGTTTGTTCACATTCCGCTCAGTTATCACTTTATTTTTCTTACGAAATATTATTGTGTTTGAACACGACGCGATTGTTTCGTCAATTCAAGTGATCTTTAAAAAGTTAAGTGCGTTCCTTTACCAATTTGATTGGACGACGATTGTCAATTGCGCTTTGAACACTGTTGCTACGATGAAAGTAGCATTATCAAATGCACTTTGTATAAGCCGACTTTCACAATATCAACGCGGCCGGTCATTAAAGGGACAATTAGCGCCTTTTAGATTACCCGGACAACCGAAACCGATATGCCTCGCTAGCATTGGTCAGCTAGACTGCAACCCATCTAGGAGAAGGACACTCCCAAGGAAAACCCGTCTCTCCGGGTTTAAATTCAGAGATTTTGTAGTCCTCGTATTACAAATACAAATATTTTATTGCGTTTCCAAAAGATACATTATAAAAACCAAACCTCCTTTTATGTAAGAAATTACTTGTCATAGGAGATTTCGCTCTGGCTTAGGTCTATTTTACAGTATTTAAGGTAAATTATTAATTATTGGAAGTATTGCAGGCCATCTGAACATCTCTCCTAGGAACAGTACCTGCAGGTAATGCACGGGGTTGCTGAGCGCAGTGTGTAGCGCGCCGCGCGGCGAGCCTACGATCTGTTTCCTGACGCTCGCCACGTCGCTGAAGAACACTATCTCGTGGAATGGCTGCGCGTGCGGCGGCTGCAGACCTTTACTGAACATCTCTTCCAGGTAGCTAACGAATCGACACCGGATCATCTCGAATTCGGATTGCACCTTGTCCACTCGCGTAGCTTTCAATAACTTCTGTAAATCGAAGAAGTGTTGGATCAAAAAAATTGCAAAGCCGTTTTGACGATTGACCTTCAGCTAGTTTTTGATGGTTCAACATGATCCTTAAAATTCTAACGTTTATATTTCAAACGGTTGTTTAACATGGATAATTAGACCTTTTATATAAGTATTATAGAAAGCAAACACATTTTCTTACCTCTTTAAGTTTGTATCTATTCTCTGGAGTGTTTTCTACGTCATCTTCAGGCCCAGCGGTGTTATTACCTATTGAAGTAGAGTCAGTGTTCGCATTTTCTATCTGTCTCAAGAACGTAAGCAAATGCACTCTCATGGTTTTGACAAAAGCTTCCCCAAGATCTTTATTCAGGATAATGTTACTCATATTGTTTTTGGTCGGCGTCGAGCGAAGCGGTTTCACAGGAGAGACATTTTTTATGTGCGTGTTTACCACTTTTAAGGCACTTTTGATACTCTCTACTAATTTCACTTGAGATTGAAAACTTAACAGCTGCATGCTTTCTTTAAAGGCTGGCGTATTCGTTATACATTCTGCTGCACATTTTGTGTAGATTTCTCGAACCTGCCGACATGATAAAAAATAAATGGTTAACAAAATGAGACAATCATAGATTAAGCCCGTAAGCCCGAGCAAATGTGGTTTGGTATGGTTGTTTAGGAATGGGGAACGCAACCAATGGGCATTTTAACTGTGTCAACACTGTCCAAATTATATAAAACTTCTCTCTCTCCAGAGGCTCCTTGATCCGAATTTCTGGCCAGCTGGCACTGTTTACCGACGCTATAGGGAAGTGGTATTGAAACAAAATCTCTCTATGATCTAAAGTGATTGTTTTAAGTATAAAATATGTATGTTAGTCTATCTATCAGGTATATATTTATATGGGATTATTGTTAAGGTATCATTTTGTTGTACATTTATCATGTAGCCTGACATCAATATATTACTATATTATAATTATTAAAACGGGCCTAATTTATCAAAAGAAATAATGTTTAACTTACAGACTTTCCAAGGACATTTTTCGGCATGTCTTTAACGAATGCCGACAATAACCTGACACACAGGTAAAAGCTGTACACATAGCCATGTAGCTTGTGCATTTCCTTGCACAAAGCGTCTCTTAAAAAGTTGTCGTCTTCAAAGAGTTTTATTTTAGTGCAACAATCGTGTCGTTCTAAGAACGGCCTGAACGACAGTAGCTGTCTTACACTCTCTATGTCTTCAGAGTTCAAGTTCATGGTAGCTTCTTCGATGTGGTCCTGGTCACAGCATAGTGACTTCAGATTATCCCCATAATAATGCTCCATCATGCAATACTGGAACGGAGATAAAATACAAGTTGAGGCAAATTTTTTTTTGTAGTTGGAATGTTTTGTTCTTAGGAAACTATATATATAATATAAAGTATCTCTAGGTTAAAATAAAAATAATTTAACATAGAAGATGTTTATAATGTTAATCTAGCAAAAGAGATTGGCCCGCGATAGTACGCTTTGCGTAGCAGCCTTTACCTTTCTGAAATGCATGCTGTACCACTCAGAATGCCATCAGAATATGCCCACTCAATACATTCAGAATGTCATCTTTCAATTACGAAGCATTTCCAAATGTAGAATGTAGAGTATTAATAGCTATAATAGAGTATTAAACAATAATACACGTTACCTTTATGCTCTGAACAAGTCCCGTAACAGAGAAATCGTAAAACAGAAACACATCTGTTAGCAACTCAAAGGCTTTGCCTGATAGATGGAAGGGACTGTTGTGGGTGAGAAATATCTCTTCTAGCACCTGAAAACAGAAATAACAAAGTGTAAGCTATTTTGAACTTAGTTGTTTCTTGTTATTTTGCTGTGGAATGTGTCCAGCCTCAGAATAGACCCCCTAAGTTTCCACCCGTGGATGTAGTAAAAGTCGACTAAGAGATTTACCAGGAGATGGGCAGCAACATCTACCTGAGTACTAACAAATCCGCCTGCCAAGCGTGGTGATTATGGCAAATCTCCCTATTACATTCTATGGGGGAAAGCCTCGTTCAGCAGTGGACGTAAACAAGCTGGTGATGATAAAGTTATTTAGAAAATGTTTTTTTACCGAATTTGTAAAGAAACAGCTCAAGTGCGAGTTGGGCTCGTAGACGGTACCGTAACATGTGTGGTGCTCCGAGGTACCACACAGGCGCTTCTCACCTAGTGGTAAGACGGATCATCAAAGTAAGCCAACCCGTTTTTGCTGCCTGATTCTTCTAGGCTTGGTCGCGTTGGATCAGGAGTAATATTAGCTTATAAGACGATTCAAAATGATCCTTGTGACTTCAATGAATAAAATTATTTTGATTTGATTTGAACAATGGAAAATATTCTTCTATAAATACTTAAACATAATAACTACCGTACTTGTTATCCCGGTATAAAGCGAGCGAAGCCGCCGGCGAACACTAGTTTAGAATATAAGTAGGATAGTTGGCTTACTTGATTCATATACACAGGTGAGGAATGTGTATGGAACACTTTGATCAGCAGCTTAGATGAGACATGGTAGGGAAACGACTTGTGGAGAGCTGACACTGAGGTCGCCACACCAAATACTAACACGATTGGCAGAGAGGGTATGTAAGAGCTGAAACATTAAAAACAGTCAAGATTTAAAATTATGATTTGTATCATGAGAACGTAGAATAGTAGATTGTTGCACCGAGCGGAAAGTGACTTCTTGTTGCACCGAGGCTCTAAAAACACGAGTGCAACAAGACGTCTTTCTGAGCAAGGTTCGCAATCTGCTTTTCTTTCAACTACAAGAATACATTTTTACAAAATATGAGTAGTAAAAACTTTACAATGTAATATTCAGTCGATTCGCGCCTTTGCGGATAGCGGTCGGTAATTTTTGAATGTTTCTTTTCGGCCAGTATCTACTTTCTATTTTTAAAACTTCTTTGTATAGGAATTGAATTTCCCATAACTAGAACTACATAGATGGCGCTGCAAAATATGCCCGAATGAGCAGCATCCACCCGAGTACTCAACACGAATACTGCGATTACCAATTCGCGTGGTGATTATGGTAATTTTCCCCATTATTTTATGGGGGAGGCCTCGTCCAGCAGTAGAAGTCTGGGCTGCTGATGATGATAACGCTTAATTATACTTTGTTATAATAACTAGAATTTAAGATTGAATTCACCTTAAGATCATCACCAAATCTTGCAACACATTGGAATTGAAGCTCTCAAAATCAGGAATTATAACAACTAGGGATCTATTGGCAGCAGTAGCTGTTTTCTTCTTAGGGGAAGCTGTTATGTATTTGTTTAGATACCAATTCTTCAAGGTTTTTATAGTACATTGATTCTTCTTTAGCTTACTCTTACTTTTTACAATTTCATCATCAATAGATGAATCCTGAAACAGAATGAGCCCATATACTATTTACAGCTTAATACCAGCTACCATTAAACATCGAAGAGTTCCATCATGCAACTTCAGTGTCTATCATCAGATAAGCTTGGTGTTTACCTTAATATTGAATCTTCATCAGAACTTGACAGGTTTGAGGATACTCAAATAGAAGATCCATACAAACACAAATTAAATAAAAGCTAGTAAATACACATGGATGGTTTTTGTAGTAAAACTACATGCACTCATGTTTTTTTCATACTAACCAATGTATCTTGTCCTCTGATAAGTTGCCAAACTGCATTCTCCACCAAATTTTTCACACTGGATGCATCTTGAGAGTTGATTATAGCAACATGTGGTGTTACTGCATCCCTGTTAAAAAGATTAGAGGTTATAAGTATTATGATGTAGTTCATAGCTCTACCTGGCTACAGATAGATATTATAAAATACCTGGCCAAGTTTAAATGTGATTTACTTTAGTGATATTACAATAGTTTCCAATCACAAACGCTGAAAAATTTGACGACATGCATGAGGGATATATAATTATTTATCAGTACTAGTTATATTGCCTGCCCTACGTTGGGTAATAAAGGAGGTACTTCCTCAACAGCCTTTAGACGTCCACTGCTGGACGAAGCTTCCCCCCCCCCCCCCCCATAGAATGCAATGGGGGTCATAATCACCACGCTTGTCAGGC
Organism: Epirrita christyi; assembly: GCA_951392215.1. Classification (NCBI taxonomy): domain Eukaryota; kingdom Metazoa; phylum Arthropoda; class Insecta; order Lepidoptera; family Geometridae; genus Epirrita; species Epirrita christyi. The sequence continues at coordinate 7,936,837 of OX595839.1, read as the reverse complement.
GAATTGGTGATTGCAGTTTGGTGTTAAGTACTCAGGCGGATGCTGCTGCCCATCCCCTGGTGTAATCCCTTAATAAGGCTTTTACTACATCCATAAGAGAAGGGGTCTTTCCTTAGGCCAGACACACCACAGCACAAAAGACCAAGGTACAGTCCTATAAAAAGGTTGTCTTTTAGTCTGCAAAATATTTGTTGGGGTGCTGTGCTAGGGGTCTTTTGCGTCTTGGAAGCTTTTCATTTGACTACAAATATCAACTTTACCTAATCATATCTATGAGAGCTTTGAACTGGGAGACATGATCTGGCTGACTGACTCCAGTCAAAAGGGTTGCACTTGGTATGACTCCTTCTAGCGTTGAAGTCTCATCACTCCCGTAAGATTGCTTCACAAAACTTACAACATCATTCAGCAACATGCTGTAAGTTTTATGATGTAAATCCTGAAAAAAAAACATTTTCAAAACCCATTAAAAGTTGGGTTCCACCAATGACAATATTGACGGCTGTGCTTTTGTCAAACTTCATGAGGATTACTTGAAATAAACTACCAGAAACAGTAATAAGACCTCCCTCAGACTCAAAAACATTTTAGAACAGTGCACTGACATGGATAAACATAGCATTGCATGCATATTGCCCTGCCGTATCCGGCCTAAGAATATACCCCTCCATTTCCTACAAATGGATGGGTAATGTGACAGAATATAAGAGTATTGTGAATAAAATATTACAGGTATTATTATATATACAACAAACCAATCCCACCCCTTAGAAAAAGTAGTAGGATGGTCTCTTTTTTTGCTATTTCCAGTTATTCGGGGTTGGCTTTCTCAATGTAGCGCCATGTGTTTTGCTTGTTTGTGTAATCCTCTGTAAGGCCAGACCCTGACTCTTTGGACATTTGTCAGCCAGGTGGTTTGATCTCTTCCTATTACCTTCTTCTTTGTAGTCACTTAGAGGCACTTTTTCACAATGTGGTTTCCTGGTATTCACATTACATGCGTGTACCATCCGAGTGTTGATTCCGATACTTTTATCTTTTATATGGGCTTTTCTAAAGGGTTTATTTATATGGTGTGATTTATTTATTGTTGAGTCACAATATTTATGTTGGCTTTTTGGGTTTGATGCCCTGCATGTCTGTATGAAGATCCTACTTTTTATTTGTTTGTGCACTTGTGTATCTTTGACTTGGTACTTGGAGCGAGTATTTACCTTCAGTTCATTTTCAATGGTATCCCAATTCCTCTTGTATGTAATGTACCAATTTTCCGTCCTGAACATCTTCTCAAATAGAGGGTTTCCTGATTTTGTTCTTTTACTCTTCGTTTTATATACATTTGGGAAGAGAAAAACACCCTGAAATAATAAAAAAACAATGGCTAAGGATTGTAAGGCTGCGTTTCTACCAAAGATGTGCGAGGTAGATAAGCGGTACGAGGATGCGTAGTTAGGCTATGGATCGATGCGTAGATGAGCGGTGCGAAGATGTGTAGCGGGCTCTTTTCAGACTGACTGCTAGTAGTTTCTCGCTCGCGTCCATCCTTTGCACACATCCCTCGCAACACATTCCACGCACACAACCCTCGCTTGTTTTGTACGTATAATAACCTCGCTCGCTAAGCCGTTTCCACCAGAGCTGCGCTGAGCGAGGCTAGGTAAATGAAGAGATTCTATTGGTTCTTAACAAACACATCCCTCGCTACGCATCCTCGCTCATCTCTGGTGGAAACGCAGCCTAATAATGTGCTTTATTGATTTACCTAATTCGGTTTTTAACCTAGCATAACAATTATTAACGAACTCACCTTTGAAACAGAAACTGTTGATTCCATTTTGCTAAATGTGAGGGTAGAGAATCTCTAAAGGTTGATTTAGTTTTGATTTTCTTGAAAGATTAATATATCTTCTACCCTAGCGATATCATCACTGCTCTTCCTTCATTATTCTATTTTTCTATGTAGTATTATAATTAATTTTTCCAGTGATTGATATGATCGATCGCATTCGCAGTAATCGAATCGCAACTCTTGTTAGCGTTTTGCGGAGTATTTCATCTTCATGATCGAATCCTTCCCAAAGAAAATAAATAATATCATTCCTATCCTTGTAATCCTTGTATTCCTTGTGTTGTGTGTGTGTACTTTAGTACTATATTTATAAATCTGTGGTTGTGTGGCGTTGTGTTGTGATTGTGAATGTACTATACTTATAAATCTGTGGTTGTGAACGTCTGAATGAATATTGGGCTACGATCAATGGGTACACTCCAAGGGTGTAGTTGTTTTTAAATCAAGCTCAGAGGCTCTGGACTTGGAGCAAGGAACAAAACTCTGGACGACTTGGAGCGTTGGTGCACGAAATGTCAATGTCATTGACAATGTTGATGTAAGCAAAATTACCCAATATTCGGGGAATGAAAGGTGACGGGGAGAGCATGGTTTGTATCAATATCAAATCGGAGGATTTCTGGGAATGGTCAATTTATTCTGATTCGAAGGAATATTTTCTGTGCCCATTAATTTTGCATATCAAATAAGAAGCAATTCCACGATTATCATGAGGTTACCATTAATGTGCCCATTCATTTTGCATATCATATAAGCAGCAATTCCACGATTATCACGAGGTTCGTTTGTGAAAATATCTCTATGCTTAGTTCCTCCATTTTGACTGCGGACCGTTTTCCGTGATTTGCGTGTAAATACGGTTATTCAAATGAAAACACAGACGTGCGTGTGAGCCACACTGCAGTACCGTCGCATCAAACACAGAAGTCTGTGTTTTCATCATGGATTGAAATTCAATGGTACTCCTTATTTTCGTGGCTCGCTTCACTCGCTTTTATTTCTTGACTACCTCTTGGACCCTCTCACTGATATATCTTATAATGTACCTTCAAATACTATAATAATAATAATAACCATTTATTCAATAAACCAATGTACATTTCAAAATGAAGCTCTGACTCCTAAACTAGGGCTACCTGTATGTCAGGAAGACTAGTATTGCTATATAATTTTGTTTTTTTTGTTTTAATCTTAAACCTATAAAATTTTTAAAGGTCAGTCCCCTTATTCGTTATCTTGAAATAAAAGTCACTCAGGGATTAACGTTTGACCAGTAAAACCATCAATTGTCAATTCTTAGTGATAATTTTAAGCAATTGATGGTAATTTTACTTGTCAAACGTGGTGGCTTACAAGATAAGGAATAAAAGGGCAGATAAACGATTCGAAAGTTCCTCTTCAGCCTCAGCTAACACATAGGTACAAATGCCAATTCACACAGTCAAAAAACTTGATTCGCTCGTTCAACAATAATTATCAAGGACCGCAGACAATATTGAAACATATAAAAATTAAGAGTAATTCAGTCGAAATGCTTGACGAGGTAGGTGTTAAAATACAATTTTTGTTATAAGAAAAGCTTTTTTGGGATTTCAAAAATTAATGAAGTAGTTTTTACTTAATTCCCTCTAGTGAAAACTTTTTTAGGAGTTGGCAGTAGCGATGGGTCGTTGACGCATTTTTCGATAGCGTAACGTGAACGTTGATAGCCGTCCATCAACTAGTCGATCAACTAGTTGAATTCGTCAACTAGTTAACGTGTCGACTTCGTCTTGCAGATGGACGACCGAAACGTCGCGTCGCGACGATGTCTATCTACGGGTTGCCGTAGCTCGACGGTAGACTACTAGACTAGTCATGTTTAACACGTTTTTTTGGAGACCGAAGAAATTTTGTGCCGTAGAACCAAAAACTTACTTTTTTGTCTGTAATGTGCATACATTTTGGATAATTAAATTTACATATGCTTCCTTTTTAAGTGGCTTTTTAAGTTCGCCGTTGTTGATTATAAATCAACAACTGTCCTATAAGGACAGTTTTTTTTTGGTAACATAAATTGCAAGTAGCCTTTCCACTCGCGACATCTTTTTCAAAATGATGCCATAAATCACTTGAATTCCGTCCTGCCATATTTACCTAATGTTCTGTACCTACACTTTATTTCCCGTTCACTATTATACTACATTATTTACAAAAAATCACAATATTCACATTACCTTACCTACGTAGGTAAGGTAGGAATATAATTAAATAATTATATTCAAAAATAATTTGGCACTCTCTAAGTTCAAACCAACTCGGTACTTTTCATCCTTACCTTGTCCGCAATGTGTCAACAATTATAATCAAAGCAACCAAAATAAAGTTTACACTAAATAAACAAAACACTCACTCACTCAACCAAAACCAGCATAATCTGTCTCGCTTGTAACGTTCAGCCGGCCAGTATATCAGACTACTCTTTCACGCTCACGCAAACTACCATATTGGCATCCTTTTTCTTCATAAATATAACTATTCAAAAAAATCCAGTCCATTCAACTACTTCCTTGGCTGCCTTGATTTAGAGTTCAAATTTGGTTGATCGACGATACAGTTACAAAGGTCGAATTAACTACGTTCACGCGTCGTCCGTCGCTCGTTGCGTTGCGTTTCCCGTTGAAAAAACGAACCCCGTTGAAAAAACGAACTCAGTTCACCCGTCTACGTCCATGGATTCAACTAGTCCATTGTGTAGACTATAGTTTCGCCGTCTATGAAATCAACTAGTTGATTGGTAGACGGAAAACGTAACGTTAGTTTTTTGTGCGTCGACCGTTGATTCAACTAGTTAGTTCATTCAACGCCCATCGCTAGTCGCTACCGTATCAATGCTGACCGGTGAGGTATGGCATCGGGTGACGCCGCGCATTTACATTTTGCGCTGACTGTAGTGATATCGTTGGTACTCTGGTTTTGGTATTGCTCAATTCTTGTACTTCATTTTTCAACTCGGCGACAATTTGCTCCGAATATTTCCAAGGAAACCGGTCCATAACGTCTAGTTTCTGGAACTAAGGCCAGGAATTCCTGCACTACGATGGTGTCAGAACGCGTGGGTTGTGATAAATTAAAAATGAGTTTATTACAAAAATTGTACTAAGAATCGACTACTAATATGCCGGCATGCCTTAGAGTGTTTACAATTTTAGTGATAGATGTTATGTTATTATCACCGACCGACCGAGATTAAAACGAGCTATACGTTCCAATCTTAGTTATGGTTCCAAATAACACGATTTGATTCTCATTTAGTTCTCAATACATAAACATTATGAATATGAAAATGATTCGATTTTGATTGATAGACATCATAATCATACCTAGATTTGATTTTGATAGACGTCAGTCAGACCTTGCGTCAGACTCGTAGTGTTTTACAACCATCGTTTTTGGTGGGTGTTCGGTTAAAGTCACGTGACGCTAATCGAGTGTTTTAACCAGTTTTAACCGAGCCTCTGAATGGCACAACCATACACTCAGGCGACAACTAACACCCAGAGTGTACCCATTGAACGCACCCCATAGCTATGGTAGTATTTAGTCTGTGGACAATTAATTTAGACTCTATGTTAGATAAAGAAAGAATGGCATTCTCTTTGGATCATATAACAAAGTAACAAAAACAAACACAATTTGTTGCTTGATGTTTGCACGTAACTACAAAATAAACTAATTTTATAAGGGACCATAAGCAAAGCAAGACGTTTCATTTGATAACTCAGGTCCCAAAGTGGTGACCCGCGACAGAGTCGAACATTTTAATAAAGTTTAGTGCAGTGCAGTGCAGTGTTCGCAGAGAAAGACATTTTTGTTTGGAAACCGCCATCAATCCCATGCCGGCATTGCCGGCCGGCTTTTATTTTCCATTTACTTACGCCACAACTTGTGGCCCACAAGTAAGTAGCGTACTGCGTGCCCCAGCAACAGTGGGTACCTATACAATACATAAACAACATCAATCCGGTGAGCGAACTTATTAGTAACCTACGCGTGTAACTTGGAACTCTCGACCGTTCTTCGTCACCGATAGTGCACCAGTGTTTAAAACAAGTGATAAAACAACTTTTAGTGACAAGAACAAGAGTGTCTAACTAGCTCTCCATAGTAGATTATATTTACCTACTGTACCAACTGCTATTTCTTATCAGTGACAATGATACTAGCTATGACAATTTTTTGGTGATTTTAACAAACTCTTTATTATTATTGCTTAATTTATGTTTGTACCTATTTGTTGATCCATTATGGTACAGTCTAGCTTAGCTCTAACCAAAGTTTTTGTTCTTTATAGTGTAAACACTAAAATAACCTAGATTTACCTAAAATATTTGTATAAAATTCAAAATTACATATTTTTAGCATAAATTTGATTGTTTAGTACTGGATAAACATAACAACAATAACTAACATAGATTTAAAAGTTTCCTTGCACTCATTGAGAAATTAAATAGGATTTTAAGTTTTTTTTTCACCTAAGCCGAGCTGTGAGATTTGAAAATTCACATAACTGTGTTATTTTGTGTATTTGGTGCATACCTACTTATTGAATTGTGTTCTTGCATCTATATTATTTTATATTACCCAGTATATTGTTTCTTGTATTGTTTTTGTTTTTTACCATAGCTATTTTCTAATTATTGTGTTTACATATTTTGTACCAGCGATAAACGGTTTTTGTAATATTGTATTTTTGAAGTTCTATTGAAGATGGATCCTCCTAGTTCAAAATTGTTAAACAAGGAAAACGCTTCACTGCAGCAGCAAATTAGCATTTTAACTGCTGAACTTCAGAAATTCAAAGCCGCTGCACAATCTGTTGACACCGACAGAATAGATACACCCCCCGCGGACACTTCAACCTCTTTTCCCTCTCAACCTCCCTCAATCTGTAGGTTGGCTGTCAAGCTTCCTCCTTTCTGGCCCGATCGACCCGCTATATGGTTCGCACAGGTGGAGGCACAGTTTGCTATTTCTGGGATCTCGGCCGACCAGACAAAATTTGATTATGTTGTTGCTCAGTTGGATACTAGGGTTATTGTAGAAGTGGAGGATATTATTCTCCAACCACCGCCTCAAGACAAATATGGTCGATTTAAATCAGAGCTCATTCGTAGATTGGCCACTTCTGAAGAGCAACGTGTCCGGCAGCTTGTAAGCGATGAGGAGCTGGGCGACCGTCGCCCTTCCCAGTTCTTACGACACCTAAGGTCGTTAGCCGGGAATGCTCTCACAGATGAGAATTTACTTCGCCAGCTTTGGATGCGCCGCCTTCCTCAACATCTTCAGGCGATTTTGGCCGCGCAGTCAGAACTCTCACTTGGCAAAATTGCTGAATTAGCGGACATAATTTTGGAAGTTTCCCCTGGTATGGCTGCTCCACGGTCTTTGGCCGTTTTCTCAGCAAGTACTTCTGCTATCGCGACCTCACCGCTTGATGACATCACACGGCGCCTTGATGAGCTTACACGCCAGATCGCCTCACTAACAGCTGAACGTGGCAGGAGTCAGTCACGGGGTCGCAATGCAAATCAGCGGGAACGCTTGCAGACCCCTGACAAGGGCAAAATGTGTTTCTACCATAGACACTGTACCTGGACGCCACAGCCCGCGCCGGCGGAAAACGCGAACGGCAGTCATTAGCGGCGACGGCTGACTGCTTACCGGAGAGTCGCCGTTTATTTGTCACCGAATGCGCAACTAAACGCCGTTTTCTAATTGACACAGGCTCAGATCTCTCCTGTTACCCTTATCAGTGGTTGTCAAACCGGCCCACGCCGTCAAACTATACATTGGCTGCTGCCAATGGTAGTGAGATCCGCACTTTTGGTCACATACAATTGACTTTGAATTTAGGTCTACGCCGTGCTTATCAGTGGAATTTTATAATTGCTGACGTCAACACCGCTATCATCGGTTCCGAGTTTTTGACGCACTATCGACTTCTTCCAGATTGTGCCAATAAAAAGCTCGTCGATAGCGATACTGGTTTGTCATGCGTTGCCGCCGTCGCAACATTAGGTCAGACCAGTGTTAAAGTTGTTTTTGCTTCTCCGTCCGAATTCGGCGCGCTTCTTACGGAATTCCCGTCTATCACTTAGCCACCTGGAATAACATTACATCTTGACTACTGAAGGTGCCCCTGTTTTTTGTCGTCCTCGACGATTAGCCCCTCAAAAGCTTCAAGAAGTTAAAAAGGTTTTTGACGAAATGGTACAGTACGGGACAGCTAGGACTTCTAAGAGTCCGTGGTCCTCACCCCTTCATATGGTTCCTAAGCGCGATGGCACCTGGCGACCCTGCGGAGATTATCGCTTGTTAAACGCGCGCACAGTACCCGACAAGTACCCGGTCCGCCATATTGGTGATGTCAACAGTTGTATCACTAGCTGTACTATATTTTATACAATCTTATCAACAGATCCCGGTTGCAGCCGACGATATTTGCAAAACGGCCATTGTTACGCCCTTTGGGCTTTACGAGTTCAATTATATGACCTTTGGTCTGCGTAATGCTGGACAAACTTTTCAGAGGTTTATTGACGAAGTAGTGCAAGGTCTTGGACCTTTGGTCTGCGTAATGCTGGACAAACTTTTCAGAGGTTTATTGACGAAGTAGTGCAAGGTCTTGAATTTTGTTTCGCCTACATTGACGACATTCTGGTTTACTCCCGCGATACCTCAGAGCATGCTGAACATCTTCGTATTCTCTTCAAGCGTCTTGAAGACTACGGAGTTGTTATTAATCCATCAAAATGCGTTTTAGGTGTCCCTGAGGTAACTTTTCTCGGAAATCTTATTTCCGCCGATGGAACGCGTCCACCAACTGAGCGAATTCAAGCTCTTCAAGAGTTTCCTCCCCCTAAGACCGTACAAGGACTCCGCCGATTTCTTGGGATGGTTAACTATTATCGAAGATTTTTGCGTAACGCTGCAGAACTGCAAGCTCCGCTGGTCAATGCGATCGTAGACACCCATGGCAAGGGCTTCACACCAATCACCTGGACACCTGAACTCGAAGAATCTTTCAAAGCTTGTAAAGACAGCCTGTCAACTGCTGCGCTTTTGGCCCACCCTTTAGCTAACGCTGCGTTAGGGCTTTTTACCGACGCTTCGAGTTCTCATGTGGGTGCTTGCCTCCAGCAGAAAGTGGGTGATGCTTGGGAACCTCTTGGTTATTTCAGTAAAAAGCTGAATTCCCGACAGTCCCAATGGCCAGCATACTATCGGGAACTCCTCGCAGTTACGAGAGCGTGCAACAGTATCGGCATTTCTTGGAACCTCAGCACGTTACGATCTACACTGATCATAAGCCGTTAGTGTACGCATTCTCACAGCGTCGAGAGAGGCTCCCACCGGCCCAGCTGAACCAGCTTTCATTCATTAGCCAGTTCACCACGGATATAATCCATATCAAAAGCATAGACAACGTAGTAGTAGATGCCATGTCCAGGATCGAGTCTATCACCCTCGAAGAAGACTTCGCTGCATTAGCCCAGTCCCAAAACACGTATGAGGAGTTAGCTAGAGTGTTAAGAAGAGTTATCTTCTTTAAAACTGGAACCCATTCTTATTCCGGGAACTAATGTCACTTTACTTTGTGACACCTCTACCGGTCGACCTCGTCCTTATTTGACGCCGCCATTTCGCCGTGCTGCATATGATCGTTGTCACAACCTCAGCCACCCTGGTGCGCGGGCAACCGTTCGCCTGGTGACTGAGCGCTATGTATGGCCACAAATTAACCAAGATTGTCGGAAGTGGGCGCGCTTATGTCTTCAATGTCAGCGTAGTAAAGTTACCCGACATATCATGTCGCCTCTTGGCAACTTTACGAGCCCTTCTGGCAGATTTAGACATGTTCATATCGACATCATAGGCCCACTGCCGCACTCGAATGGTTATAATTACTGCCTCACTGCGATAGACAGACACACGCGGTGGCCGGAGGTTTGGCCTATGACAACAATAACGGCAGAAGAGGTGGTAGAAAAATTCGTTAGGATATCCCGTTTTGGGGTACCGAACGTTTTGACGACCAATCAAGGGCGTCAATTTGAGTCCGCATTGTTCCAGCGCGTGATGAACGTGTGCGCTACAAAGCGGATTCGAACAACCAGCTACCATCCTTGCGCAAATGGAATGGTAGAGCGGATGCACCGCCAACTAAAAGCATTGTTAATGTGCCATGTTAATACATGGACGAAGGCCCTTCCGCTTGTACTTCTTGGTATGAGGACGGCGTTTAAGGAAGACTTGAAGACCTCGTCCGCTGAGCTCGTCTACGGTGAGACTCTTCGTTTGCCCGGCGAACTCATCGTACCGCCAGAAGTACACAGGAACCCAAACGACGCCGCTGACTTCGTCACAGAACTGAGTAGCCGTATGGACGTTTTACGTCCCGTACCTGCCTCGCGCCACGTCCAACCGTCATCCTTTGTTTACAAAGACCTAGCGACGGCGACGCATGTTCTGCTTCGTGACGACACTGACGACCGTTACAGCCTCCGTATTCTGGACCACATCGGATTATCAAAAGAAGAGATAAGACGCTTACCTTGGCCTTGAATGGCAGAGAGTCTAAAGTCAGCGTAGACCATGTGAAGCCTGCACATATCGAGTCTGGTATATTATTAAGCAGTAATGCATCATATACGCCGCCCGTGCCAGCTCCTGCTTCGCCAACTGTTGTTTCACGTCCTACCTTTCCTTCACGGGCACCTGTTCCATCACCGCCAGCTCCTGTTACGACCAGGACCGGAAGAAAAGTAAAATTTAGGGATGTTTTAAACCTCGTGACTTTTTTTTTTCTCTGTTTCTGTAGCTTTTCCTTCTCCGTAGGGGGGGGGGTGGTGTGGCGTTGTGAACGCCTGAATATTGTTATAGCTATGGTAGTATTTAGTCTGTGGACAATAAATTTAGACTCTATGGTAGATAATAAGAATGGCATTCTCTTTGGATCATATAACACAATTTGTTGCTTGATGTTAGCACGTAACTACAAAATAAACTAATTTTATAAGGGACCATAAGCAAGACGTTTCATTTGATAACTCAGGTCCCAAACTTGGATCGCACTTTCCGTTTCTAAAAAAAGTTCGGCTGAGCGAGTGATGGATGTTAAGTATTATAGGTAGGTCAAGGAATTTTTATATCTCACAATTAAATTACACTAACCATAGTATAGTACTACTGTTTGTCTGTGACACTAACCGTGCTTATTCTTCCATGCACAATAACGACAAAAAAAGGGTGCGTTCAATGAGGTTCAATGGGTACACTCTAAGGTTGAGTTGTTTTATATTGAGCTCCGAGGCCTCAGAATAAATAAGGACAAGGAATCCGAGGCTCTGCCCCCGTGTCAGAAAACTCGCTCGGTGACTAACGTTTGACAAGTAAAATTACCATCATTTTGACAATTCTTGATGAAAATTTTGAGCAATTGATGGTCATTTTACTTGTCAAACATTGGTCACCAAATGACTTTCAGTTAGGGATCATTGGCACGAAATGTCAATGTCATTTTCAATGTAATGTAAGCTGTGCGGTGTACGCGTCTCAGAATAAAGACGTACGCGTATTGCTTGTCCTTATTCTGAGTACGCGTACTATGCTCAAGAGTATATAAACTCAAAGACTAAGCCTAGTCTGAGGCTAACTAGTCATGATCTTATAGAATTTATAAAGGTGATGTCCATTTTTTGTATGGGGTTTGGTTTTTTATTCCGAATAAAATCTAACCAGCCCAAAACGGTACTGATTTGGAACATATAAAAGTAATAAACGTAAAACTGCAAAAATCATACTTTTAGATCCCCCACCTTTTTTTTTTAAATAAATTAATATGTTCTTTGTTAATGGTAGCACCAAATATCCTACAGTAAAAACAGTTGGCAACACAAGAAATGCAAAGTTATAAAAAAAACATTTTGACACAACTCTGCTAATGTCGTTGTCAATGTCAGTAAATGGGGTGTGCACAAGGAACGTATAGTCCAACCGCTATAACTTGGCGCGGCTGTGCGCCACTGTGTGTCGAGCACAGTAGCTCGAATCATTGTGTGAAGTCAAAGTGACTTTATCTTTTGACCGTTTTTTGACCGTTTTAGTTCCACAAATCGCCACCGCCAACTTATACTGGTGGTACCTTAGAATAAGGACTGACTTCAGTCTTTATTCTAAGGTTTATCCAGTTGTTATAACTAGTGTACTGTCAATTTTGATCAGTCAGTTTGATTGATTGATTATTTTTTTAAATGATAGAGCATATTGAAATTTTTTGTGGCAACCAAACCGCGCGCCGTCATTCTTCCAAAGGTCTAAATATCCATTTTCTCCTAAACGGGGGGAAGGGGGTCTAAAAATGTATGGTTTTCATAGAAAAGATAGGTTCATAGGTTTCATAGGAGATAGGATCTCTACCCAAATATATTAAATTTATCCCGGTTAGATTTAATAATTATTAAACAACCACTATTAGACATCACCTTTCAACTGTCTAACTATCACGGTTCTTGAGATACAGCCTGGTGACAGACGGACGGACCATAGAGCAGTAATGGACGGATAGCGGAGCCTTAGTAATAATAGGGTCCGTTCCTTTATTATGTGGGTAGCTACATAATAATAAATAATAACAGAACAAATGTATGTTCTTGTGATACATATAATACGTATAATTTATTTATTTATTCCACGTAGATAACGTTAATTTAATCTCTAAGATATTATAGACAATTTACAAATCACTTTATATTAAAATAGCTTCTCAATCTTAAGTAACAAATCATTTTCTATTTCTCCTTACCTACCTCTATGATTACCTGCTTAGCAAAGGACCTAGAGACCTAGATAGGTACCTAGGTACTTTTTTGTTTTACACAATCTTGTATATATATTTATTTTTAGGGTTTTGTAGCCAAATGGATAAAATCGGAACCCTTATAATTTTGCCCGTCTGTCTGTCGTCCGTAATGTCACAGCCATTTTACTCAGAGACATTATGTAATGTGTGAAATTACGAGAAATAAATCAGGGGTGGCAATCCATAGTATGGTATGTTTTTTTTTCAGCGAGTGAATATTCTTAGGAAGGTAGGTCTTTAAAAACCGGCCAAGTGCGAGTCGGACTCGCGCACGAAGGGTTCCGTACCATTATCTATAAAAACGGCCAAAAATCATGTTTTTTTGTATGGGAGCCCCTTAAATATTTATTTTATTCTGTTTTTTAGTATTTGTTGTTATAGCGGCAAAAGAAATACATCATCTGTAAAAATTTCAACTGTCTCTCTATCACGGTTCATGAGATACAGCCTGGTTATCTATAAAAACAGCAAAAAAACACTTTTTTTGTATGGGAGCTCCCTTAAATATTTATTTTATTCTGTTTTTTAGTATTTGTTGTTAAAGCGGCAATAGAAATACATCATCTGTGAAAATTTCAACTGTCTAACTATCACGGTTTATGACAACCTGGTGACAGACGGACGGACAGCGGAGCCTTAGTAATAGGGTCCGTTTTACCCTTTGGGTACGGAACCCTAAAAATATACTACTGTATTTGAACTTGCTTTTAGCAAATTAGAACTTTGAATTTAAAGTTGAACTCCTCCAACTGTTAGTTTGCTGCAGTAAAATTACAACTTACAAGGTACATAGGTTCTTGGGACATGTTGTTGTTGTATGTATCTACCTACCTAGGTAAGTACTTATAATATATACAAGTCACTGAGGTAACGGGGAGCGCAAAGGCGCTTGCTTCTTCACAAGGTAAACAGCACTCCCTTCCTTGTTGAACTTGTAGGTGTTCTCGTTCCGCAGGGGGTATTTGGGTATGAGGGGGGCTCCAACCCTCGCCAGTGGCGGCATGAGACCGGTGGGGGCCACATTGGCCCTGCTCTTGGAGCTCTACCTGGGACTACTGATCGCATTGATTGAAGCCGCTACTAGGGAGCATTTCCCTAAGCTTGTGTTAGAACGAGCAGCTCATATTATTGTGACTTGAGTTAGGTTTAGTAAGTAGTTCGTTTGGTTCCTTCCTTTCATTGAGGACAATAGAAAATCTTTCTGAGTACTAACCTATAACAAAATTTACTATCTACCTACTCTAAGGCTAGGTAAGTTCATTCATGTACATACAAAAATCTAGTTACAAGGTCACAAACACGTCTCAAGCGTCACTGAGTCGGTGAACGGGAAGGCACTTCATCACAGGGCGAATGGCGCTCCTCTTCCGTGCTGAATTTGTATTCTCTTTCCGAAGGGGGGTGTTCAGGTGCGGGGGGAGGGGTCCGACCCTCACCCGTGGCTGCCTCAAGAGCTGGGCCGGTGGGGCCGAATGGCATGCCTTCGGAGCCGTACGGCACCTCGCCTGTGCCGACGTATTCTGATGGCTGGTAGCCGTAGCTGTTCAGGCTGAAATAAAGATAAAAATATAGTGCTAAACGGTTATACTTCAAAAATATAAGTTAAGGTTGGTTAAATCCAGCTCTAAGGATCTGTTAGATTTATTGATGAAAAGAATCAGCTGTTGTTTAGTGAATTGTGCTTGTGTAAATTCAAATGTCTCACCTATTTGGCCAGTAGGAGATATCCTCAATCGCATGGTGAGCGTAGGGCGCATATGCATGCTGGTAATACGGTGAGTGGTGTTGTGTTGACGTGTCATACTGCAATGGGTATAGAGGCGCGGGCGCCGACGCAGGCGCAGTGCTAGTAGGTGGCGCGGGGGCGTACTCTATCGGCGCAGGGTACGCGTGAGGGGGCGTGCGGTATGGTGCGGGGGACGTGTTTGGCTGGGGAGAGCTGCCCCCCTGGGCTGAACTCCAGTAGCCGCTTCCGCTTGCCCAGGTGTAACTGCTGCCATTTGGTGCCGCTGTTGTTCTTTCTGCAGTGCTGTAGGTAGCTGAGAAACATTAACGGTGTGATTTGAATACACGGATTGTGCAGAAAAGTATAGAAATAAAACAGGAAGGATGAACCGCAAACTGATCCAAAAGTTGGTCGTAGGTTCAAATCCAGTTAGTGGGATATGTAAATGTATGTGCACTACGTGTACTCAAACGGTGAAGGACATCGTGAGAAAACCGGCACGTACGGTTACTCAGACAGACCGTTGTGCTGTGGGTGGTATGGACCACAATACATGTATATGAACTTACATGGCGGTGAGAGCGTTCGAGGCCTAGAAGGCGGCCTTGGCGGGTAGGGCGCAGGTCTTCTTGACGCTGCGTTACTGCTGCCGTAGAGTGATTGTGATGCTACAAACCAACCTCCAACTGCAAGAAAATACAAAACAAGGCTAGTTAACACGTAATTTCAATAGTAATTTTCAAAAACAAGTTGTTTGCAATATCTAGCGGACTCATTAAGTGCCAGACCAAGTAATTTTATTAAATTCGAACTGATCGGCAAGTTTCAATTTATCTGTCAATCATAGTAATTTGTAATTGTACGCATCTGCAAAGATAAGACCTAAAGCGTCCTCTCCTCGCTGGTGTTTGGATTATATTGCTTTACCTCTTTATCTTATCTTGGGGTAATTTGGGAACATCATGTGGGAAGTGCATTTAAATCTTGATAAATAATGATTATAAAATAATGGAACTGAGAAAATACTACCACAAGGATCGTTAGCAGTAGGGGTAAGTGTAAAAATGTATATAGTTAGGTATGATATAACTACCCAAAAAGGGGTGACTCATCATTAATCTATATTATAGTCTGATCCAACTGCCTAGCAAGCTAATGATTTTACAAGGTACAACTACACTACTCTTTCTGACCTTCCAAATTTACGAGTGAGAGTAGAAATGGAATTTGTTAGCAACAAATTTCTGTCCATGGGAAATGTGTAGAGAAATACCTATTATAATTACTATTATAATATTATAATCAAAATTTAGTTTATGGTTACAGTTGATCAGTTAGTAATTTAATCTTTTACATGGTCATCTTAAACTGTCAGAGAGGAAAACTTAGATAAGTACTTGGAGATTTAGATAGCTTGATAATTGAGTAAAATGCTCATAATCTCCACAGATTTAAAGCCTTTAAATTTGGCATGCATGTTCCTCTCAGCTTCTAGGTGCTCACTAAGAAAGGATTTCACGAAATTCAACCTTTAACGGGATAAAACGGGGTGTCTGTGTAAAGTTTGTATGAAAAAGTCTGTGTAAAGTTTGTAAGAAGAAAATATTTGAGTACGCCGAACTAGCTGTTTTCGTTGTGATAGGCTATTTTATCACTGCAGGTTTATGTATGGGCAAATGTACTCACATTGTGGATATTGGTGTGGTGACGAGCTTTGTTGCGGGTAGTGTGTCCCAACGAAATCCCTCTGATAGTACCCCTCCGGCCTCTCTTTTGCGTCCAAGAATGCTTTCGCGAAGGGATTGTACTTTATCTTGAGCGAAGTGACTTCTTCGTTCTGGTAAGCAGTAACCGCTATGAACTGCGTCTCCGGGAATGGATAGGTCATTATTCTGCGCAGGTCCGTGCCAACTTTAACTAAGTGTACTCGGGGCTCGTACTTATGAAGGCTGTTTAGCATTATCTATGAAAGAAAATAATAAAGATTACATTACAATAAAAAAACTTATGACAAAGGCAACGATTGACGCTGCCGCGAATTAGGAATAGCTGTAGCTATAAATGGCCTACTTTATGTGTGTTCTTGCGTGTTTAACTTCGATCAACTATATCAGTAACTAGTAGGTATAGTAGAGCCATAGTCGGGCTATGGAGAGAGCTATGCTCGAAGTTTCACTATACGGGATATAATCCGAAAGAAATCCGTAGAAGAACCAGGATCACTGACCCCAGACTGACCCCATATAGACTCCTGATCTCTGGTCTGATGAGAGACTGATCTTCGAATTAGTAAGTTGAAGTGGCAATGGGCAGACCATTTATAGCTCGCAAAACTGACAACTCTTGAAGAATAAAGGTTTTCGATTGGCAAACATAAACCGGATGACACAGTCAGGAAGACCCCCTCTCGTTGTATCACAGGCATATTATAAAGGTCGCAGAAAGTCAGTGGATGGAGGTGGTCCGGCACCGTTCATTGTGGCATTCTATGGGGAGGGAGGCCTATTTCCAGGAGTAGATTTCTATTGGGTGATGAATGATGATGAATTATTTAAATGGTTTTTTTATTATACAACTAGTAGCGCCCCGCGGTTTCACCCGCGTGAATAATGATGAAAATTGATGAAGATGATGATGGTGAAAAGTAGCCTATGTGTTAATCCAGGGCGTAAAGTATCTCCATTCCAAATTTCACTCAAATCCATTCTGTAGTTTTTACGTGAAAGAGTAACAAACATCCATCCATACTCACAAACTTTCGCGTTTGATGATGATGATGATGATGAAAAGTAGCCTATGTGTTAATCCGGGGCGTAAAGTATCTCCATTCCAAATTTCACACAAATCCATTCAGTAGTTTTTACGTGAAAGAGTAACAAACATCCATTCCTACCCACAAACTTTCGCGTTTATAATATTAGTAGGATAGTAGGATTAACGATGCTTTTCAGATAACTTACATAGGTATGTATTTTTATTATGTAGGTACGTTATTTAATTCGACGTGTTTTTTTTTTGTTTTATTGTTTGTTATTTTTAAATTGAAATCAGTTTTTTTTTGTAATTTTTTCATATAGACTTGTCTAAGCACATGCAATTTGTCAAAGGATATGAAAAAATGATAGTAATGATAGTTGATCTAAGGTGTTTATTATACAAATACAAATGCTGCCAAGTAGGGGTAAATCAGTGACCACAGATAAGATACCTACCTAGTGTGAATAAAATAAGCCACTCAGACGAAGATATTCGATAAATACCTAATAATTATTATAGTGCAGTAGGTAAATATTAGCGAACTGTCTAGGGGGCAACTAACTTAATAGTATAATGTAAACATAGCGCAGAGACAATAATTATTACAAATGATAGTGCGTACGGGCAACCGCTAAACAGTTGGTAAGCTACAGATTTCACACCGAGACGTCAACATATGGATCTGGATGTATCAGATGTTTGCTTTCATATATCATTCGCACCACATCCGAGCGTGAGAACGGCTTCTTAGAACTAGCGGTAGCCACGAACTGTGGCACTGTAGCACCTCTGTATTAACTCGGTTATAAAATGTAACATTAGCATAATCTGCCTTGCCTATGGGACTCGGGCCAACTTACGTCGAGAATGAACGCCTCATACTACCAAGCTGGCTCAAAGCAGGCTGGTGAATGTCGTATTCCTTCATGTTTATGATTCTATGACATGACAGTTTTTTCACGACGTAGGTATTTGCCGTGGCGTTTCCGGCCTAAGAATAGACCCCTGCATCTTCTCCTGTGGATGTTGTAAAAGCCAACTAAGGGGATCCCACCAGGGGATGGGCAGCAGCGCGAATACTGTGCGCACCGCCTGCCAAGCGTGGTGATTATGGCAATTCTCTCCATTCTATTTTAAGGGGGAGGCCTCGTCCACAATGGACGTCTAAAGGCTGCTGATCATGACGATGATGATGATGATGATGAGGTATTTTCGTGGCTGTCGTATAAGGCGATTAAGAGTTTACGCCAGGGGATGGGCAGCAGCATCCATCTGAGTAATTAACACCAATACTGCGATCACCAATCGGCGTGCCATGCGTGGTGATTAAGGAAAATCCAAAAATGTTTTATGAGGAAGGCCTCGTCCAGCAATAGACGTCCCCCAGCTGATGAAGAAGGTATTTCTATCACCTTTTAAGCACGTGGTATAGGAGGTATATACTCTTTAAACTCTCATAAATCATTTTTAAACAAAACATTATATTTAGCTATGTACTGTTTCGATTAGCTCAAAATTGATTACCCAGTAAAATTTTATCGTGATTGTGAATGACCCATAGGTATTACTTAGCGTTTGTTTGTGTATTTAGTTATTTAAAAAGTAATATTATGTTTCTACAAGTGGAGACCTTTAAATGGCCTCTAAATTACTATATAAGTTACCATTTTGTTTTTATGTGCCGATGGTTTTCCTAAAATAAATAAATAAGTTTTAAGCACACCTGTAACTGGATTTGAACCCTCGGAATTTGAATCATAAGGCGCAACGGTTCCCACTGGGCCTCCGAAACTTCCATTAATTAATATTCTATCAATACTGTGAACTAATTATGCTCGGTCAGGAACATAATCTGATGCGGCTGTAAATACGGTTGGTAATCTGTTAATGCTCTTGTATCATAAGTAGGCGGCTAAAATTTACAATTGAAAACAGTGATCTAAATCTTCGGCATGAATAAACAGAATTGGTAATTTGGAACGAAGTGATGACACCTATCGAGAGCCTATGGGAAAATAAAACCAGTGCGTCTAACTGCGTAAGCGCAGGTACCTACCTGCGGTCGAATAAAAATCTGGGTTGCCTATCCACCACCCAAAGTAGCTTCATTCTTACATTAAAGATTGACAAGTCTCGATAGATTGACCAAATTTTAAAGGTAGCAGGAAGTCGGTGGATGGAGGCAGCTGAAGACCGTTAGTAGCATTCTATAGAGGAAGCCTATGTCTTCCTTTGATGATGATGATATCCTCTCTGTTCTACCTCTCTAAAGTTGCTCAGCTCTCTCAACAGAGTTGGTTATCAAAAACCTTTTTTGTACAATTAGGCGGTTTTTTTTGGGTTATTCCCGCTCGTCCCCACGTCTCGTCCGCACTGGGGACGAGCGGGAAGTTTTTTTCCCGCTCGACCCCGAAGGGGCAAACGGGAAGGTTTTAGTAGCGTTCGTCCCCACTAAGATATTAAGAGGGTTATTTTTTTATTAAACCACAATAAATACCTACAATGACATACAATTAACTTTTTATTTGTTTTATTTATTTTATTTATATTATTTATTATATTTATTTTTCGACGTAAGGTTTAGGAAATTTTATAAAATTTGTAGATGTTGGAACTATGGGCCTCATAAAAAAGCTCAAAGTCATGCAGCAGGCTATCGAGAGAGCTATGCTTGGAGTTTCATGTTATTATAGGTTTTCAAGTAAGAAAAATAATTAAACGATGCACTTAATGAACTAGGTTATTAGAGATTCTTTTCTAATGGCCCATAAGTAGCTAAAATATTAGTGATATTGTGGCGGTTGCAAGAGGTCGGTGGATGAAGGCGGCTCAAGACTGTTTATCGTGGCATTTTTGGGGGAGGTCTGGCTATGTCCAGTAGTGGGAGGTGCGGCTTATGATGATGGTGATGTTTACCTGACCATTTCCATTAGTTTTGTTTGTGAGTTTGACTTTGGCAAACGATATCGGCTCCTTCATCCAGTGAGCTCCGAAGTTAGGACTCTCCGGGTGAATGTAGATTGCATTTGATGGAGGAACCTCAGCCTTACCTCCAGGCACCTAAAACCATAAATTTAAAGTTGGTTTAAAAAAATAATTTCGTTTCTTGTTAGGTTAGGTCAAAAAACCACACCTGGTTTTTTTTGCGGTGTGGCCGGAAAGATGTGGCCCGATCTTGCTGTGGGCCGATTTGGGCAATGGAAAAATACTCAGGTCTACAACCCCCAGTTTTATAGGGTTCCGAAGTCCGGAAAGTAACCCTTACTATCTCACATGGATGAAAAGTGACGATATGGTTGGTTGATAGATTTTGTAACATACCCATTCACCATTGACGTATTTCCACCGATGAGAGTCGACCTGCACGAACTCTAGAAGTACTGTATACATCGCCGTCGGATCTAAGCCACTTGCTGTCACTTTTACGACAGGGAACATTCGCCTGCAACAAGAAACAAGAAAATAACCTCAATCAAGGTACCTACAATAAACACAATATACCTAACAGAGGTGTCAAAATAGCTGTGAAGATATAAAATATTTGTAGAATAGAATAGAAAATACTTTATTGTACACCCAACATAAAAAATTTACAAAACGTTAAGTTTTGTAAATTTTTTATTTTGGTGTAAAAATATTACAAAACTTAACATTATAATTAAAAGTAGGTACAATGGGCGGTCTTATCGCTTAGAAGCGTTTTCTTCCAGATCCAACCTTTGGATGGAGAGCGATCTGTAAGACTATACTAATTTGGTGTTCGTAAATCTGACAAGATTATACAAAAGAATTAAAACTAATTCTTAAGACCTATATTGAATAACTATTGAAATAAATAAATAAAAAGTATCTAAATACTTTAAACATAATATAACATAGACTTAGAAAAAAATTATACCAAAATATTATATCAACGAACTATATGAAGTGAAGTAAATAGAGCTACTATGACATTTGGATAAGCATCTGGGTACAAAAATTGATTCATTCCCACTAGTCCCTTTTGGCAGTCCCTATAAAAGGTACTAATGGGACTTTTTAATACGCTTTTATTAGCTTCAGACGTATGTTAGTATGTTTGTATGTTAGTATGTAACGGAATCTTTGAACATGATTTTGACCCCCTTCAAAACGTCGGATTAACTCGAAATTCGGCATACTTATTAAGGACCGATGACAATTCAATATTTTAAATATTTTGACCCGTTATCCTTACTAGGATAATCAGGATCAGCGATTTTTGTTTTCCTGAGACCCGGAAGGTCTGCGTCAATGTCAAGTAGCATAGATAATTACAAACAATGTCCAGTCGTCAAGTAATCTGTCATGTCATGTTCTAGTAAATCGATGGCAGATTACTTGAATGTATTTTTAATTTTTAAATCAATAATAAGCTATTAATTTGTACAGCGATTGAATAAGCGAACGATACAGCGAACGAATTTAAAAGAGCTTATTGATGTATTTCTACCACACTCAATGAAACCTGCAGTATTTTAAAACCCATTCTGCAGATTGTAAATTGTTTGCATTGATAGCAATATTTAGAGTTCTGCATTTCTGATCTAAAGTATCAACGTAGACTCCATTATCTAGCAAAATTTTGATTTTTCACCACTACCTTAAGAAGCAGCGTAATGAATTGGTGACATCCAGGTGTCAGTATTAATATTAGTACCTCCAGATATTAGTATCCCTGTAATTTCTTTATCGATATTCAAAATATTTTAGTGTAATGGGGTGAACCCATTTTCCCATTTTGGACCAACTAAATTAGCAACCGCACCATGTTGAACAAGAAGTTCAACAACTTCGACACGTCCGTTGTTAATAGCATCATGAAGCGGTGTCTCATCATCCTTATTCATTCAGCGTTTCAACATCTGCACCTTCCTTTAACAAGATTTCCACTTTAAATAATCACAAAAAAATGAAAAATAAATAATAGTTTAAAAAAACTAAATATATACGCTTTTTATAGAAAATCCAACTAAAAAATAGAAAATAAATTTTTAAAAATTTGAATTTAGAATAGTGTAAATAAGAAAAAAATATTTTTTATTGTAAAAAAAGCGTGGGGTGCTTTTTAAGATATTATCAAAATGATAATCCTTCTAGTCATATCTGTTAATAAAATATTTATAACTATTGACACCATGCACCCCACGCTTTTTTTACAATAAAAATATTTTTTTCTTGTTTACACTATTCTTAATTCAAATTTTTAAAAATTTATTTTCTATTTTTTAGTAAGATTTTCTATAAAAAGCGTATATTTTTAGTTTTTTTAAACTATTATTTATTTTTCCCACTACTTCCTTTGAAATAATCAAAGGGACTAGTGGGACATCATGTAACGTCATTTTGTTCCTTTAACCCTGGAAACTATAAAATCGAGTGTACAGCCACTTATATTATACATAGATAAGATAATTAATCCCGTTTATTCCAATCTTTCCTACCAACTGCCTGATGGAAATAATTTTCCCCATTTTTAGGGTAATTTCCAAAAAGTTGGAAAATCAGAATTCTGATGATGCAGAACCATTTCGAGTACCCCAAAATGTTGCCTGATGGAAATAATTTTCCCCATTTTTAGGGTGATTTCCAAAAAGTTGGAAAATCAAAATTCTGATGATGCAGAACCCACTAGTTCCTTTGAAAATTTTAAAGGAACTAGTGGGAAAAAAAAGTCCCATAAGTACCTTTAAAGGGACTGCCAAAAGGGACTAGTGGGAATGAATCCAAAAATAAATTATATATTAGAATAAGGGAACGCCTAGGACTCCATCCGCGTAGAGTTTTTTCCGGGTTATTCCCGCTCGTCCCCACGTCTCGTCCCCACTGGGGACGGGACGTGGGGTTTTATTTGTTTTATTTGTTTTATGTATTTTATGTATTTTATGTATTTTATTTATTTTATTTATTTTATTTATTTTATTTATTTTATTTATTTTATTTATTTTATTTATTTTATTTATTTTATTTATTTTATTTATTTTATTTATTTTATTTATTTTATTTATTTTATTTATTTTAATTTATTTTATTTATTTTATTTATTTTATGTATTTTATGTATTTTATTTATTTTATTTATTTTATTTATTTTATTTATTTTATATATTTTATGTATTTTATTTATTTTATTTATTTTATCTATAAAAAGCGTATATTTTTAGTTTTTTTGAACTATTATTTATTTTTCCCACTAGTTCCTTTGAAATAATCAAAGGGACTAGTGGGACATCATGTAACGTCATTTTGTTCCTTTAACCCTGGAAACTATAAAATCGAGTGTGCAGCCACTTATATTATACATAGATAAGATAATTAATCCCGTTTATTCCAATCTTTCCTACCAACTGCCTGATGGAAATAATTTTCCCCATTTTTAGGGTAATTTCCAAAAAGTTGGAAAATCAGAATTCTGATGATGCAGAACCATTTCGAGTACCCCAAAATGTTGCCTGATGGAAATAATTTTCCCCATTTTTAGGGTAATTTCCAAAAAGTTGGAAAATCAGAATTCTGATGATGCAGAACCATTTCGAGTACCCCAAAATGTTGCCTGATGGAAATAATTTTCCCCATTTTTAGGGTAATTTCCAAAAAGTTGGAAAATCAAAATTCTGATGATGCAGAACCCACTAGTTCCTTTGAAAATTTTAAAGGAACTAGTGGGGAAAAAAAGTCCCATTAGTACCTTTAAAGGGACTGCCAAAAGGGACTAGTGGGAATGAATCCAAAAATAAATTATATATTAGAATAAGGGAACGCCTAGGACTCCATCCGCGTAGAGTTTTTTCCGGGTTATTCCCGCTCGTCCCCACGTCTCGTCCCCACTGGGGACGAGACGTGGGGTTTTATTTGTTTTATTTGTTTTATGTATTTTATGTATTTTATTTATTTTATTTATTTTATTTATTTTATTTATTTTATTTATTTTATTTATTTTATTTATTTTATTTATTTTATTTATTTTATTTATTTTATTTATTTTATTTATTTTATTTATTTTATTTATTTTATTTATTTTATTTATTTTATTTATTTTATTTATTTTATTTATTTTATTTATTTTATTTATTTTATTTATTTTATTTATTTTATTTATTTTATTTATTTTATTTATGTATTTTGTTTTCTTTGTTTTTAGTTTCCTTTTAGTTTTACAATAATAAAAAATGCTAGTGTTATAGTTGTCATATTTTAAAGTTAGCACGCCAACCATGCTCACTACCTTTGAGGTTGGCTGGTAGAAATTACTCTTAGCATTATTTAGTTTATATATTTAAATGTTGTTTTATGCAATCAATTATTAATAATAAAACACTATGTTACTATTTCAAGGATAATCCGATTTGATTAGTAGCACGGTGAACGCTTACAGTTCGCGTAGAAAGCTTCATTGATACTTTTTGTACTACACACGGATATAACATACCTACCTTACTATAGGTATCTCAAGGGTGGAGTACTCATGCGCCTGCGCCCGCGCAGGATCATTTAGCCACCCTGCGTTAATAAGTAAGACCTACCGCGTTAATAGCTGAAAACTAGCCGCCGACTGGGCGTTTAGCACAATGACTGTGTAACGTGTACAGTCACTGATCACATCCTTAGATGTTAATAGAGGTAATGGCTTGTTCAGACACCATGATACAATTCGTAGCGGTTGATCTTTTAAGGAAAGCAGCTGACTAACTACTCAAACTCTTTTCAGCTGTTTCAAATAGTAATCACATAGACATAATATGTTACTAGCGTAAGTAATCATCTTTTTAACCGACTTCCCAAAAAGGAGGAGGTTCTCAATTCGGTTGTATTTTTTTTTTTTTTACGGTAGAAATCCCACCTATCTGTACCAAACGGTCGACGTTCATAATTCGACGACCTCTGTGGCGCGGCTGAGATGCGAGAGGTTGCGGATTGGATTCCCGCTGCGGGCAAATGTTTATATGATCTGCAAATATTTGTTCCGGGTCTGGGTGTTATAGTACCTTGGTACTCGTAGCTCCTGATACTCACGATACAGGGAATCCTAGTGTGGGATCAGGATTATGTATGTGACTGTTGGGTGTTATGTTATGTTATTATGTTATAATTAAAATATCGAAAGACATTGCCAGCGTTTATTTTCCCCAATAAATACGATCTAGGAGTTTTCAAGATGAAGTATCTTCGAGACAAGCGTGCTACATCTTCGACCATATCGTCACTTTTCATCTGGGTGAGATAGTGGTGAAATGCGTGGGCATTTGACATACAAAAGGGCTTCTGTGGCGAAGCGGGCGAAATAGGCGATTGAGTCGCGAGAGGTTCGAGTTCAAGGCCCGCTGTGGGACAAATGTTTGCAATTTTTGTTCGGATCTGGGTTTGTACCATGGTACTCGCAGTTTCTGATACCCACGACTCAGAGAATTATAGTGCGGGACTGTTTCGTGTTAAAAACTTATTTTTACCTTTATACAACCTAAATACGTATAATATATTTTACTCACAAAAGGTGTCTGAAGGCGCCGACATCATAATAGTGTTTCTTAAATTGATAATAAATTAATTTTTAATTATGGTCTCTGAGGAAAGTCAATTTTGATAGTGTCAAGTAGGTAGGTATTTTGATAAAATTAGGTTAAGTTGATAAAGTCTCAGTCAAATCATGTTAGTAAAGCAGTGACAGTTTCACAAAAATGTTGGTGGACAATTTCCATCCATTTGAAAAGACACGCACTTTATATTTGAATTCACTACCATGTGCTCTTTAAATAAGCTACATCTATCTATCTGCTGATGATTATGATAATGATGATGATGACTGTGCTCTATCGATGATATTGTAAGGGTCACAGGAAGTTGGTGCATGGAGGCAGCGCAAGACCGTTCGTTGTGTCGTGGCATTTCATGAAGGACACCAATATCAAGCAGCAGACTACTACCGGCTTATGACGATGACTGTGCTCTCTCAATTACATTGTAAAGGTCAGTGGATGGGGGCGGCTGAAAACAGTTTTTTTCGACTTTGGTCATGGTCCTTCTCACACCTCAACCGGTCACTGATTTTAACACAGGGTGACCAAAAAAGAAACCCATCCTCCAAGAACCTCCATCGGGAGGTGGCCAACAGTTCTCCAACAGTTGTCAGTACTGCGAGCTATATGGCCTGCCCATTGCCATTTCAAGTTCCTTATTCAGAGATTCTATGTCGGTGATCTGGGTTCTACGGATTTCCTCATTTCGAAGCATAATATGTATAATATTATGGTTCTATAAATAACTAGAGCATGTAACTATGATTCAATAAGCACGTTTATTACTTGTCTTAAGAGGACACCTATACTTAGTCATAACCCATAAACAATATTGTAAGATGTATTGTTCCATTTTATTCAAGTTTGCTCATAGATATTTTTTAGCTCGGAGCAACAAAGGCCTCATCAGCCATTAACCTAAAGTACTTAGGTTGTAAACTTGACTGTTTTATTCCTTGGTTCATTTTATTTAACCTCCGAGTATTCATAACTTTACAGCTACAATTATGCAATTGTTTACAATATTGGAATATATAAATATCCAATGCAATGAATTATTTCTGTGCATAAAACAATGTCATAGAGTTCATAAGCGGATTGTGGTTTAATTAATGCTAAATCAAGCGTATAGAGGTGTTATGAATCTCATTACGAGAAAATACCCTGACTGTTTTGTAACTAAATGGGTATGTAGGTACTTTACAGCCTACTTTAGTCTTTTAGTGAGGTTCAACAAGTGCGTTTGTTTGTTAATTCTTATGTCAGGTGCTTGTAGTCAATAATTACAACCTACAAATACCGCGTCTCGCCCTGAATGAGCAATTGCTTCGAACTTTTTGTTTGTATTACGCTTAATATGTTTCAAAAATCTAGAACACTGTCTACTCACAAAATTTAATGAAGATCTGACTTGTAGTTTTTAAATTAATGAATAACTACGTTTTTTTGTGACGTCTGGCTCTAGTTTTCTTTTAATTTAAAAACTACAAATCAGATCTTCATAAAAGTTCGTAAATATAATTGAAAAAGACTTCAGTATAAGTCTTTTTGAATTATATTTACGAACATCTGGAAACAACCAGAAAAGAATTAGAGAGAGAGTTGAAGGGTAATTCCACCGAAAAACTAGACGAGGTGTACGGAACCTTAAATTACAATCATCATCATCAGCAGCATTTAGATGTCCACTACTGGATGAGGCCATAATCACCACGCTTGACAGGCGGCGGATTGGTAATCGAGCAGCACCGATGTTGAGTGCTCAAGTGAACGCTGCTGCCCATCCCCTGGTGTTATCCCTTAGTAGGCTTTTACGACATCCATGGGAGAAATAGAGGAGTAAATTTTTAGACACGACACACCACGACACTGCTTTGAAACTACTACTACGAAATTACTATGCTTATTTCTAATAGCAAACGTACCTTCCATTCTTAGTGACTATCATTTCGTTGGTGAGGGTCTGGAAGCGGACCCAAAGGTCTCTGTCGTCAAGTGCCACGTTTACATCTCGCTCGCGGCCATTGCGAGACGTACCACCACCGACTGATGATGGCTCTACCGCACTCAGGATGTGCGATGCCGCCATCCTGTTGAGAAAAATTAACGCTGAAAACACAGAGCTAGCCTTACTCTCTTCTTATCCTCGTCGGTTTTTGGTTATAACATAAACTGAAGTAACAGTTTTGATTCAGTGTTATGATCACTAAAGACTATCCACGATCTCGAAGTAACGTCAAGATGATTTAAGGCATTTAAGCCTACCTAAGTTGTATGTGAAGTCCCACCGTAGCCCTGGCCGTATTCCTTGTCACTAGCGGAACGACCACTAAGGTCTAATGGTAATAACACCCAATAGTCACATGCATAGCCCTGATCCCACATTACACTAGGATTCCCTTTGTCACGGGTATCAGGAACTACGAGTACCATGGTACCACAACACTCAGATCCGGAACAAATATTGGCAGATCATGCAAATTTTGTCCCGCAGCAGGAATCGAACCAGCACCTTTTGCTTCTCAGCCGGGTACTCACCCGCCACGCTACGGAGGTCGTCACTCTTGTCACTAGCGGAACGGCTAATAAAGAAGGTAAGGCATGTAGTTTTTTAGGAAAATATCAAGGTCTTTTGCAAATTATTGGTTTGGTGCCATTTTTGTAGTGTTTAGTGGTAGGTCCAAATGAGTACCTATAAGATAACAATTTGCCTGACGACGAAAATCCTAACCAGGTTCACAATATACTAAAATGTATGCTCTACCCACCACACAGTTTGCTTGCGCTCGCATAATAGCATTAAATATAATAAATTGTACAGTTTATTGATTAGGCCTCGTTTAGTTACCATAAGGTTAATTCATACATAGGTATGATTGAAATCGAAACAGTAGCCTTGTAATTTTTAGGGTTCCGTACCCAAAGGGTAAAACGGACCCTATTACTAAGGCTCCGCTGTCCGTCCGTCCGTCCGTCCGTCTATCACCAGGCTGTATCTCATGAACCGTGATAGTTAGACAGTTGAAATTTTCACAGATGATGTATTTCTGTTGCCTCTATAACAACAAATAATTGAAGTTGAATACTTTTCGAGTTATAGAGGGGCAGTGAATGACTATGCGTGGTTTGAGAGGAGACGCTGCCCGGTTTTTAAATGCTTAGAATCCATTGAAACAAGTCATGGCGAAACCATTACAATAGCAAATGAGAAAGGTATTTCATCATCAGCATCATCATCAGCCTATTTACCACTGTTGGACGAGGCCTCCTCCATTGAATTTGCCATAATTCACCACGCTTGGCCGGCGGCGGATTGGTGATCGCAGTTTAGTGTTAAGTACTCAGGCAGATGCTGCTGCCCATATCTGGTGTAATCCCTTAGTATGGCTTTTAATACATTCACGGGAGGAGAAGGAGGGGTCGAAAGGGATTTAAAGAAATAAAAAAAAAATTAGAATTGAAATCTAAAATGATCACCAAGCCAGTATCATTTTAGAAAAATTACAACTCCACACCACGTACTTTTTACTATTCTCCTGCTAACGTTTCGTTGACCATTTTGAGGTCCTATCCTACCTTATGAGTAGTACCGACCGCGACCACGCTCGAAGGTCGTTAGACGGGAACTCAAAAAACGTCAGCAGGAGAATAGTATATAGTACGTGAAGTATAGTCGTAATTTTTCAAAAAAAATGATGCTTATTTTTCCAAAACATAGTCAGTAATCGCACCAATACAAGTAGGTACTTACACATTTATTTGATACCTACACAGACTGTACAAACGGAAACCTCACGGACTCCGATGGCGATGGCAAATAAGCCGGATATTATATTGTAAGTTTGACTCGGCACGATCTCTCGACAATGTTTAGAGAGCTTATTATCGGACTACGTAGGTTCAACGTCCCAACACGCCTCCTGGCAGTATTTTGTCAATTTATGGTTTTATATCAGCTTATGATGCACCCACAGCTGGGATTTAGGACTCGTCTGGACTCTAGACTGAAGATATACAAGAACCGCAAAATAGGTTAGTAGTAGAATTATTTTAGAGCAGGAAATAGTTGTACACCTATACATACTTATGTAATGAAAAATCTGAAATAAGCAGATCTTTTTAACCGACTTCCCAAAAAAGGAGGAGGTTCTCAATTCAGTTATGTTTGTTACCGCATATCTCCGGCGTTTATGAACCGATTTGAAAAATTCTTTTTTTATTTGAATAGATATACTTCCAGATTGGTCCCATTTTTTTCAGAATCCAGTTCTGATGATGGAATCCATGAGGAATTGAGGGAACTCCTCAAATATTGTAGGCATACATATGGCGATTTTGATATTTTCAGCAACAAACCAAGCATTTACATTCAGAAAGTATCATAATCCTTTCACCACTATGGTTCTTTCATCATTTTTTTTCATCCAAATATTTAGTCGAATACAATGGCGGAAGTCGGTTTTTTAAATGAAAAGTTATACATTTATGTGGGACCAATTCAAAGATTTGATCATTTGATCACTAGAGATTCCGCAGACGGTCTACGCTTAGTCGGGGTTAATTTAAATTAGACTCAAATAAAAAAAAATTTTTTGTAAATTTTTGTAATCAGTCCAAAAGAAAAATAAAATAATTATAGAGCTAAATTAGCGCAAGTAGGAAAACACAAAAATTTTTTTTTACATACTTAATTAGCGTCAACTTAATGAGGTTAAAAAGACATCAACGCGTGTAGCGTTGATGTCTTTTTAACCGACTTCCCAAAAAAGGAGGAGGTTCTCAATTCGGTTGTATTTTTTTTTGTATTGGCGATTACTATGATAATTCGTAGACGGTCTACGCAACGCTACGAGGTGCATTTTAATAAGAATTTAAAAAAATTACAGTAGATTATTTTTCGTGACAAAAAAGCTTCATGCAGGAATACAATACAAGGTGATTCAGTGATCACGGAACTCATGGCACATCTGAATGGGAAAACAATAAAGTGAGCATCAAAAATATGATCGATCATTAAAATAACCAACTGAGCAATAGAACTAAATTTTGAGCGTTTAATAACGATCTTTAATGATTGTAAGTGACTTTTAAATTATCACGTTAGCGGTAAATATTCTATTCAGGGGCTAAGTTTGGTAATGCTAATGCGAGTTTTTTTTTTAAATCTTACACTATCTAGAGACATAGACATATAGGTTGAGAGGATATATAAAATATATTATATATTATAATATTGCCGAGGTTATAAATTTACGTGGCTCGCTGCGCTCGTTATTACTAGTTGGCTGGACTTCGTTGCTTTCACAGTATTTATTTATGTAGCTCGCTTTTCACACCGGTGGAGTCTACTATTGGCTGTACTGTAATACATTCGCACTTGTTTCCCAACTACTCATTTAGTGAGGCACTAATCACTAATACTCATTTAGTGAAACATGATCAAAGAATGGTATTTGGCATAATAAAATTATGCTCAGTTTTTACCTGAGACATGACATTGCACACGTGACAGGTGGCAAGCCCAAAGCTGCCTTAATCTGAATAAGTAAGTAAGTAATAGTTTTAAAACTAATTCAGTATAATAACCAACTAAAACTACATTATAATAATTCTTAAAATAACAATGACATGAATAATTCACTAAAATTAATATTTATGATTACTACAACTTCCTCTCACTGGTCCTTTCTTAGTCTTAAATATGCTGATCATGCAAACATTTGTCATGCAGCGGAAATCGAACCCGCACCTATAAGTCTTCTATAAGTAGTGAAACTCCTAACTTCTTAAAATTTTATAAGAAAAGAGCTCCAAGAGCATGCGCGTTGATGTCTTTTGTATAACCCAAACCCACTTTGTCTAAGGGTAGTATTTTTTTATAAAATGTTGTTGACTATATTTTCTCGTGTCATTGGTTCTTTCTTGGTCACTAGATGGTCCTGTCATCATCAGCTGGTAGATATCTACTGTTAAACGAAGCCTCCCCATAGAACGCAATGGGGGGATTAGCCATAATAACCACGCTTGGAAGCCGGATTGGTGTAAAATACACTCAGGTGGATGCTGCTGCATATTCCCTGGTTATTAAGCCCTTAGTTGGCTTTTACGACATTGACGGGAGCAGACAGAGGGTTGTCTTTAAGGCCGGACTCAACACGGCAATTAACAATACCAATGGACAACAAATTGATAACATCGTCAGTGAACGCGTTGTACGGTCGTAACCTCTATCCGGACAAAGTCCGTATATGTAACGACGTGAATTGGAATTAATTTGTAAAAAAATATAATAATAATAATTATATATATATTTTATATTATTTTAATTAAAAATCATAAAAAATTATAGTTAAATTAAATAACACTAAGAAAATAATGTAGTGATCATTTAGTACATAACTAAATGCAATATAAAATAGAC
This sequence comes from Epirrita christyi, assembly GCA_951392215.1. Classification (NCBI taxonomy): domain Eukaryota; kingdom Metazoa; phylum Arthropoda; class Insecta; order Lepidoptera; family Geometridae; genus Epirrita; species Epirrita christyi. The sequence continues at coordinate 7,904,651 of OX595839.1, read as the reverse complement.
GAACAAATATATAGTAACAATTTTGCTCCTCTCCAACGAAAACTCTGAAAGAATTCGACACGTGTTTCGCCTCTCAACGAAGCTAGAACAACAAAGATACACTACTGCAAAAACTCCGCAGCCATGTTGCCTCGTCGAACATCGAACAGAAAGTGAAGTGTGCTTGTTGTTCTAGCACGCAGTGAGCCTATTGTTTCCTGAGGATGCTTCGTTGAGAGGCGAAACACGTGTCGAATTCTTTCAGAGTTTTCGTTGGAGAGGAGCGGAGTTGTTACTATATATTTGTTCGTCTATTTTATATTGTAGAATGGATTTCCGCAAAGTCACGCTTGAATCAATTAATTATAACTAAATGCGTGAAAAATATAGCGAAGAGACATCTATGGCTAAAGAAAAACATAAACCATGAGACTTCGTCGGTTTTCTATCTGTCTGTAATGTATGTCCGTCTTAAGGGATCTATTAGTACAAGGGATCATAACCACAGGATCTATCAGTACCTAACTACTCGTCTGTCTGACCCATAGGATGTGTTTATAACTAACTAGCTGCACCCCGAGGTTTCACCCGCGTGTACAATGATGAAAAATTATGATGATAATGAAAAGTATGTTATGTGTTAATCCAGGGTATAAGGTATCACCATTCCAAATTTCATTCAAATCTGTTCAGCCGTTTGAGCGTGAAGAAGTAACAAACATACTCACAAACTTTCGCATTTATAATATTAGTGAGATGAGATGAGATGAGATTTAAGTGCAGTAATACCGAATACCCATATCAAGTCATCAAAGACACAATGTTTAAATGTTTCTTTTCAATAATTTTGTAAGCTATGCCATGGTATGTCTAAGTATACAAAGATATATTCAAAAAATAGTAAAATCCATTCAAAGTCAAATGCATATGTAGTTCAAAGCGTTTGAACTACATAGGTGCGCATAAAGGATGGGGACATTAATTAATTTATGTGTGACTCCGACAAAATATCGAATAAGGAAGTGGTAAATGAAATATGTTTACAGCCTGAAATAGCTATAAAAGCCTCCGTTAGTTATGAGACTTGAAAAACGGTACCTATACTGTGGGTAGTAACTCCGACATAACAGGCAATTAGGATAGAAAGTCCATAGAAAAGACATCAACGCGCGTGCCGGCATTTTCCAGTTGGTATTGTACTTTTTATGCCGTGGTGTGTCCGGCCTAAGTATCAGAAATCAATAAGAGACCCCTCCTACTCCTCGCCTGGATGTAGTAAAAGCCTTACTGGATTACACCAGGGGATGGTCAGCAGCATCCGCCTGAGTACTCAACACCAAACTGCGATCACCAATTCGCCTGCCAAGCGTGGTGATTATGGGAAATCCCCCATTGTATTCAATGGGGGAGGCCTCGTCCAGCAGTGGACGTAAACAGGCTGATGATGATGATGTTTGTAATTTTATATTGTTTTTTTTTCACAGTAGGGTCCTACAGTTTACAGTACATACAATGTAACAAATAACTAAGAACATTTAAATTTTAACTAGGTACTTACTGCAGTCTCTACATTCAAAACTAGGTACCAACAGAAAAGTTATCTCCTGTCATAAAACGAGCAATTCAATTAAATTTAGAAAAAAAAACTCTTTGGCAATGTAAATACAATCGTCAAGTATGACGTGTTCATGGTTATAAAGACAGACAGAATGCCAGCACACACTTTATTGAATACTGTTATTTATTTGCTTGGAAGAACCGACTATATAATGCACATTCTCGTAATTTGGTTTTACGTACGCCTATGGAGGGTCCTATCGTATTCCTACAACATTTAAAGTATGAAACAACAAGAAAGCAACATGTGTGTATAAAAGACGAAGTAATTACAGCGCTAGCCCACTCGTCCGCAGCGTCATTATTCATCGTTTTACGACTCCATGAGGTATAAATATTAAACATAACTTGTATAGATGGATTGCGAACATTTTCTTTTTAATGGCGAGGCTAAATATGATGTGCGAGTGCTGGCCCCGGTTTCGGAGCAGCTCTATGCCGCCAAGGACTCGCAACACAAAATATTCAAAGTGTGCCAGACAATATGTGTGTTTATTGTCTTTTAATTACTATGTAATAATGTTCTTTATCTTTTGCCGCGTGCAGTAACCAATGCAACCCTCTCGCCTCGAAGTGATGGCGACCGGATCGATGGATGAGGAATGTCGCTTAATCGCTTTGCAGTGCCGGCGTTTTACTGATCCCTATAAAATATCAAAGATAACAACGAGTGGCTCTGAAGGTTATTTCGAATGGACCCCGGTCCCGTGATTGGACGTTTATGGCACTCTCTTCGATAAATGTAAGCATTATGTGCGGCGGGTATCGAGCAATTGTCCAGATTCTCGGCACTCGGCAGCCACGATGTGAGGCCAGAGGTGCTAATTATCAAATGCAAGAGCGGCCGAACCCATATTGAAACCATTGAAACAATACGCTCCGTGTTTTCTTTTCCAATTTCAAAGTTTGCGGAATGGCTGCGTAATGAAGGCCGAGAGCGGAGCGCAAAAGGAACGATGCCGAAAACTCAACTAAAGTATTTTAATGGTGTTGCGTCATCGTTGCTTCAAACTTGAATTTTCATTATCACTTGGCTTGTATACAACCACCAGCCTTGATATGTTATTCAAACAATAGACTAAAATCAAATAACAGCGAAACATGATCAATAAGATACGACCTTTGAAATAATACGTAAGTATTTTTGCCTACTGTTGACTAACTGTTGACACAGCGTTTGATTGCCTTCGATATTGAAAGGCTACATGAATACCTGTATGTACCTACATGTTGTTATTTTGTGGTTATTTTCCATTCTTTTGATTCAGAATCATCACATAAGCAACACTCGTTTCAGTAAATACCTACCTACCTAAGTACAGTACATGCTATTAAAAAGTTAATACTATAAGTAATTCCTCAAGTTATTCATTAAAAACGTTCAATTTAAGAGATAACAAACTGATATTATGTAAGTAAGCGTAATAAAATTAAGTTATGTAAATTCTACAGTTGATGCTTACTTTTTGGCACATTTTCATATCAATAAATTCTGGGATTTATTACAAACAGTGATGTGATGACACAACGAAGATAAACTGACACTATAAAATGTTCCAGTTGGTGCACCTGCGTTAGTTTACTTACAATTAGTTGAGTTTAATAGTTACAATTTAATTGGATTAGAGTCAGTAGCAGCTTTGATTGTAGCGCAATAGTGTTTTACCTACTAAGGTGTCGATATAATTAGGCTCCCCATCATCAAATTAGACTTGGTTTTGTTTTATTTCATACGTATTCAGTGTAAATATTCAAATTCGGAAGCTGATAACTGCAATCAAACTTTTTGAGGCTACATTTCAATTAAATTTTATTCCTCAATTCTGTGGCCGTCGTAAAGCTTTAAAGTTTGACCAGTAAAGCCCATTGAGAAACTCCGAATTGATATTAATTCAAATAACTCGGGTTAAAAAGTCAGGGTTTTATGTGTGCTGTAAAAGTTTATTGTAGGGCTTTGTGGTGAGCCGGACGCGCCGATAGGCCTTCGCGGCCGGTGACAGAACCTCACCGCGCCGCCTTTGTGTTGCGGCTCATGATGCTGCGCGTGCGCACTCACATACAACATCTACTCAGTCGGAGTGCTCATGACATGCTAGCCACTGCACCAGAAACACTGCATAGAAAATGCATTATTATTGTAAATATTATATACTATACTGCATAACACTCAGGTACCTATAGACACTATACCTAAAACTAAAATTTAATGCAACTATAATTTGACTTCTACTTTAAATAAACATATTCTTTCTTTCTTTTCTTTACCATGGTATAAATATAGCAATATAGAATATAGCTCAACAAAGGAAATCAGAATATTAGCATTAAGTTTTATGGGTTCCTGTCCCTAAAGATGTGGTCCGCCACTGTCCCAATGCCGAAAGGAGTTGACTCGTTCGTTCATCGTATCACTGGTTCTTTCTTGGTCACTCTTCGTTAGGTCAGTGACCCGGTTGAGCCCTATGTGACTGATGGTGAGTGAACCAGTGTGGTGAAAGGTTTCAGCGCACCTGGCAGAGGCTTCTTTCATAATCATGTCACATGTCTACGAATTTTTGGTTCTAGGACATACCGGTTACCTCACGATGTTTTCCTTTGCTATTTGGGGGCATGTAATACCATTTCGCATTTTTTGAGTGGATAACCCATTTTTATCAGACTGGGCTTTGAACCCCAATACTCCTGAGATCCTGAGAACCCACGAAGATATTATTATTTCAGAATAAGCCCAAAATAATATAAAAAAATCTTAAAACACTGTCTGGAATAGCTTTTATACCACTTTGAATGATAAGATACAAGAATATAGGCTGCGGTAAAAATTCACAGAAATAATTATTAAATCTTACAAAAGTTATGTATACGTAAAAACCTTAATCTAATCAATTGCTCAATAATGGTTTATCCCAACGACCACCACCAAAACTGCAACCATGGTGGTTGTTAAAATTAATGGTGGTGGTTACAACTGCAAATCCACGATTTATATTTGAAAAGTCGGGTTCTTTTTTATAAAAAAAATCTACAAGTTATTAAGGACCAACACCAATTATTTTAAGAGGTTACCGGTAGGGTTCTACGCCCCGGAACCCTATCGGTATGCGGAGGAAGTTTGCTTCAATTTTGGCTATTATTTCATCAAACTCCATGAAATTTACTCTTTTGTACAAATGATCAGTAATAAAAGTATATCACTAATATCTAAACACGTGGTGCGCCAGGTTTTTAAAAATTCGTTTTTGTTTATTTATAATTTTAAATACGACCCCTATCGTCGGACAGTCGTAGTGAGCTGATGTCCTGAGTAAGGTGGTGTTCATAGTGTTCAATTATAGGAAATGTGCTTCGATCAACTATACTTACGTAGGTACTATATTATGTGTAGTGTATACAGCTACACTCGCGACTTCATTCGCGTAGTCCCGGTGGTACCGGTTTTTTTTCAGCGTGCGAACAGCTCACCAAAGTTTCATGGCTACCGGCATAGTGCTTTAGAAGAGCATAAGGGACAAGCAGCATTCACCCAACTCAACACGAATACTGCGATCACCAATCTGCCTGCCAAGCGTGGTGATAATGGTAATTCCCCCATTGTATTTTATAGGGGAGGCCACGTCCAGCACTGGACGTCTAAAGGCAGCTAGTGATGATGATGATGATGAAGGGACAAACAGACACATTTAATTAAATACATTAGACGTATATACTTTATTATTTTATTTATATGGGCAGCGTTCGGGAAACTACGCCATAATCTTCTCGTCACAGATACCGCAGAGCCTCAAGACGACAGTCTATAGGTTATCAGTGCGTGTAGTCAGTGATAACTTATGTCACAGACGTGGTCGCTTACTATAGGCTAAGCTAGTAACTAAGAGTTCCCATTGTGTTCCTAAAGTTTGTATAAAATATATATAGGCCGTATGGACAAGCTCAAAGTCACGCAGCGGGCTATGGAGAGAAATATACGTATCACGTATACGAGAGTAATAAGTGATAGAATCCGAAATGCGAAGAACCAAGATCACCTACATAGCTCTCAGAATTAGCAAGTTGAAGTGGTAATGGGCCGGTCATAGTTTCCAGAACTGACAACGTACTATTTTACTACTACTAAATAATATATAATAATATATTAAATAATATATAATTAATAATAGTAATACTACACTGACTCTTCTCTACCTCACAACAGGTTTGTAACAGGCGTAAATTGTGCAACCAGGGCCCCAATTCTACTAAACAAATTGTGTTTGAATTGTTAATGAATTATCAAGAAAAATGAATTTTTTTACACTTTTGGTATAGCAAAAGTGTCAAAAGTGACCATTTTGAAATAATTGATCAACAATTCAAATACAATTTGTTTAGTAGAATTGGGGCCCAGGGCTGTCAAACAGTAACGGCTTTGTATGAGAAAAGCGACGATTGACAGCCCTGATTGCACAATTTACTCCTGATGCAAACCTGTCGCGAGATAGAGAATACGGGGGCCGATGGGGAATAAAGGTTCTCGAGTGGCGACCACAAACCGGACGATGCGATAGAGGAAGGCCCTCCACTCGATGGACTAAAGACATTATAAACGTCGCAGGAATTCGGTGGATGGAGGCGGCTCAAGACCGTGCATCGTGGCATTCTAAAGGGGAGGCCTATGTCCATCAGTGGACTTCTACAGGCTGATGATGATGATGATCAAAGACAAATAAATATTTCTAGCCATGATCGATGGAGATGAGTGAAGGACCGACGAATGACTATAGGTACGTATTGTACGTAATGAGGTACCTAAGTTTCTCTTTCCTTGTAATAATTGTAGCTAGGTACTCAATTACCTATTCATCGTCATCTTAAGCAGTGGGTGGAGGAACACCTATAATGATAGTTCTGAATCTCTTCACCACACTGGTTTCTTTACCATAGGTCACTAAACCCTGTTCAGGACCACCATATGTCAAAGCTGGTTTCAGACCTTCTAGCAGGCTGCCCAAGAAAGAACCAGTAACACGAAGAGATAGAGAGAGTGGTGTTAAGTAAATGTTGTAATGCGAATCCCATCCACGTTCGTTTTTATTCCACTTGTTCATATTATATATGACGACTTCCGTGGCGTGGTGGACGAGTAGCCGGCTGAGTCGCAAGAGGTGCGGGTTCGATTCTCGCTGCGGGATAAATGTTTGCGTGATCTGCAAATATTTGTTCCAGGCCTGGGTGTTGTAGTATCATGGTACTCATAATTCCTGATACACACGACCCAGGGAATCCTACTATGGGATCAGAACTATATTTATGAGACTGTTGGGTGTTATTTATTATAATCGCTTGCGATCGATGGGTGGATAAATACTATTTATCAAATATTACTCCAATTTACATGGTATCATCACGAAAACGTGGTCATCGCGTGGTATCATCAAAAATAAACAAAATTTTAAAAACTATCTGCAAGGTAAACAAAATTATCCTTGTGATAAATAATTAAAAAAATACAACCGAATTGAGAACCTCCTCCTTTTTTTTAAGTCGTTTAAAAATAGCTACGTACTTGTCTTTGACTTACTTAGGTTTTGAGTAAAACTACTTTTAGGTTAGTAATTCTTACCTGTCGTGGTGGGCTATTTTATCCTCAATTTCGAAAAATAAGCAAACCACTTAAAATAAATTCTTATAAACTGCACCGCTGTCCACACACGTTTTACACTTTGATCATAAGTAAAAAAGTTGTTAACCACTGACGATAAAAAAAAACACCCTTGAATCGTTCGAATTGTTATTGAAATCAGATTTTCAGTTTGTCACTTATTATAAACATTCGGTGGTGGCGTGCCAACTGCATGAGCTACTACCGCGAACTCGCCCGCTCTACACTTCATTAGCATGTACACAAAATAACAAACCCACTTACCTTCCAGCTCCATTACTGCATAACCATTCTTACAGCCAATGTATAGAGCCTCATTTCCTGCAATGTTCGAAGCCTACTTCGATATGTTTACAAGCGATAATGAGTCGTATTAGTTGCGCAAAAGAGTCGTGTATAGAAGTAAATGTTGAGGAAGGTACGGCGCGAGGCAGCCAGTCGAAGCCCCGCCTCCGACAGAATGACAACTGAACCGATTGGCGGTGGACTGCGGCCGTGCTTGGGCAATCCTGCGCAGCTCAGCGGTGCTACTCGAATTTTAATAAATTTTGATTTGAGTGCGTAACGTGAAATTCCTATTTCTATTAGAAACGATGCGCTCTTAACTTAGCAATAAATTGGGATGTACTTGTAGAGTTGCGCAAATCGTGATATAATTTTTATCGGATTTTTTTATTAATTTTTTATAAGACTCCTTTGATTTATCTAAATGTTCATGAGTAAGTCCCAATTCGACCTAAATGAACGGTATAGTAAGAAGACTTGTCTTGCTAGAATGACCTAAGATGCACTTTTTACGACTCTATCAAGTCACATTTAGCACATAAAACCCAACCTAGTTTTGAACTCCTGAAAAATTACCCAAGAAATACGTTCGTGTAGAACGTGTCATCGTCATCATCATCAGCCGCCAGACGTCCACTGTGTTGGACGAGGCCTCTCCCAACTCTCCCATAGAATACAATGGCGGGATTTGCCATAATCACCACGCTTGGCAGGCGGATAGGTGATCTCAGTATTGGCGTTGAGTACTCAGGTGGTGCTGCAGCCCATTCCCTGGTATAATCCCTTAGTTGTTTTTTAGACATCCACGGGAGGAGACCGAGGGGTCTATTTTTAGGCCGGACACACCACAGCAAACAGTAGAACGTGTATGAAATCATAAAAATGCTAGAGGTATATCAAATCTTTTCTACAATAAGTACAATACTTATGACTCAGCCATTCAAACAGGAACAGCACAGTTTCCAACAAATAACGTCAAATCAAAGTAAAGAGAAATCGTTGATTTCAATTATCAAATCACAAGCCGTCCAAACAAAAATCGAGCTTTCACAAAACATGGAGTTGCATGTCATGTACCTACCTCCCAAGGAACTTCTGTAGACCTAGTCGAAGTAGTCAGCATTCCATTGCAACCAACCGCCGTCTCACCCAGTTACGGTCCGCCGGCCGACCAATGTGCTAATTGGTAAAGGAAACTTTAGACAACGAACGAGCTCAATGCTCTCCACAGAAATGTTTCATTTTTAAACATCTACGGTAACCGTTATGACCAATAGGCATCCAGCGCCATGATAGACAGCTTTCTGGATCTAGGTTCTTTAGACAAAGAAATAGTTGATATATACGGCCATTATCAACGAACAATATAATACATATAATGTCTGGCTGCAGTCGAACTTCAACATTATAAACATACAAAACGATTGAAACATAAAATAAGATTTTTGTTGAAAAATATGTTTTTCAAAACAAGCGTTTATGAAGTTAGTGATCGAAACCGTGAGTTAATCAAAATGAGCCCAAACACTGCGGGGCTACTATTAATTATCGAGGAGTTCCGTTGTCCCCATCATCAGACCAGCACGCGATCACCATAATATTGTATTGTATATATAGATATCTTAACTTGACAGGTATGCAAAATTTAAGCTCAATATGTTGGGTGAAACTGGTTTATAATTCAGTTGCAAGATTTTGTTTTCGTTTTCCGTTTATTTTTTACTACATGGTGTAGGGTACAAGAGAAGTAAAGATAAATAAAAGTTATTAAAAAAACACATAGACTTCAAAGAAAAATAAAACTACCGGTCCTTCATGAAAAACTTCAGCAATTTCAGAGCGAGCCTAAAACTCTCAAAGTTTTCGCTGATACCAAATTATATTATTTTTCTAAAACAGTTCTTTTGAACGTTTATTTTGTATTTCTTTATATTTTGAGTAAAGTTGCCCTTCCTGTGTGGTTCGTCTAACTATATAAACTACCCCGTCCTTTCTCAGAAACTACTGAACCAAAATTCTCTAGATTAGTTGTGTTTGCTCAGATAAAGTGGACATGTAAAACCACGAAGTAGAAAAAAACTCACTAATTCCCTGCTCCTGATGTTGATATTTGGTGCAAATACGGTCTACCATGAATTTTTTATTGGTATAATAATTTAATATAACTTTAAATACGATCTATCTTCTCTACCAAACATGGTCTACAGTTACGGGCATTAATTATCTTCAAGGAGAACATTGTTTTGGGTCTTAGGGTTCCACAGTACGACAAGGAAAACAATGTACCTCTAGGTAGGTAGAGTTAGCCACCTAGGGTTAGTAGGCTACAACTTTTTTCCTGAAAATTTTCTCGACTTCTCGTTTCATGCACGTGACTGTACTACTGCAATTAACTGCATTAATTAATTAGTATATAGTAAGGTACCTTACTACTAATAAACCAACAACATCAACTACAGTACCTACTAAAAAAATATATATATAGTAGGGTCACGCTTACTCTTCTTTTTGACAGTTGCGTTTCTATGAAGTTTCATAAAAAATAATGGTAAGTTTATTTTTTATTTACCAATTACCTAGGCTCTATAAAATAAATTGAACAACGAACGAACGAATATGCCATGTTTTATCTATTTTTTATCACAAAAGCTCTATTACATAACATAACACCCAACAGTCACATACGTAGTCAAGATCCCACACATGGATTCCATGTGTCGTGGGTATCAGGAACTACGAGTACCATGGTACCATAATACCCAGACCCGGAACAAATATTTGCAGATCTTATAAACATTTGTCCCGGGAATCGAACCCGCAACCTCTAGCATCTCCACCGAGGTCGTCAAGGCATTCAGGTATTGGCTTTCAGTTCTTAATAAAACTGGACCTGTCAAAAAGGATTTGTAAGCGTTCAAACTTTACTTCTAAAATTCAACCAACATCTTTCGGAAAATTCATGCCACACAGTGTCCGTTTCCAATATCGTATTATCATGCGAGAGACGCGCGCCTTACACTTTGACAGGCTTGTTTATTCGGAGCCCCGTGCTAACTCCGTTTAAACACAGCTTGCTAGCAGGGCATGAATTAACTTTTCATATAAATAAAATTCACGCTGCTCTAACCTCCTGAAATTAACACCTGGGCGTAAATACTATTTAGTCTCGTCTCGTCACCTCGTGCTATATCTATCTGCTCTACGGCGTTGTTGTATGACGATGTCGTTTATGGTTTACGAGGTAATACGGAAGAGCCAGCGTTCGTTTTCTTACGTCATAGTTCATGGTATCGATCGATTATTGAAGGCGCAATGTATAACACTGTCAGCCCGGCCATTCAGCGCAAATCATTCGTGCCACAGACCGCCAATTACCATCACCCATAGTCTAGTAGAGATATCATGATTTATCTACATTTTATATTTTACATGAACTAAATTTTAAGCTTAGGAATTTACAGACAGATTAAATACCTCCCTTTATTAGTAGTAAGTTATAAAGACCTCAGGTTTAACAGTTCACGATTTTTGTTTTATATTTATTTATTTAATTAATATGACATACAACGCGTATTTTCAGCACATATTCAAGAAATGGATATAAAGGTAAGTCTCCATAGGTATATCAGATCTTAGTATTCCTGTAACTAAAGGCATCGCAGCGTGCGCAAAAATTACAACATTGACAACTTATTGAAGAAAAATAGACCTGAAAGTTATGAGATCAAAAAATTATTTAAATAACATTTCAATATTTTGCTCAAGCCAAAAATAATAAATTAACATCAAAAAATCATAATTGGTGTTTGGCTAGATACCTACTATAGATACGACTTTCTGATGTTCTAAGTATTATATTTTTAGAACGCAAGAACCCACTGATCACATTTTAATACCTAATATCAATATGCATCCTCAACATAGTAAGGTCACGCGCCGCCTTTAGGTACTTTGGACAATAAACAAATATATTTTATGTTCCACTTACACCTCAAAGTCCGGTATACTCGGTAGTATGACGAAAGAAAATCACCACTGACTCTCTGGCTACAATGTGGCCGGTCATTTAATTGGCAGTCGATGGGTATAGGCAATTAAACACCTATTCGTTAACTTCGAGATTAACGGTGACCGTTTTCGTCACAGTTACGGTATTTTTCGGATTGATTCATTATTTGCTCTGATTTGTTGGTTATTTAACCATTTTATGGTGTTCCGCGATGTTCACACTATCACGTAGGTAGGCACTACAATTTAGAAAAGTTTGTTTGCCATATTGGTTGCTTGATGTCTTAGCTAAGATAAGGTAAGATATATCCTCCCTCTCCTTTCTTGGATGTCGTAAAAGCCGACCAAGAGATTACACCATGGGATGAGCAGCAACATCCACCTGAGTACATAACACCAACATGTTCTGACGACCTCTGTGGCGCAGCGGGCGAGTAGCCGGCTGAGATGCGAGATTGCGGGTTCGATTCCCACTGCGGGATAAATGTTTATATGCTCTGCAAATGTTTGTTCCGGGTCTGGGTGTTATGGTACTACGGTACTCGTAGTTCCTGATACCCACGACACAGGGTATCCTAGTGTGGGATTAGGGCTACGTGTGGGACTGTTGTTATGTTATAATTGTTTATAATACTGCGGTTTGCCAAGCGTGGTGATTATGACAAACCCCCCCATTAATCAGGTATATTACCGTTACGTCCGACACCACCACGTAGCGAATAAAAATCAGCAGTTGACTTCTACATGCTGATGATGATGATGATGATAGACAGCCGATTATTGGATTGCAGTTTCCCTGTGTTCTCACCATAACGGTTATGTACCTACTACCTGACCTACTTAGTCAATGTTCATGCTTTCTATCTGACTACCAACTAAGTATCAATAGTGAAATTCGCATACTAGAACGTACTCCTAAGTAAATAAGTATGTTTGTACCTAAGTAGATATATATATTTACGAGTGTGTTACTCCAAACGCTAAATTTAATAATGTTTAAAGCGTTAACAAAACGCTAAAGATAGCAGTTTTAAGCTGACATGATAGAAAATCAACATTTACCTAACTCCATTTTGAGTTATTTACTTCCCAGATGTGGCTATGTGCTGCGGTTCATACTTATTAGAAATCCCTAGATGTAATGTAAAAATAATGGCAGACGAACATGACTTTAATAAAGAACAATTTTGTTTTTTTTTTGTCATTTTGGCTGATCCAATCGTATATCCCTTAGAATAATGAGGTATCCATGAAGTTATAGGAGGTATCTCCCTTGCCTTACTCTATTTGTCAATAAAGTCTAATTTTGTTTTTTTTTACATTTTGACAGTGACGACCAACCCTTCCGATGCTCTAGCGGTGAATGCTAATTGCTTTGTCAAAGTCACAGTCGTTACTTACCTCAATGCTAGATTAAATAGGTAGGTACCTACTAATAAAGGTTCTTAGGTACCTACCTATACCTAAGTAGGTATGAGATATTTACTACCTAGCGAAGTAAATTGTTTTCAGTATTATTTCAGGTAATCACTTAGAGTTAGAGGTAGGTTCTTCTCCATCGATAGGTTATCTGGAAGAACGCCCATTGTACATATAGCGCTTTATTTAATTCTTATTATTTAATAATTCTTGTTTTGTAATTCTTAACCAATTTGTTAGGTGTACAATAAAGTGTTTTCATTCATTCACTCATTCATCTTCTTCATCAGCCGGATAGATGTCCACTGCTGGACGAGGCCTCCCCCATAGAATAGGAGGATGTGCCATAATCACTAAGCCTGGTAGGCATTGTTGTGTATAAGTCCAGATTGATGCGGTCCAGTCCATCCCCTGGTGTAATCCCTTAGTCATCTTTTACAACATCCACGGGAGGAGTTAGAAGAGTCCTATTCTTAGGCCGAGACCACCACCACCACGTAGGTAGATGTGCTAAGGTTATTGATCAGATGAATGAATACCTTGCTTAATATCGTAAGTAACTTAGATAGGTGCTATTGGTTGAATAACGTTTATGTAACATAAATTTGCTAACTTTACAAGTGAGTAATAAGAAGCGCTAAATAAAATCGTAGCTCGGCTTAATTGGTAGAGTTACTCATAGCATCAGAATATCTTCGTTTCTATTCCAAAATGTAGCAATAATGTACGGGTCCCGAAAACAAAAGAGCCGACTCATGCCTATCGAAGATATCGGACGTCGCTCTCACTGTTGGGTTTCTGTTAGCTCTATCTACCTACTGCCTGCCTCTTTACGATTCCGTGCGTAAACTGACAAACAAGACACGCCGAGTATCCGCCATGCCCGTCCACTTTTGTGTTTAAACATGTGCTTAAACATGGTGACATGAAACGTGTTCGATAATTATTGGAAGGATCAATACGCTACGCCAACTATTCGTCTCTCTGTCAACATGGTTTATGAGCGCGGCGGGACGATGCGCCGCGTGTTTCTATTTAAATGTTAATTTCAAACTTGGTTTATTTCAACAAACAGTGTTTGTAAGTTTGAGGTGACCGCTCGGTAAGGGATCTATTAGTACAACGGATCTAAACCAGCGGATCTATCAGTAACTATACAGAATTCAAACATGCCTTCAATTTTATTTGGATTAATGCTAGTAAAAAGTCACCATCTGTACGGCGATGGTAGAGCCAAATAACTTAACCTGAGCTGCCTAACCCTAGCAGCAGGCCAAGTCAAATACATACCCCCTTAGTCATTCAATTTTAAAACCTTTGATAGCTAAAATAGCTTATGTCTTGTTTTGACGTAGGTATGAAATTTTACATCAGAGAGAACAAAACAACAAAAGCTATTTTAACAAAAATAATCCTCATTTTTAAGACTTTTTCCTTTATTTGTTAATAAAAACAAACCCTAGAGACTTTTCATTTTAGCGATTTCCACACAAAAATTAGGCATTCGTTGCTATGATATTTTTTTAATGCATTGAGATAGAAGCTTGATTTTAGAACTTTAAAGGTATAAATTTTGATTCCTTTAGCTGATCCTGAGGAAAATGGTCTTGACAGACGACAGACTGGCAACAGAATGATCCTATGAGGGATCCTTTTTTTTCCTGTTGAGATACGGAATCCTAAGAATCATAGATGACCGTCGTTTTCGTTTCATACATCATGGATAAAGCTAACTGTTTGAGGTGCCAATCACACACCTTTAGACACTTTCAATATTTCACTATACTTTACCTACTTACATATAGGTATCTAAATTCAACAGCGAAATCTAACGCTTATCTGCATCCTATTTTTCTCAACTCTGTATTAGCATTTGTGAAACCACAAACGGATTCAACTTATAATTTATTCCACTGAACAATAGACGTCGGCAAAACGATAGGCGTGTCGCCATTCGGCATCGTCAATGGCCAAATAATCGCATTTTTATTTTACACACGCATCATAAACCTAAGTAAACCAGGATAAGGTGTATCGGAATATTTGACTTGGTCTTGCTGGTAGGGTTACAGGTAGGGTTGCCAGATGGCAGGGGCCCACCGGGTTAGTCCCAAAATGCAAGCTCATGTCCCGGACATTTAAAAACCGCACCAAAAATAAGACTCGCGCCGAGAAACGCGAGCTTCGGTGGTGGCTGGTTTGACGGGTCGCGTGGACGGGTAGTTTCGTTCATTGCCCATACCAATATGCAATGCTTTTTGTGAAATACTTATTTCTAAGTTTAATGTATTAGGGACGCAAAAGCGGAACCGCCTATTCATTGGCGTAGTAAAAGCAGAACTGCAGACTATAGTTTTCAGTTTGACTTGTTCTGAATTCATAAAGATGCTGGATGGATCTGATAACACAAATTAATTGCAGCTGACCCAAGCAATGATAAGTCAAAATCATAAGTATTTTATTTATTAAAATAACAAGGATCATTTTGAATCGTCTTGTAAACTAAAATCACACCTGTTAAGCCTAAGCCTAAGCCTAAAAGAATCAGGATAACTTAGCTTGATTTGATGATGCTTCTTACTACTAGGTGGGATGCGCCTGTATGGTGCCTCGAGAACAAGAAACCTAAAACTTGAAAACCCTAAGTAGGTAGTCAAAAGTAAAATGTAAAGATAATAAGCAAATGTTCGTAAGGCACAAGGTACGGCTGATGTACATAATAAATAACATGTTGTACCTACCTAGGTACATTTTACTACATGTACTTACATAAAAACACAGTAACAGGTGTACACAATATAGGTACAAATATTGCAAATTTACATTTTAGCAGTCGAGGGGCAGAGCGACATCAGGCCACGCGGCGTTATCATTAATATGGTAATCTAAATATAACTAAGTACGTTATTTATACCCTATATGTTAAAAATATGGTATAGTTTTACAACATTGCTTCCTCAAAAAAAACCTACGGAACGGGTGAGGCTTTTTTTTTTGGTTGCCCAGGAATCCTTTTCCGCAGACCTGGCAACCCTAGTTACAGGTAAAGTGATTTGCATACCTCCCACGGTGAATATTGAAGTTTATATGATAGGCAAATAGTCGGCCTAATAACATACAAAATCTATAGTTGCCGCGCCTTTGTAGCACTGGGTTGGTGAATAATCATATTCCTACTTCCAGGGAAAGTACATTGCCGCCGAATTAATTACCCTATTCCTTTTTCTGTAGTCAGTTAATAAAATACGTACTTCCCTCTATCCTCTATCCTACCCTTAGGCGTGACTCTGCTTGCTATGCCTAACTAAAATAGTTATTTTTTTGTTGGTCAGGTCACGTGCAGTGGGGCTTTTGAGTATAGCACAAATTTGGATTGTCTCATAAACTCGCCACTGCCATGCCTCTGATCAAGCGGTAGGTAGGCAATGTGCTAACATATTTTGAATATTCCCAGAAGCTCGACTGCTGGTGGAGTTTTTGGGAATGATCCAAATTGGAGTCTCATAATCCCTACTTTCATGCCACTGATCGCACGGTGGGGTTTATGAAAAGACTTTTTTTTTATTATCCATCTTACTTATCCTATGTCCATCTTCTAGGTTTGGTCGCGTTGGAACATAATTATTTTTTTAGTTTTTATGACGGTTCAAAATGATCTTGTGATCAAAATGAATAAAATACTTTTTATTATTTAATCCTACTGTATGAAAATTAAATGTTAAAGTTTGTAGATATTTCTCTATCACATTATGACCAAGATTGGCAGACTATTTCGTATCTCGGTATATTTATGATAATAGACCCCTCCATCTCCTCCCGTGGATGTCGTAAAAGCTGACCAAGGGATTACACCAGGGGATGGGCAGGAGTATCCATCTGTTACTCAACACGAATACTGCGATCACCAATCCGCCTGCCAAGGGTGGTGATTATGGCAATTCCCCTCATTGCCTTCGATGGAGGCCTCGTCCAGCAGTGGACATCAACCGGCTGATGACAGGGGCGTAGCCCAGGGGGGGGGGGTTTGGGGATTCAAACCCCCCCCGAATAGGGAACCGTCCATTGAATTCTATGAGTGAAGCCTCGTCCAGCTATGGACATTGGACGTTTAAAGGCTGCTGATTTTGATTTGATTTAATGATAAATGAGATAATGTGGAAATCCCTAACAGAACATATCGCTGACACATACGTTTGTTTGTTACCAAATCAGCGGTGTACCTAATGGTGGATAGTAAAATTATGAGGAAATCAAAGACTCGAATAATAATTAATGCGTATATTTTTGTTTTAATTATAACATGAAAAAAAAACAATGTGTGAAAATTTGCATATTTGCGGTCCTAAGACGAGCGCTCACCACTTCTGTGTAATTGAACACAACTGCCCTGGAGGACACAACACAACATCACACATGCCAACATACCTACATGGTTACAAATAGTGCGCGCCCTAGTGATACAATCAATAGATAACACTGTATGTCCCATTTCACCAACAGGGTTGCGGTTTTTGAAGGTAATCGAGATACTGACAGCCAGCAAAATGGGCTTTAATCACCGATTTCCGCAAGTCCATTCGTAATTCATTGATGAAATTGGTGGCTTGCGACCAATTTACTGATATTTAGTCATTCAAAAATCGCACCCCAGAAGGTAAATTCTCGAATTATAGACAAAATGTCGAAATGGACATTTTCATACAAGACCTATCAGTTTTGAGAGATCTCTGACACTATCTTGAACAAAAATGTCGAAGCTCGACATTATGTCTACAATCCGAGAATTGGCCCCAGATCCCTAGCATAAGTTGTCACTTTCGCATTCTGCAACTGACAGTTTTTCATAAAAACCTATCACTAACATGCAAGTTTAGACCTAAGCCGAGTGTTGATTAGTGAAAATGGGCATGAGACCGCTGTCCACTGAACCAATGCTACGTACGCGCGACTTCAGTGCACAGTGGCCCTTACAATCTCCTCTTCCGTCTGCTACCTTTACTCACAAGTGATTTTACACAGCCTTATAATAAAAATAAACCCACTGCCACAATACTTTAAGCCCCAATATATTAAAAAAGTGATTTGTAATCAAAACTAGCTATAACTATCCTAATGATACAAGGGGCCTATTTCTCGAAGCTTATAATCCACAAATCGAGCCGTTGTAGTCGCGGCCTAAGAATAAGACTCCTACAAGTCCTCCTGTCAGTCGTAAAGGGCGTCTAAGGGATTACGTTAGTGGATGGACAGCAGCATCTACCCGAGTACTTAATACTAAACTGCAATCACCAATCCGCCTGCCAGGCGTGGTGATTATGGCAAATCCCTCCCCATTGCACGCTATGGGTTGCACGCTATACATGCTATGGAGAGGCCTCATCAATCATTGAATGGCTACCGGCTGATGAAGATAATCTACAAATTATGTTGTTATTTAGTTTTTTATTAAAAGGAAACCACGCGTAGCCTCTGCTCATTTAAAGCTTGTAACTTCATATTTCGAGAAATAGGCCCTAGGTCGCCATCCTCGCTATTATAGTCTTTTGAGGATGAAGGGTCGAATAC
The DNA here is from genome assembly GCA_951392215.1 of Epirrita christyi. NCBI lineage: Eukaryota > Metazoa > Arthropoda > Insecta > Lepidoptera > Geometridae > Epirrita > Epirrita christyi. The sequence continues at coordinate 7,886,137 of OX595839.1, read as the reverse complement.
CAATGTATTCCAGTCTCGCGATAATTAATAATTAGATTGATAAATATGATCCACGCCCAAGCGAGGAGTCTAGGAGCGTGCTGAGGCCATAGTCTGAGTTTTCCTCTGCTTGCACTCACACTCCTAAGCTAGTATTTTTGCATGAAAACGAACCGTTCCGAAACGTTATCTCACATGTAATGGTTTATACAAGAAGCGTGTGTGGCGCACACGATGGTTAAGCGTCAGCAGCGCGCAAAACTCAGACTAGGGTCTCTGATTTCGGGCAGTGAGTGGTTCTATGAGATTTAATGCAGTAAATGACTTCGTTACAATGGGAATACGCGGGAAAGCATTATCGCTGATCAATACGTTAGTTGCCATTTACTGAAAATATTATATATCTTTGCAAAAAATTACGAAACTGAAAAATAAAATTAAAATGTGGCACTTATTTAGTACATTTCTCTGTACTATTGACTTATTGGTAATTAAAACAAATGTATTTGTAATTTTTATAGTTACTTGAAAGTTGAAAAGCATTAATTTTACTTAAAAAAAACAGGCAACTAACGTATTGGTGCAAGGCGCTTAGTAGTGTCATATCTACGCATTATTCAACCTCATCAAATAGTTCGATAGGAATATGATAATAGAATCAGACCCAGCAGAAAAACTAAGCAAAAAAAGGATTTAAAAAAACTGTAGACAATATAGTGAGTAAATATCCTTTTGTAAAGTCAATTCTCTCATCAGAAGACATAGTTACATCCAATGCAAGCACTACACAACTTTTAGCAACTGCATTCCAATATAAGTTCTAAGTGATCTGAATAGGACTAAAAACACTTATTCAGCTCCAACATAATTCAAACAACGGAAATTCTATTAAATCCATAATTTATTTTAACTAGTTCTAAGTTCTGCTGAAAATACTAAACTGCCCTGAATTGATTAATTTGTCTGCGCAATAGAGTAACCCGCTTATTTAAACTAAGCAATGCTTATTGTCCTGTCACTGTTCTTGGTATTGTTTAACTTTTGACAGATTTTATAATCAAGCTCCTTAGGAGCTAAATTGTCTAATACGCAGCTAAACGGATCACTTCAAGACGGGCTAGTTACACCGTATTATAACAAACACTTTTTGGGTTCAAAAGTTCCACGCACAAGTGTGAAAAATCGAGAGGCAAATTCGATGTGAATCGCGTTTACGCGCCTTAACGTCTAGGATAATTAATTATTGCTCGAAACAAATCACACTCATGTTCCTGCCTTTATTTACTCATCACGAATACCGTGCAAATTACCGAACGAATACTTTGATAAATCCCTGTTTCGTTTCACCACACTGGTTTTGTTCACCATCAGACAATGCTTTTTTCAGAGCGGCCATACCTCAACATGCCCCCTTATTGCCTAACTGGGTAACTGAGTTCGCAGTACATTGCGTCGCATTTAACTTCTTTTCAAGATCAAAAAATGCGTAATTAACTGTAAAATCTTCATCGAAAGCGATTACCAGTTAGACAATAAGGGCCACACAGTCATTGACCAAGAACCAGTGACACGAACGAACTTCACCCAAGTGATAAGCCCTCCAAAACGAGAGCTGAATAAGTGAATAAACGGCACGAATCTTAAGCGTGGTTTTGTTGACGGCACAATCGGAAACTGGACTGACTGATTGATCCCTGCTGATCTTATCATACAAATCGTCGGCTAAATTAGTAAACCTCGTATCTCCGTTTTTAAACGAAAATTGTTTTTTATGCAGTTTGATAGAGATTTTCTGAACGTATCTTATCGTAAGACTCGTATTTCTGTATTAAAATTCCTTCATTTTTAAACCGAAAAAACGAAAACCTTGTATGTATTGCCAGCCATTTTGGTAAAGGTAAACCTTTTGTGCCTACTGTAAAGTTCACGTCAATGGAGGTACGAGGTTTACGAATTTCGCCAATCTAAGTTCAGAATGTGCTCATTTTAATTTCGATATACTGGCCACTAGAACCGTATTTTGCAAAGGCACAATTTCAATACGTGAGATGGTTTAAACCAAGCCTTAGCAATTGTGTAAAACAAACTCTGTCACTCTTCAAAGTAATTTCACAGTAAGCCGAGAATATTTTAGAACCTGGGTTATACTAAGCCCAGCTCACTTAATGTGGGAAAGCGTTTGAAATGGTTATTACGTGTGGCATGACGTAAGCAGGGAATTAAGTCCTGGAAAATCCGGTGCTCAAGATCCGTGACGCATCCCATGCAGCGTGCTAGCTGTTACATGGTTGTCCCGTTTATTTGTCGATGTTAAGACAACTCTATTGTGTGTGTACAGCCCTTAGACAAGCGTCCATCCAAGCGTTAGCGTACTAAGAGAATATATGAAGATGACAAAAGCCTTTAACGTCATTCCCGTAGTTTTTAACACTTGGATGGACGTTTGTCTGAAGTTTTGCCTTTAATCTTTAGAAGACGTGTCCATAGGGCTTGCGGGTTGCAGCATGGCGGTGGCGGTAGGGGAGGGCGCCAACGGCGACAGGGGGGCAGACGGAGGCACGAAGGGGGCGATGGGGGGATCCAGGGGCGCACGCGGGGGCAGCGCCGCACCACCCGGGATGGCTGGCTTCACGAACCGGTCGCTGGTGCGCCGCGACTGTAACAAGCGTTCCTACTTCTATTCAATATCATTGAAATAATCAAAATTATGTCGAGTCATTACTACGTGACTAAACATAACAACAAACAAGTATAAATTTGATCCAATTTTATGCCCCCTCACGGGCATCTAGGAAACACAAACTGTTTTATCTTCCCTTAGTATCCATTAACTCATAATCATAATCATAATCATAATCATCTTTATTTGGAACAAGTTAAGATACAAAAACAAATGAAAAACGATGATACCCGCAGAAGTAAAAAATACTGTGTCGCAAGTATCAACGCCCTCCTCCATATTGTGGAATAAAGGGTTCCAAAAATATAAAATGATAACAGAGCAAGGTAATGCTAGAAAAATTTAGAAAAATACAAAGTAATAATATTAAAAACTGATTAAACATGGAAGGTCTAAGTAATTAATAAAATAGATAAAAACCAAGTTACTTATCTATGATCGTTAAGTTTAAGGAAACTGTAAATTAGGCGTGTTTGTAGTGTGTGTGTGTGTGTGTGTGTGTGTGTGTGTGTGTGTGTGTGTGTGTGTGTGTGAGAGAGAGAGAGTATGGTGTTTGTGTGTGCGTGGGTGTGCGTGGGTGGGTGTGTTAAGAGTGTGTATTATTCAGCGAACTTTAAGATTTTTTCAGTATCATCATAAGATAATGATAAGAGCCATTCTAGGCACTTTAATTTGCATTTAAAGTGAGAAAGTGGGAATATGTTTAGCTGTAGGTTTATTCTGTTGTACAGCGACGGGCTTATGTAATAAAAATGGCGACTTGCTAAGGCCGTCCGCAAGAATGCTTTTGTCTACCGTGCAAGTAGGATGTTTAACCGATTGAGTAAATACCATGACCTTGACCCTTTCGGCTGTAGTGTTTCTACTTTAAGAAAGAGACTGAATAACACTTTCTTTGAACAGTTTAATCCGTAAACAAAACATTATATTTAGCTATGTACTGTTTCGATTAGCTCAAAATTGATTACCCAGTAAAATTTTATCGTGATTGTGAATGACCCATAGGTATGACTTAGCGTTTTTTTGTGTATTTAGTTATTTAAAAAGTGATATTATGTTTCTACAAGTGGAGACCTTTAAATGGCCTCTAAATTACTATATAAGTTACCATTTTGTTTTTTATATGCCGATGGATTTCCTAAAATAAATAAATAAATAAATACTAACATCCAAACTTCGCATTTACTATATTATTAGAAGGATTCCTCATCATCAAACTGTAGAAGCTGCTGGACATGGGTCTCCCCCATATAATGCCACGACGATCGGTCTGAGTCGCCTCCATTCACCGACTTCCTGCGACCTTTAAAGTGTCGTCGGCCCTTCGAGACTCATCCTACACTGGGTCGTCCTGTACTAATAGTAGCTTTAAGGATCAATAACGTTTCGTCGAAAATTGTTTCTAAAATGTTCACTTTTCAATCTTTTTATTTCATAAGTGCACTGCTTCACAAAATGTTCAGCTCTAAAATATACAATAAAAAAAATGCAAACACTTGGGATATAATTTTTTTAAACACCGTTAGTAATTTCGTCCATTTGTGATCTTGATCCGTGGTGACCTTTGACCTCAGGTGACCTTCGACGCCAAATGACTTTCAGCCGTTTTAACTCCTGTGTGCCACGGCCTGATGTGAGACAGTGACGTAAAAGTGGGGTGCTCCGATTTGGATTTGCATAGTTTAACTTTTCATAAAACTTTTTGAATTACTATTTATGAAACAAAATTTAGCAATATCAAAAATTTGTGAAATAGAACATTTAAGAAATGAAGCTCAGTTAAATTATCATTTGTGAAATAAAACATTGACGAAACGATTTACAAAAAAACGTTCATCGTATACTTACTTACGAATTGAACTTTTGAATAAAGAAATATTGATAATAGTTTTTTTTTCTAACGAAATACTTATGATGATACTTATGAAATTAAATTTTTAAAAACAACTTTCGGCCAATCATTTTTTACCGTAGGTTTAGTATGGTAGTATATATTTCAGTGTACTAACCAGTCAATCTCTATGAATTTTGTTATCTGAACGTATTATGAACGAGGCATTTTATAAAAAAAACAAATTCGAAAGACACCTACTAAGGGACCTCTTTCAGCGATAAGACCGCCCATTGTGCATTATTTTGTTGTTTGTTCCTTGATACATTTATATTGTTTGTTTGCAGTAAGTATTTTACGTAAATAACACAATAAAGTAAAAAAAATATAAATCGTCGCTGTACAAAATGCCTAGGAAAATTAACAAGTTTGGATGCGCAGTGGATGCTGCTGCCCTTCTCTAGGTACAATCATACATACACGGGAGGATGGAGGGGTCTATTCTTAAGCCAGAGACACGGCAAAGTTTGGTAGATCACACTTAATTATGAATTGTGCCCATAACAACTGGAGTATGTCAGGTCACATCTAGGTCTACCCTACGAGGCATTGCACTGTACCCGTCACACTGAGACATCGTCATTTTCTACATAATGTTGCTTGGCGGGGATTAATGACAGTAGTACTTCCCTTGACAAGGAGCTTACAATGGTAAGTTCAATGCCATATTATATTATAACTCCATACCCAGTGGAATTAAAAGCCTTTCACATAGAAAATTCACCACAAAAATGAAGTTATGGCTGCAAGAAAAGTGTTTTTATAGTGTTAAGGAACTAATTGACAAAAAATGAAATTTTAGATATTATAGCTTTGACATTTGTGTATTGTGCGTATAATTTTTTTGTAATTGAATATTTTATTAATTTAAAGTCTGATGTAGGTATATATAGGTATATGACATGTGTAACTTGTTTGACATTTAAATTCTTATAGACATACCTAGCTTCATTAATATTATTGTACACCAATCTTGGTAACATAGTGGACATTGTTTTAAATTTTTACCTAACATCTTAATACCATACCTATGTTTGACAATAAATGATATTTGATTTGATTTGATTTGAATGACGTAGAAAGTTTTTACTGTTTGATGAGAGGAAATTTGACAGGCAGGTTTAAAACTACGTTTGCATCTAAGTGGGCTATGGTTTTTGGGGTAAAGGTAGGGTATTTTTTTATGTAATCCTGGCGTAACAATAAAGCGTCATTCTATATATCTATCTAACCTGTGAATTGAGATGCAGCGACTGGCGCGACATGGGCATCCCTGTCGCATTGGGCATCAGCGGCGACGCATAAGGGGACAGCGGCCGCGACCCACCCGGAGACGACACGCTGCGTGACCGCGCCTGAAGAGACACCAGCAATTATGTAATAACTAGCTAACTCCTAACTAGTTAACAAACTTGTTAGTGTCTGGGAAATATAGGGCAAATCTCTCGATGGCAGCCTCATTGAACAGCCCCTGCTCTTCCATCTCCAGCGTGGACTCGCTCTCGGCGAGATGCCCGCACAGAGCCCCGCGCCTCTCCCCCTCGTGTACTTACACCAAGCGCCTCTCCCCCTCGTGTACTTACACCGAGCGCCTCTCCCCCTCGTGTACTTACACCAAGCGCCTCTCCCCCTCGTGTACTTACACCGAGCGCCTCTCCCCCTCGTGTACGTACACCGAGCGCCTCTCCCCCTCGTGTATTTACACCGAGCGCCTCTCCCCCTCGTGTACTTAAACCGAGCGCCTCTCCCCGTCGTGTACTTACACCGAGCGCCTCATTGAACTGCCTCTCCTCCTCCATCTCCAGCGACGACTCGCTCTCGGAGAGGTGCCGGCACAAAGCTTCGCGCCTCTCCACTTCTTGCTGTAGTTTCTTCTGAAGGCGGACGTTTTCTTCGCGAATGTGCTTTTCTTCTAGGGCGAAGCGATGCATCTTTTCTTTGTTTTCATTCTGTGAGAATGTCAGCTGGTTCCTGTCATCATAAGGACGATTTTAAAATGTCTCCTTATTTGAGACGATGTTGCTAATTTTGACATAAACATGAGATTGATGAATGCAATTTTACGTGTGCTTGATGATGTTATGATTATATTTCTACATAGGAAAAATCAGCTCCAAACCACACGTGATATTTCCCTCATAAATAAAGAGGGTATAAGGTTTCTAGATGGCTTCCTAGCATGATTATGGGCCTTATCCTGTATAGTTCTCGCCGTTAGTGTGAAGGTGCCTTTGGTACCTTATCACTAATTGTAGTAGCTGCTCATGCATAATTTTATCAAAATAGTAAGAAGCATGAAATAGTATCTTATCTAAAGTAATTAATTCGTTTAAGACTTGACTACTGTTAAATAAATTATTGGTAACAACATTTTTTAAGGTAATTTGCTCTTTTCGTATAATCTGAAAACAAATGAAATTTATGCTTATTTAAAAAAATTACTCACAATATATAAATACACTCAATCATAATCATTATCATCATCACCTTGTAGCGAAGTTACTGCTGGACGTAGGCCTCCCACATATAATGACGACGAATGGTCTTTGGCCACCTCCATCCAACGACTTCCTGAACCTTTATAATGTCTTTGGTCCATCGAGAGACGGCCTACCTACACTGCGTCATCCGGTCATGGTCACCACTCGAGAACCTTTATTCCGCAAAGGTTGTGAGTAGCAAGCTATATGGCCAGCCCATTGCCACTTCAACTTTCAAATTCTGAGAACTAAGTGAATTTGGTAATCTTGGTTCTCCTATGGATTCTATCCTGAATCCGTATTAAATACACTTATGTACCTTAATTTGACGACCTCGGAGCGTAGTGTTTGAATGTGAGTGCTGAGATTGGATGCTGTATCGCCATTACTGATGTCCCTAGCAAGAATGAACATTCATAAATTTGGATACATACACGTTACAGGTACCTATTCCTGAGCGTCACAAGTTTGGGCGTAAAATTATTATTTTTTGCCTTTTACTAATGTATAGGACCTGATGATCAGTCATAAGTCATAAGTTTTATCTTATGTACTAAACTTAGTTACTTATAGAAAGTGAATCATATAAGAAGATTTGACCTTATAAGTGATTTAGCATTTGCTCGCGGATCCGCCCGCGTGGAACCTCTATTATAAATTAAAATAAAATAAATAAATAATAATTATAACCTCTATGTTATTCTGATGTATACTGTAAAGTTTCATCAAACTCCGTTCAGTAGTTTTTGAGCTAAACAGTAACAAACATCCACCCATCCATCCATCCTCACAAACTTTTACATTTATATTATTAGTGGGATATTAGTGAGATGTATTGCCAAGCATGGATGAAGATGTATTTGAATTCATAATTACTGAACCCTAGTGAAGCATGATATTAGTGTACAACATCTCTTGCTCAAAATGGTGAATTATGTGGTGAAGTTATCTATATCTAGCATTTTTTTAACTTTCAAATCTTGTGACATCTACATTGAGCTCATATGCTGGATTATGGGTACAATTAGGTTCGACTCCCAGTGATACACGCTGTTGATTATTTTTTATGACTAATAATATTTGTTTTAAGTATGATTTTGAATTCATAGTAATTAGTATTTCAGGATTTTCACCTAGGACTAGCCGGATCGGACACGGGCTGGTCGAGTCGGATTTGAAGCGAACGTTTCTCAGCTTCAAGCTTATCCATTCGCTTCCACAGTCGGTTCACTAAAGCCTCTTGTTCCTGTTCCAATGTGTTCTCTAATTCAACCTGAAAATATGTTATTTTTTAAAGTTACACACTTGGACGACATTTTATTTGAATCATCATCATCAGCCTGTACAAGTCCACTGCTTGATAGGCCTCCCCAATAGAATGCCACGACGTACGGTCTTGAGCCGCCTCCATCGACCGACTTCCTGCTACCTTTAAAACGTTGTTGGTCCATTAAGTCCTTCCTACACTGCGTCGTTCGGTTCGTGGTCAACAGTTGTCAGCTCTGCAAATAGCTTCAACTTGCTAATACTGAGAGCAATGTGGGTGATCTTTATTCTTCAATCGATCGGATTCTATCACGTAGTAAAACTCATTCTTCATTGCGAATTTCAGCTTGTGTTTGAGGCCAAAAGTTAACAACCACGTCTCAGTGCCGAAAATCATCACTCAAGTGTACTGCACCCTGTTTTTAGACTTTCGTTGTTATTTACCCAGACATTGAGATTGGATTAGAGTCCCTGTGGACCAGAATTAATGGGTCAAATTTAAAACTAACCTGAAAATTGCTTAAAAATAAACCAAACAGTCAAACAAGAAAATTATGATGAGTTTTTGTTGATAAGTAAAGAAAAATCCTTTAAAAAGAGATGCAGGTCAATCTATTTAGATAATAGTAATTTTTCAGTAAAGAGAAAAGCCAAAGAAGTTTGGATTAGGTCTATTTCTGAATAAAAAAACAAAACAGTATGTTTTTGGATTGTGCCCTCCATCATCAATGCCTTCAAATATACTTTAACAGTGTTACCATAATACACAAATTCAAGGAGCTGGGCTGGCTGGGGTAATTTGAGCACAGAGGGACATTGCTCAATTCACCTCACCCCCAATTTGACACCCAATAGTCAAATACGTAGTCTAGATCTCACACTAGGTGTCGTTGGTATCAGGACCTACGAGTACCATGGTACCATAACACCCAGACCCGGATCAAACATTTGCAGATCATACAAGCATTTGTCCCGCAGCGGGAATCGAACCCGTAACCACTTTCATCTCAGCCGGATACTCGTCCGCCGCGCCACAGAGGTCGCCAAACAGCGAGATCTCAGTGCAGGTTGACTTTTACATAGAACAACAATTAGTTGTGTTCATTTTACAGTTATAGATACACACCTTTTCCCTGCGAAGCCTTTCCAAATTAGTTTGTTTTGCAAGAGTTTCCGCTTCTAATTTTTCAATCTTTCGCATCAATTTGTTGACCAGGCACTCTTGTTCTTGCTCTAAGGTCTGTTCCAGCCGACATTTCTCTTGACGTAGCTGTAAAATTTAGAATAATGTAGAGAGCAGTTTATTTGAATTGTTTGTTCCCAACATTTCTTTCTTTATCTGCTAGAGCAGATAAAGAACATAGAAACCTGTTATTAGCCTTATGTTCCTATCTCTAAGTTTCTATTTGTTTTGTATCACTGTTGGTTTCTCAATAAATAAACAAAAATAAAGTATGTTATCCATATTCAAACTTGAGGACCAAACCTGCTTGTTTGGTTAAGGTATTCTGATTCAGAAACTATAATATTTTGCATAGCGGATGCTCAAACCAATTTGTTGAATAATCAAAATTAAATCACACTGGGCATTGTCTAGTAATAACGCAAGCTGCTATTTTGTCAAGTATATAGATGCGCATATTTTTTGGTACCGCGGTTCATCGCTAAGGGTCTCCGAGAACCTCAAGAATCAACAGCCTTTAAAACACCTTATTATTTGTTGTGTATTTTCCTAGTTTATTTTAGAAATGTATTATTCACTTATTCAACAACAATAAATCTACAGCATGTTCCTCAAATGCTTATATTTATTTATTAGATGGCACATTAATTTAAACCACAAAAAAACAAATTTTTACCAAATTAAGTTGCACAAATTTTCCAAAAAAGTCTGTATCTCACTGCGCTTGAATGCAATCAGAAGTTAGAGGTGATGCGCACCAACTATTAGCTGTCTTTGGAGGCTACCTAGAGTACTGAATCACTAAATGTTTGAGTATTGCATATTTGTAACAACTAGGTTTTAAAAGACCCCATGCACCGGACCGAGTATAACAGTCAATTGATTTTAAACTACTAACATTTGCTCGTGGTTTCGCTCGCGTAGTTGTAAAGTAAAAAAAAAATTGTTCATGGAAAATTTTGCATTTATATAATATTAGAAGGATTAATGTTATCCAATAGGATTCTAATTATTAGACTTCCTACCTGATTCAATTTCCTGGAGAGATCATTAGTAAGACATTCTTCCTCTCTCTCATAGTGATGCGCTAATGTCTCTTTCTCTTTTTTCAAAGCTTGTATTTTCTTCAGTAATGTGTTAGAAATGTATTCTTCTTCTTGTTCAGCCTTTGCTTGCTGTAAACAACATATTTCATTAGCTAAACAAAATATTACAAAATAACAACTGAAGCTACTTTAGTTGCATGCATATTGTTGGGTTATACACACTAAAGTAATGTTTGAGATAGTTAATAATAGGGGTACCTATTATAGGTACTACACAAAAATTTAACTCACAATGGAAACAGAGGCTTGTCTCAAGGCACGGTTCTCTTCTTGTAGTGCTTTCACACGGAGCTTGTAAGTGTCTAGTTCCACCTTCAGAACTCTAAACAATAGAAGATTATGTACAACTGGTTAGAAATTGAAACAGTTACATGCATTTTAGGTCATGTCATGTTATCAAGGTGCACTATAATAAGAACCTATGTCCAAAGTTACAAACTTACCTATTTTGCTGTTGTAGAGACTCAATCCTTTTCTGGAGCTGATCACGGGATACGGTATTGGGAGGCAGCATAGCTCCGCCATCAAGAGAGCTAGAGTCACTTTCGGAAGCCGAATCTACCATTTTGTTACCTAGGACAAATTGCAAAACAAATACGTAAGATCATCTGAAATAAATTGAAGAGATAACAACTTGCAGCTGCAGTTTACCTGGCGAAATCACGGTATCATCCATTTGCAGTGCACGAGAGAGGACGGCAACAAAATGTCATAAAACTTGTAATACCTTGATTTAGTCAGCTGAACTATGTTCTAAATAACTCTCTATGATTGTTTCAAGCAAATAAATAAATAAATATGCACAGAATCAAGGTAAAAATAAGATAAACGGAATTATCGAAAGGCCCTACGTTGTTGCAGGCAAGCACAAAAACTAGGGATGTGACAAAGAATAGAAAAAAAACAGGCCAGCCGTCCATCGTTGCTAGGGATGTGAACATCAAATGAAACGAAAACCAAACTAATCGCTAACATCAGCTGGTGAAGTTATCGAGAATATCATAGTTGTCTATGGCTAGAGCAGGGTTTAAAATCTATTATTCAAGTCCAGCAACAATTCAAAAAAAAATAAAAGTGACACACACGCCATACATAATGTAAATTGCTTCTAGATTGGCGTTTGAGTTGAAAAAATAAGATTTTTGATGTTAATTTCGTTTAAAATGTACACGCATGGCATTTAAAATGTCCGTAGATATTATTGGTAAGAAACAAATAAGTTGCATTGTCATAAACTCGGTGTGACATCTGCCATCAATAGTATTTGGGTAGGTTGGATCTGAAGAATCGAAGCCATTTCGTTCTTCCCATGTAAACTGTTTGAAGGTGTTTTTCTTGGTGTTCATCGTGTTCTCTGTACAGTGTTAATGTTTACAAAATCATGTAAATGTTGCAATGAAAGGCGGTGGTTCCTTCGTCCGTCGCCATAGTGGATGTGTTCGTGCAATCTCAGAAGCAACTCCTGCGTGTTGTTGAACCGTACGTAGCATTCAGGGTGTATGGCATAACTGTCATCAAAATCAAGGAGATTGTGCTATCATCATAACTTTATTTTGTAACAAAGTAATGAAACTTTGGTACTTATATGAAAGTAAGAACTTGAATGGTCACATTCGTTTTTTGGTACATAGTCAAAATGTAAACAATTAGTAGGGTGTCACTGAGCAAGTGCAAAGACGACTTCTTACGAGTTATTGTAGAAAACAAGCACTAAGTGTGAACAATAGCTAATTTTCTCAGCAATGCTACTTGCAAATATACATAAAAAATCCTAACAATTGTGTATTAATTTGATAATTGATACTATTTTTCAGGGATCAATATTTCGTTCTGAAATAACTGTATAGATTTCTCGCTGAAGCTCAGATTTAAGCTGTGCTTTTAGTTATGCTAACATAAATAAAAATAGAGTCACTCAATTTTTCAGTTGTCTCCATGGTTTCCTATAACCAGCAGTTTTTTTGCTGAAGCTCAGATGCAAGCTATGCTTTCAGTTATGCTAATATAAATAAAAATAGAGTCATTCAAACTAAGTTATCTTCATGGTTTCCTATAACCAGACAGCTTGTATGTCTGATAAATCCAAATCTCTTGCCTGAGTTGGCAGAACTTCTAGTACCAATAATGCTAAGCTGTATTCATCATAATAATTTTATCCATTATTTCAACAGTGTCCATTGTGGTAACATGTCTCTCAAACCTGATTTGTAATTTTAAGGAAAATACTGCATGAACCAAGACCAATTTTTTTAAAACTTTTATTGAATACACCTTGTTTGTATGTTTGGAACAAAACTTGAATGCTAATTTTGACCCAATTGTCGTTATCTGATTGAGTAGAAATCTTCCATACTGCTTAATTCCATAGGGTATATACAATATAAGTTTTTTTTGTGGCTTGCCTGCCGGCCGCTGCCATCTCAGTGTGAATTGAGCCTTATTGTCATAGCAAGCTGATCTGACAACAGAACTCCATGATTAATAATCCAATTGTGCAAAAATTTTGCATTCCTGCCAAGTTCTGATGACAACAATTATTTTGGTGATAATGAAGGCAGAAGTTGGACAATGGAACTCCTCTCTGTTGATTGTCAGGAAATCCATTGTCATGCTTAGGCTCATGATTGATCATGCTTGGCTCATTTTGATCAGCGCACAGTTCCGATTACTAATTTCATCATCAGTTGGAAAAAGTACATTTCAATAAATTTGTTTTGAAACAAATTAGTACCTTAAAAACCTAAAAAAACCTAGATAACTAGAATTTAAATTTCAACCTTAGCATTTTTTTTCTCGTCTGGATCTAAATACGTTCAAAACCTAATTGGAATTAAACATTAGTTTTATGTTAGACCCCAACATCACACTCATTATGTGAGTCAACCGCAGGTTTTAAAATGTTGTCTTTTACGTTGAAATCACATTACTTTTACTTGCTTCACCTTTTTCTCATCTTGTAGTTTGTTCCTTTAGACCACATTTTTTATCCCACAGGCTAAGCCTTTATGCAATGGCTCAATATTACCAAATAGTTGGCCAAGGGCAGTCGCTGACTCTAGAAGATTTACAAAGATATTGTCCTACTTTAAGTTTGGATGGTATAATCCTCAATCAAGATGGTCAACAATATGCACGACAACAGGTAAACTGCCACTTTCAACCTGTTCAATACTCACCAAGATCTTTGTTTTTGTAAATAATTCTTTTACAGAGACTAGAAAAGTGCAGCTTATGTCACATGTCAAAGATATTCGACAAACACTATACATTGTTAAATGTCTTTTGGTTTTAAGGTTGTGGTGCAGCAAACAGAACCACCAAATGATATTATTGTGAGTGAAGGAGTACAATCTCAGTTGGTGGTTAGCGATGGGTTGCAGTATCAACAGCAGTATATCATCCGCCACGAGCCTCCCCCACCGCCTCCACCGCCGCGGCCTGACTTCCAACAACAACAAAACCAGCAACAACACCAACAACATCAGCAACAACAGTTACAACATAGACAAGTCAGTTTCTCAACCTTTTTTAGATTTTAAAGATATTGATAACATCCACAGTTCACCATCAATGACATTCAAAATACCTTAACCTGTTCACTGACCTAACACAGAGTAACCAAGAAAGAACAGTGACAAACCAAACAAACAGTAATATAAACAGTAAAACTCACATTGTACTTACAATAATTATAAAATCAGGAAATCATAAGTAATGATTTTGTATGCCTATTGTAGGCAAAACCTCTTTGATACAAGTTTGGTTTGGTTACTACAAGTAGTGTCAGACTTATGGTAAAATTTATTTGTAGGTTTACTACACATCTGATTTACCTGTGGATGCTCAGGTTGTATTGCAACAGGCTCAACAGATCATTGATGCGTCTATGATGCAACAACAACAGCAATCCTCTCCACAACGACCCCAACACGTATGTCAGATGGCTACAATTGTGTATAATACGCACTTTAGGCATTGACAGATGTGGTTGTAGATACTCATAATAATCTGCTTAGCATGTTCCATTTGGTTATTTCATATGGGTTGTAAACTTTTTGTTCATTTAAAATATGTGGAATGCCATGATAACATTTCACTAAAGGAATATCAAGGCAAATTATAGGCTGGTGTTTTTCATGCACAAGTTGTAACAACTATAATTCCTTAACCTTGGCAATTATACAAATAGTTATATATTAATAAATCCACTGCTTTGCCATACTATGGTGCCTTTGCCAAATTGACAGGTGATGAGGTGTCAGATCTCTGAAGATCTTGTCAGAGATCTGTGGGTGATAAGATAAGTACCTACTTTATGTATTAATGAAAATATTGAAGTCATTGTAGCCTTGGTTGAAAGTCTTGAAATTATATTGTAGCAATAACTATGTCATTACATTACTAACTCAAACATATCTAGAGGCAGGTCACAGGCGAAGGAAATACAATTTTAGGAAAAACGTCCACATTGTACTTTGATTTTGTACATTTTTATTATTGAATTTTATTTTGTAAAAGTTTCATTATGATTTCCTGCTGTAGTGCCTGTAAATATATAGACTTTACTTATAACTTTAATCGGAATGGTTTGCTTTTGTGGTGCATTTCATGTTAATCTCATAATTTACAAAAATTTATTTACATTCTTTACATGCGTATTTAGGGATCTCTCTAGAGGTTCTGTTCTAAAAAATTCACTGAGCTCTGGCTAAATAAAGGCCCGCTCTCGCTAATCTAAATTTGATAGGTAATGCTCATTTTCACAAACCAATTACGCGGACACCTAACGCTTACGAGACAGTTTATTTTTACAGAAACCTGTTAATTTAACAAGTGTTTATTGGTGAAAATGCCCATATTATGATGTATATTATTTTATTGTGTTGGTTCTGTAACAACTAAGACTATAAGAACTACGTTTGTTACCGTTAAAGAACTCTCTTAAAATATCCTGAAATTCTGTAATCACAACATTGAAAATGTACACTTTACCGAAGTTTATTTATCCTTACCTATTGTTCTTGTCATAATGTTCATAGTTAGCTCTGAGCTTAGTCTTCAAAAATATTTTACCTCTGTTTATTGTTGTTAACTTGCATGTCGACCCAAGTTCTTTTTATTAGAATGCAAACAATAGTTTTGATCTATGTCTGTCATAGAGTTAATTTTATATATCAAAAAATCATCCCCATAATATATTTTTCAAATGTTCATTGTCTTGTCTCTGCAATAAAACGCGTTACTTACGTACAATGTTTGGGTAGCAGTTGGTGAGCCCGGCACACGTCCTCTCGCAGCCGACTGTGATACACCCAGCACAACAGCCGCCGCCACAGCCCCCACCCTCGACCCCCACACAGCAACACGCGGCTCAGCATGTGCAACATGTGCAGCAACACACGCCGCAGCAACACGTGCAGCAACAACATACGCCGCAGCAACATGCACCGCAGCAACACACACCGCAACAAACGGTATGTTGAATATTTTATGATAAAAATTTTCGTAAGTGATATTCATAATTACATTGATTTATTCCGGTTTGACTTACGTTGGTTTTATAGTATACGACCCGAGGTTTGGAGTAATTTAGTCAAAATAAAATATTCCTTAATCCGTAATAACAAGGACCGTTTTCGAACAACAAGCTTGTGTCAAGAGCCAAGTAAAAGTGGTGGAGGGGCGTCCAGAGACGCGCCAGTCCATACGAGTATTATTCTTGCTGAGAGGCGCGTAAAAACCAACCTCTGTTGAATGTTAATAGGTACAGGGCAAAATAGGTTCTCAGATTCTCCTTTATTGTTCTGACTTTTCATGCCATTACTATCAAAAGATTATGTTGACTGGACTAGTCATTCCCCATGGGTCTATTAAAAGGCTAATTCTTACCATCACCAACCACTTAGGGGCTTAGGCTGCCACCTAACGCTTATGAGACACTAATGAATGTCAAATTTACGCCAGGGGATGGGCAGCAGCATCCACTTGAATACTTAACACTAAACTGTGATCACCAATCTGCCTGCCAACTGTGGTGATTATGGCAAATCCTCCAATTGCACGGTTGTACGCTATACATTCTATGGAAGAGGCATCATCTATCAGTGAATGTCTACCGGCTGATATAGAAGATTAACCCTGTTTCATAATCATTCTCTAAACCTATTTTAGTTAAAATAGCTTTTGTCTTGTTCTCTCTGATGTAAAATGTCATATGTCAAAACAAGAAAAGCTATTTTAACTAAAATAGGTTTAGAGTATGATTATGAAACAGGGGGTAAGAGTTTTCTTCATATTTTGAAATAAACTTATTAGCATAATATTTGATAGTAGTGAGATGGTTACAATAAAGCAGGTATTTTTACTATAAAATGGTATGACCAGGGTTAAATTAGCTATCTAAAGAATTTATGGTAAATTGATAGTCAATTGATAGTAGACCCTGATTTAAAATGGTTAGTAAACTTTGCCCTAGCCAGGTAGCTGCTGGTTTGCAAGTTGTGGACTGGTTGACAAGTTGGTTGGGCGGTGTGTGTTTGTTTATTGACTTCTGAAAACTTGTCCACATAGTGGACAGTTGCCTTTATAAAGATTAATGCAAACATCCGTCTTTTCGTTCGTTTTATCTAGCAAACCCAAGTGAAAGTGCACCCTTCAGATCCATCAAAGGTTTTGTAATAAGACTTGTTGGACTGCATCGAATTTTCAAACGGTTACAATACCAAAGAATACAGTGAGCTGATTTTAGCTGGTCTTGCATGGCGTTCGTTGTACGCCTAAGTATATCGGCACACCAGCGGAACGTACCGCGACCGAACGTTCGGTTCAATACGCTCGTAGTGTTTTTCAAGCTCCCTATGACACATCAGCCGAAATTACGTCAGTACGAAAACTTCAGCCGCTGAACTTTCGGTGCAGTACGTTACGCAGGTGTGCCGCTACACTAAAACACTACGCCATATAACAAAACAAAACTTTAAAATATTATTAAATTGTCATTGCAGCTTATATTGCAGCCGCAGCAGCAGCCGCCGATGTCGCGTGCGTCGCCGCAGCTTCTCCAACACTTGCAGCAGCAGCAGCACCAGCAGCAAATCCATCTGCAGTTGCAGCAACAGCAATTACAACACCAGTTGCAGCAACATCAGCAGGTATAAATTGTTATTCTATAGATATTGTAGCAGCAGCAGATGTCGTGCGCGTCGCCGCAGCTCATCCAACACCAATAGCAGCAGCAAATCCATCAACTCCTTGCTCCGAGGCTCAACTTCTCACAGAGGCGCAACTTAACTAGTGGTAAGACGGACCATTTATGTAAGCCAAGCCGTGTTTGTTGCCTGATTCTTCTTGGCTTGGTCGCGTTGGAACAGGAGTAATTTTAGTTTATAAGACGATTCAAAATTATCCTTGTGATTTTAATGAATAAAATTCTTTTGATTTGATTTGAATTACAACACCAGTTGCAGCAACAGCAGTGTTATCCAATCGATGTTGCAGCGTATATTATGGAGCGATGTAGTTGTCATCACACGGCCTTATCTGCCACGCGCGTTGGCGTTTGGATCTAAAGTTTTTTTTTTACACAAACTGTTACTGTATCGTATGCGCCGTTGTGTAAGAATATACCTCTCCATCTCTTCACGTAAATGTAGAAAAACCGATTAAGGGGTTACACCAGGGAACGGGTAGCAGCATCCACCTAAGTACTCAGCATAAATACTGCAATCACCAATCCGCCTGCCAAGCGTGGTGATTATGGCAATTAATTCCATTGTATTTCTTGGGAAGCTTCGTCCAGCAGTGGACGTCTGAAGGCTGCTTATGATGATTGTATCGTATATTGTGTTTGAGGTTAGAGATTGTTTGGGTGTGTATTTATCTGTTAAGTATCTCAAAACGACTGAACCAATTTGTAATACGGTACTTTTTGCATTCGTTTTGAATGATTTCATGATAGTTCTTAAAAGATTTAATAGCCACACATCACTAGGGGACTTAAAGAATGCCTTAGATAGTGGATTATTTAAAATAACTTATCGTGCAGGTTCAACACATGTCACCACAGCAGCAGCTGAATATCAACCAACAACATCAGCAAGTTGTGATGCATGCGGCTTACATCAACCAATCGGTGAGTGTGGGCTATAATCCTCTGAGCAAGTGAATGTTATGAGCGGTCGAAAGACTATTTAAGCTGATGGTTCACGAGTGTAAAACTGTAGAACCAAATTACCACTCGTAGTTAGTACTACCATGTAAACGCTTTATAACTTGTTTGTTAACAATGTACAAGCGTGCATTTTACCTCTTGTAATTACTTTACAGGGTTCGTCGAACCGCCCACCGCCGCAACGGCTTCTGAACCCATCGTTGAATCCCGGCCCGACGAGTCAGATTCAGGGGAACCAAGTGACGCTCGTGCGCTCTCCGACGGTGCGAACGGTGCGGCCGCGTCGCCCCGCGGCGCGCGCTTCCTTGCCCGCCTCGCCTCGCCCACTCAATCCAATGGTAATAATGACTCTTAATGCCTGTCCGACGAGTCAGGTTCAGGGCAATCAAGTGACGCTCCTGCGCTGCCATGACCGCCTCGCCTTTTGAACTCGTTGCTAATATATATATCGCAGCGCATCGTAGAATCTGATGATTCATGAAGCAGCGGAATTTCGTATTATGCTTGCATTTGTCATTCGTTCATTTGTTGATTTTTTGTTTATTGTTCGTATCCACCGGTCCACTCGGAAGTTCAGCAGCGCTGGCCGATTTCCTCCTCGTAAACGCCTACATCTACATGTCGTTTGAGTCTTCTCCACAAATTCTCCCAGGCAACCGTTGGGTGGTCAAAAATAAGCTAAATATAAACTAATGGCAGTGCACAGAGTTAAAAACATAGTAGGTATATAAAATAACTTAATTTTGTAGATCCGAATACTTAAAATAACTTCATAAAAATAAACTAATAGATATCAATACTATACTAACATAATTAGTGCTACACAAACAAATAAACGTAACAAGCTTGACGTAAATTAGTTTGTGCTGCTTAATTTCAGATAGGATAAGGGCAGTGAAGGTGCCCGTCTAGTTTCGACTGGCAATGCGTTCCACAGGCGTACAGCTTAGACAGTGAAAGAATTTCCATAAAGGACTGTACGCAGGATTTTGAGTGATAAGTTTAAGTTATTATTATTGATAATTATCAAGATATATTAATTATCCCTCGCATGCATCCTATCATAAAAAAAAACTGTTGAAACAGTCACATATTTTGTTTTTC